>CM061534.1:53384666-53727244 GCA_030545055.2 Neoaliturus tenellus | reverse complement strand
CATAGGGACGGAATATCCTTACTCTTTGACCCCTGTATCGATTGAGCTTCCCCATCAGATCAAGTCACTTAAACTCCGATGAACGGTACAGTAGCCCAGCCAGCGCAGCAGTCAATGGGGGACAGCCCGTTTACTCTACCGATCATAGGCTCTATGGCCCCATTTTAATAATATTTAATATATAAGGAGGTCCATTTGCTCTACTGGTTCATAGACTCTATGGCCCTTCTTAATATTAAATAAAATATAACATGGGGCCACTTACTCTACCGATCATAGGCTCTATGAACCCTAGTAATATTTAATAATTTTTAAGAGGGTCATAGAGCCTATGAACCCATTTAAATTAAGTATATGGGTCCAAAGCATCTACTGGCTCATAGAGTCTATGAACCTTTTCAAAATAATATTAAATAAAATTATAAAATAGAGCCATAGAGTCTATGAACCTTCTCCAATTAATATTAAATAAAATTATAAAATAGGGCCATAGGCTCTATGAGCCGTTTTATATTAAATACGTTATATATTGGAAAAGAGGTCCACTTACTCTACGGGTCCGTTATATCTACTCTGTACGCACCACTCGCTTCCTTCCGCTCTCGTGCACAAACGAACTGAGATAATGTCACCCGGTTTTCTGCATCCTATTCTACGACAAATAAATATCCATCTATCAATATATGTATCTCTGCATCTATATATCTATGTACCTATCTATATACGGTAATACGTGAAGCAGTTTTTTTGAACACAACTTTTCACTTATTTCTGGACCAATTTGAACGTTTGAGGAGTTAAAATATTCGTC
Organism: Neoaliturus tenellus; assembly: GCA_030545055.2. Taxonomy (NCBI): domain Eukaryota; kingdom Metazoa; phylum Arthropoda; class Insecta; order Hemiptera; family Cicadellidae; genus Neoaliturus; species Neoaliturus tenellus. The sequence continues at coordinate 53,726,433 of CM061534.1, read as the reverse complement.
TCTGTTCATAGTTTTGTAATAGGGCATATTGGAAAAATTGGATCAATCGTTAAATGGTAATCAAATAGGGTGATAAATAATGTATTGCGTGAGCCCAATAAATCAGTGTCAGATTTTGAGATGTTTAGAGGTAATGTACAGAACATTAAATTAACAGAAAGAGGTGAGGTATTAGTAGAAGATGATGTAAATATTATTATGATAAATTAAGACTTAGTGAGCAATTTTATTAATAATCATGGTAAAATTTTTATACCGAGAAACAGACCGAAAAGAGGTACATTTTCAGCCCGTGAATCATGTCCAATATTTTTAAGGCGAAAGATTTAGTCGGTTTGAAAGGAAACCAGCGGAAAGCTGGATTCGAACAGAAGCCCGTTAGGCAACATCCACAGTTAATTGTAACCTATTAATCTATATTATCAAAGGATGAAGCTCCCTTAAATGTTTTACCCTCGTAACATACAATTCTGCTTCTGTATAGCTTACCTAAATATTGCTTTTGCAAAAGTTAGCAGGGAAAGTAATCTTGTAATTGAGTTTTTGAAAACAATACAAAATCGTGCTTTATTTATAGTTTCGTGTAAGACAAATGAAATGAGCTTAAGAACAAGAAAATTTCTTTGCTTATTACCAAACCACCAATAAAAAAGTAGCAAACTGATGGCAGTTAACAGCGCTATCAGAAATGAAAAGGCTGCTGAAGAAGAAATAAGTCTTGCAAGGGATCGTGGAGGTATTGACAAAGAGGGCGTTCTGTTGCTGACCGTAGTAGCAGATGGAATCTGGACAAAGAGATCTTATAGAACCAGCTTTTGTAAAATAATAAATTAAAATGAGGATGAGTATTTACAAACAAACCAAAAGTAAGTTAGTAAACCCCAATATTAACAAATAATATATTTTAGATTGAAAGAATTCATATACTCGTTTCCGAGTCCATCCGGCAGTTATATTTGACCGATCTGAAAGTTTTATGTTAAAAATTAAAGGTATTCACATGAAGATGACGCAAACAACATCAGCATACTTTCACCTTTCGCATAACTCAACTTATACGCAAAAGATATTCTTCCACATGCATTCCTCATATGGGAGTTTCTTTTTGGAGTCATGTTTTAAGATTGCTTTTTGTAGAGTTCCAAATGAGGTGCATGGTTTTTATGGTCTAAGAACCTCAGTGAAATACGGTCTTACGTTTGAGATATAAATCGTTTAAATTTGACGAGTTTAAGCCGAGTTACGCACACACGACCAACGTTAATTTTACTCAATTTGAGGGGCTAGAAGGTTAAAGTAAACTATGGACATATTTGTTTCAGTTTAACATAGTTTAGTAAACACGTGCTTTAAGATTGTTTGAATTGTACAATCATTCGTCATTCTGCTGTCATTACTTTTTCTTATACTGCTTATTTATTTAGCAGTTTTTTTTGTTTAGTAACATATCTGCTACAGTTATTTGTCTGATTCATGATCAATTACGATTGTGTAGACTGTAGAGGTTTTAATTATGCTTTTTGTAACTATCTTTGTCAATTATATTAGGCTATTAAATTAAAAACACAATTTTCGTCATACAACACTTTATTTCATTACATTAACATACAGGTAATATATTTCGGCGTTCCATGACGCCATCTTCAGACCGACTTGTTAGAATCAAGATGGCGGACTGCAGTTCTATATTCAGATCGATAGGTATAACTATGGTTCTTGGTAGAGAGACAAAATTGTGCTAGGCTAGGTAGAAAAATGAAAAATGAAAAGAAGAAAGTGTCAATCAGTCTTGGACCAGTACCTGATCTCATACAAGATTCTAAATTAAAAACAAAAACTCAAATCTGTGAATATTATTTAGTTTATAATGTTATTCTTCAAAAAACAATCCAATCATAGGAGATAGTAGTACCGTATTCTATTATAAACAACTAATTTTTACTTACATCATGGAAGTGAAGATAGACGTTACGACATTTGATCAATTATATTGTTGAAAATGTAAAATAATAAATTCAATTTCCAAAAGGAATTATAGTTTGTGGGAGAAGTCGAGCTGCGCCGATGGTCAGGATATTCCACTGCGGATTACCGTCGACCCTCGGAGGGGCAGGGTCGAGGTGCGCCGATGGTCGTCCTGTTCCCCATCTTTTGCTGCCACGTTGTTAATAATTCATTTAAAATTAAAAATAAATGTTAGGTACGGTATGTTGTTATTTAAATTGTGGGAAAATCCCTGTAAATAGTAATTTTTATCACTATGGCGAAAAGCGGGGTTTCTGTGCTCATTTGCGTTTCACGATTAATATGGTTATTTTATGTAAATTGAAAATCCCTGTATAAATAGTAATTTTTATCACTAGGGAGAAAAGCGAGTTTATTATGGGTAAAATGGCGCAACAGGAATTCAATGATACTGGTTCCAAACATACTAAATTCGATAGTTTCGCCGCTATGAACGAAAAGTCGGAAAAATTCAATTTAATTCATATCTCAGGAACCGCTAGCTCGATTATTGCAATTAATGAGTCTAATAGTGTGTTTTCACACCTGAGGAATTCAATGAAACGGTTTCCAAACATACGAAAATCGATAGTTTCGCCGCTATGAACGAAAAGTCGGAAAAATTCAATTTAATTCATATCTCAGGAACCGCTAGCTCGATTCTTACAATTAATGAGTCGAATAGTATGTTTTCACACCTGAGGAATTCAATGAAACGGTTTCCAAACATACGAAAATCGATAGTTTCGCCGCTATGAACGAAAAGTCGGAAAAATTCAATTTAATTCATATCTCAGGAACCGCTAGCTCGATTCTTACAATTAATGAGTCTAATAGTATGTTTTCACACCTGAGGAATTCAATGAAACGGTTTCCAAACATACGAAAATCGATAGTTTCGCCGCTATGAACGAAAAGTCGGAAAAATTCAATTTAATTCATATCTCAGGAAACAATCGCTCGAATCATACAATTAATGAGTCTAATAGTGTGTTTTCACACCTGAGGAATTCAATGAAACGGTTTCCAAACATACGAAAATCGATAGTTTCGCCGCTATGAACGAAAAGTCGGAAAAATTCAATTTAATTCATATCTCAGGAAACAATCGCTCGAATCATACAATTAATGAGTCTAATAGTGTGTTTTCACACCTGAGGAATTCAATGAAACCGTTTCCAAACATACGAAAATCGATAGTTTCGCCGCTATGAACGAAAAGTCGGAAAAATTCAATTTAATTCATATCTCAGGAACCGCTAGCTCGATTCTTACAATTAATGAGTCTAATAGTATGTTTTCACACCTGAGGAATTCAATGAAACGGTTTCCAAACATACGAAAATCGATAGTTTCGCCGCTATGAACGAAAAGTCGGAAAAATTCAATTTAATTCATATCTCAGGAACCGCTCGCTCGAATCATACAATTAATGAGTCTAATAGTATGTTTTCACACCTGAGGAATTCAATGAAACGGTTTCCAAACATACGAAAATCGATAGTTTCGCCGCTATGAACGAAAAGTCGGAAAAATTCAATTTAATTCATATCTCAGGAACCGCTTGCTCGATTCTTACAATTAATGAGTCGAATAGTATGTTTTCACACCTGAGGAATTCAATGAAACGGTTTCCAAACATACGAAAATCGATAGTTTCGCCGCTATTAACGAAAAGTAGGAAAAATTCAATTTAATTCATATCTCAGGAACCGCTTGCTTGATTCTTACAATTAATTGGTCTGGGTAGTATGTTTTCACACCTGAGGAATTCAATGATACTGTTTCAAAACATACGAAAATCGGTAGTTTCGCCGCTATGAACGAAAAGTCGGAAAAATTGAATTTAATCTAACTAGGGGACTTGTGCTCCTCCACAGCATTTACGCTGTGCAGTCTAATATTCAATTTTATCCATATAAAACCGTAGGGTAAAAAACACCTTTGGACAGTTCTTCTGAGGGGCCAATTTACATGGGGGATGTGCCAAAACAACCCTCACAACCGCTGTGTCCTTTATTAGTTTGCCTACTAGTTGTTCCTACTAGTGTCCTAATAGTTTGTCTTATATTAGTGTTCCTATACTATTTTTCTGTCCTTCATTACCAGGTTTTAATGTATTTAAAAAGGATTTACGTTAAATTGGCCAAAAATGAAAAAGAAAATTATCTTATAAACATGGGGAAAAGTAAAATTATTCACTACTTTGGACAGTTTGTCTGAGACTTCTACTGGACCGAATTACATGCAGTTTGTATCAAATAGAAGAAAAACTTTGTTATTTTAGCTGATTCCATTTACTTAACGTCAACTTATTTCCTCATATTACAAAGATCGAAATTTAAAAACTCTTACAAATTTATTTTACAACCCTTCTAACAGCTGATTGTAAAAACAAGAGGTATTTGTCTAAATGCAGTAGAAGAACAAAAGCTCAAAAGAATTTGGTTTATTATGGACAGTACCAAAAACGTATATAATTATAATAAATTTTTGTTTTAATGGAATGAAAAAATAATTCAGAGTTATACTATTGAATCTACAATTGATGGAATAAAAACTAAACAATTAGCATAAATACGTTTTGATTCTTGAATTGTTTAAAGTTACTTATTTTTTTTAGCAGCTGATTAATTGAGAATCAAGAAGTTCATTTGCCTTTAATATACAAAGGGCATTGTCAAATCTTCATAACATCAGTATATTGAATGTCTGTATGTATCTGCTAATTTAACAGCTGTATATAAGTGGTTTTTGGCGATAATCACAATATTGGATTTGTGTGGAACACCCCACAGATAACAAATAATTTAAAAATAAACAACAAATTAATTATGTCATGGGATAGTGCAGATTAAATTGCTCGATTTCGAGCAACACATTTACTAGTTGCATCCAATATGCTACTTGACCGTGTTTGTTACGAGTTTACATTTTATGTGATTTTTTTTGTTTATAGTTTAAATCAACCCCCCACCCCAATATTCCTGGAAAAGTTTAAGTTAAAAAGATTTATAGTTTGAATTAATTTTTTTTAAATATGTATTTTTTCATTGTGTTACCGTTGTTATGTTTCAAGTTAATTGAAATTTGATGGCACTATTGGTGCTTACTGTAACTTCCGAAGATGAAATATTTTAGAGTATTAAGAAAGTAATAATTTACTGATGGTCTGTGTGGAATGATTTAGCCTACCTCCCACAATTTTACAACCTCCTTAGGTAGTTCCTTTAGCCCCTCCAGACCCTTTAAGGCCCTAGTGCGATAGATCTTTATTGTTTGACGTGAGAACACCCGTTTTGGGATTGGTTGGCAGATTTTAAGCGGCCGAGGCAGTTGTATATAATTATAAGGGTTGAGATTGATAGTTAAGTTGTGAGTTGTTTGTTCTACGTCGACGTTCACTTATACCACGGACCGAAGTGAAAGAAAACGAAAAAAAATGTGCCAGTCTCTAAATAGAATATTATTCGCCATTTGAAGAACATGAATTGTTTGCTTCAATTACAACAGTACTTCATATATGTGTAAAGGTGATAGAATCATTTTTACACTTACAATTATCATTGACTATGTACACTAACCTTTTTATCTTATGATAATACTAATATAACTCAAATTAAAATTACCAAAACCCCTCGGCATTGTCACGGTAGGTGATTTATTTGTTTTAAATTAATAGCAATAATTTAACTATCACTCATGCTGAAGCACATACAGCATATAGGAGATATCTTTAATTTTGTTTTCTATTGCTATGATGCCAAAGAAATGTTCTGCATTAATTAATTAATATTATTAGTGAAACTAAGATAATGTTTATTTCTTGTTGGTTATTGACAAAAAATGTAGCAGGGAAAGAAGTTTTTTTTATCTTTGATTAAGGAAAGAGTGTCCGCGACAAAGTTGTAAGGGGGAGTGTTTAAATATTTTTATCCGAGGTATTTTTGTAACACTATCCGTTTCCGCTACATTGATTATTTTAAAGACGCTGGCCAACATGCACAATACCGTACTATAGTTAATTCTACTCTTAAATATTATCTCTAAATAAAAGTAATATGTACTATACAGGGTGTCCCGGAACTCACTGGAACCCTTTTGTATATTTGTTCCTTGCATCGAGACAAGAAAAAAACATCGTACAAATAGGGGTCGAAAATTCATCGTTTGGCCGCTAGCCGCCATTTTGTTTTTTTCACTTAATAATTTTTATTTCCGGAACGGATGTTTGTATTTAGTTCATATTTGGTATGAATCTTTATCATACTAATGTACATTTTCAGGGAAAAAATTAATTTTTTCCACTGTGTATTTTCAAAATGGCGGCCATTTTTAATTTTCAAACTAAAATATCGGCTAGCGGCTAAACGATGGATTTTAGACCCCTATTTGTATGATGTTTTTTTCTTGTCTCGATGCAAGGAACAAATATACAAAAGGGTTCCAGAGAGTTCCGGGACACCCTGTATATTTGTCAAATACCACTCACTCACGTATCAGAGTATCTCCAAAACTGTAAGGTCTAGAGGGTTTAAAACTTGGCATGGACGTTCATCTTTGCTCAAAAACGCTCACTAAGAAACGATTTTGCAAAATTCCGTCAGGGCTCCACCCCGCAAGACTTAAAAATTTTGTTACAATGTTATTCTTATGGGGGGATTTTTAATACAAACCAAAGCAACAACGAATCTCCAAAAGTAGAGAGCATGCATGATTAAAATTTGGTATAGACGTTACTTTTTACTTATTGATGCTCACTAAGAAACGGTTTTACGAAATTGCTGCAGGGCTCCACCCCACAGGACTTCAAAATTTCGTTACAATGTTATTCTTATGGAACACTTAAAATACGAATCTAGGAAACAACAAATCTCCAAAACTATACGACCTACAGGGTTGAAATTTGGAATGGCCGTTCCTCTTTGCCCATAGGTGCTCACTAAGAAATGGTTTTGCGAAATTCCTTCAGGGCTCCGCCCCACACGACTTCAAAGATTTGATGTAATTAGCTGTTGAAGATTCAAAGCTATCAGCTGTTAGTGAAATAATACATCATACGACAATATTTTTATCTTTGTAAACAATTTAACAGGTGTAAAAATGTTTATTATAGTCCGTTCTTTTAAGCCTGATCCCTCTAGGGAGAGATGGTGGTGGGGGTTTGTTTATACTTGCTAATATCCCATTGGCTAGAGCCCTTTGGTTTTTTTTGTTGGTTTTTTTGTTGTTTTTGTTTTATTTCACAGTTGCATACCAGCTGGTAATTTTACATCACAACATATTGTGTATCAGTTTTACAATATTATTGGTAGCAGTTGTTTTTTTATCAGTTTATTTTAGAAATGTTACTTTTTAACAAGGAATAGGTTTGGCTTAAAAATACAACTGCTGACTAGGAGTTACTGAAAGACATTATAACTTATTTAAAACGTTATTTTAGGAAATCTGATACTCCGGCATGTTTGTCACGAGTTAAAATGTTTTGTTTACAGTTTAAATCCCTCCCCCACCCCAATATTCTCGAGAAGGATCAGGTTTAAAAAAACGGACTATAGTTAAGAATTTGGGTTGGGTTAGTCTACTTTGTCAAACACCACTCACTCAGTCTCATCGAATCTTTATAACCATAGGGTATAGGGGGTTGAAATTTGCCATGGACGTTCCTCTGTGTTAAAAAATTCTCCCTAAGAAACGGTTTTGCAAAATTCCTTCAGGTCTCTACCCCAAAGGACTTCAAAATTTCCATTTTATATTATTCTTATGGCCAATATATTATCCTATACTCTTATACGAGCAATGTTTGCTTGTTTGCTTGCTTGCACAATTATCTCAAAAACGGCTCCGACGATTTCCTTCAAATTTTGGAATATGGGGGTTTTGGCCACCAGAAATCGATTGGAGCTGGTCCCATAGTTGGGAAAAATCCGGTTTTCACGCTAGAGCCCTCCAAAGTTTCCATGTTATCCTTATGGAGATTTTATTAATTGAACAAAAATCAGCTGATAACTGTAGATATTTAAACCAATGTGTTACATCTTTTTTCTGTAGTTATACCAAAGTGCAGCAACCGTTGGCCTGGCGAGTGAGCGTAGCGAACGAGCTCGTCTTTAAAACGGAAAAGGGCGAGTGAGCAGAGCGAACGAGCTTTGTGTGAGAACGAAAGTAATAATTTTACCGAGCTTAAGCTCGGTCCCCCTGGTACTATTATACAAATCAAGGCAACAACGAATCAGAAAAGCTATAGGACCTACAGTGTTAAAATTTGGCATGGGCGTTCTTCTTTTCTCATAGATGCTCACTAAGTAACGGTTTTGCAAAATTCCATCAGGGCTCCGCCACATAGGACTTCAAAATTTCTATATAATGTTATTCATAGCTAATTTTTAGTTCGAATTAATTTAGGATACAACGAATCTGAAAAACTATAGGATCTATGATGATGAAATTTGAAGTGGATGTTCCTCTTTGCTCATATGTACGTGCTCACTACGAAACTGTTTTACAAAATTCTATCAGGGCTCTGCCACACACAATTTCAATTTTGTCCTAATGTTATTCTTATGGCCAATTTTAAATATAAATCTAGGGAACAAAGAATATGAAAAGCCAGGTGACCTAAGGGGTTGAAATTTGAAATGGAAGACACACTTTGCCCATAGGTGCTCATTAAAAATCGCTTTTTTAAAGCATCTTTAGGGCTTCGCCCCACGGGACTTCAAAATTACTTTTAGGGCCTATTGGGTTGAATTTTGGCATGGACGTTCCTCTTCGCTCATTGGTGATCACTAAGAAACGCTTTCACAAAAATCCCTTTAGGGCTCCACCCCAGTTGTCTTCGAAATTTCAATATAATGTTACAATTATGGTCAATTACAATATGAATTGAAAGAAACAACGAATCTATGAACTATAGGGTCTGCGGGGTTGAAATTTGGAGTAATCTCTTTGGTCATAGGTGCTCAATAAAAAGTGGCTTACACATTTACTTCAGGGCTCTGAAGTAACCTCAAAATTACCTCAAATCGTTTGAGAAATATAGTATTTTAATTTATCTAGGCCTCCACCCCACTGGACTTAAAACTCATTCTATGGCCTACGGGGTTGGAAATTGACATGGACGTTCCTCTTTACTCATTGACATTCCCTAGGAAACGATTTTGCAAATTTCCTTTAGAACTACACCCCACAGAACCTTTAAGTTACAATAGATTCTACGGGGTTAAAATTTGACGTGGATATTCCTCTTTACTCAATACTAAGAAACTGTTATGAAAAAATAGTTTTTGAAGTCCTTTAGGGCTCCACCCCACTGGACTTCAAAATTACTCTATGACCTACTGGGTTAATATTTGACATGGATGTTCCTCTTTGCTCATAGTCACCAAGTAACAATTTTGGAAATATAGTTTTTGAAACCTTTTAGGGCTCGGCCCCACTGGACTTAAAAATTACTCTATGGCCTACGGGGTTAATATTTTACATGATCGTTCCTCTTTGTCCATAGGTACCCCGCTCACACTATTTCAATGTATTAATCTAAATGAATATATTAAGGAAGAAGATTTCGTAGGTCTTAAAAGAGATTAAAAAACAAATTCAACACGGGCGAAGCGGTGACGGGCAACAGCTGGTATTATATAAATCACATAAAAATTTTGAAAAAATATATCTCACGCTGAATAAATGTTATACTTTATTGGTAGAACTTTTTTCTATGGAATACAGATATTACATCTTTTTATCCTTATTATATTAAATTAATTTAAACGATCAATTTATATAATCCACCTTCTAAGAGAGCAAATGTTAAAGAAAACCTCTTTAAACTATACTAAACAAAAACTCAACGCCAAAATGTTATTAAGTCTTATCCTATTACCCATGTATCTTTTTGAAACCATTATGTGACATGCTGTATAATAGTAAGTTACTTCCCAATCTATTTGCAGCGCCCATACATTAACATAATGAGTTGCGCTCTTCCGCGTAAGTTTACGACGCTCTTTTAAATCTTTCTGCTAATGGGGGACCTCACAAATAAATGATTCAAGTGAGAAATAAAATTTTGAATCTTCGCTACAAAATTCCCAATGACAGCTTTTACTTGACCAAAAGTAAAACACTATTTCACATCCTACATATTTCATTTGATTATTCAATTGATTTAAAAGTAGTAACTTTTATTAAACTAGATGCAATTATAATTCATTACACATCTTTTTAATGCTATAAATACTGCAAGAATCACCCTTTCCAACAGAATCTTTTATCAAGTAATCATTCGTTGTTTCAGTAGGCAAAAATATAGGTATATTGAAGTGTTGTTGTTATTTCCGTCGCTCGGTTCCGCGGCCTTTTACCACCCAATGGTCCCATGAAATCCACGATTTTCACCCATTGAATATGCAGTCCAGTGAAACTTAGTCCGAAGAAAAGCTGGGGAGCCTAACCCACCCATGAGCGGGCCGTCCGGCAGAACGAAATGGGCTCGTAGAAATGTCTGAGATATCACAAGAAGATTGCATGAGTTACCTAAGTTTAAACGTAGGATAGTGGCTTTACCTAAATCTTGCTGTCGTTTTAAATATTTTTAGATAAAGATGACAAATAATTAGCAGAAGTTTGTAAAACGGAGAAAGCTGATCACAAACAACTCTAACCCCTAATGACGCAGCGGCGAATTTCGGGGCGCTATTGTTTGGGCACGGACGGATACGGGGTTTAATGTTCCAAGTAAAGGACAATGTTACCGCCTGGACCGCTCGCTACCTGCAAAGTCGGCGAACTTGAATCTGTCACTACGGGGACATGCCGAAATTTATGACAGGCAGCGCGTTTGACTAGACATTCACTATATCACTATTTTGAGAAGGGGACCTCACATAGTGGGTATTTTAACCTGAATATAAATATGAATGAAAGATGAGTGTACATATTGATAGGATAAATTACCGAGCTGACTTAATAAAAATTGTACACAACTCTTGGTTGTTATTGGTGTATTTTATGATATTTTGTGAATCAAAGTACATTTTAAAGACTCGTTAAATTTTGTGTGTTTTTCTCAATTTTCAGCGGTGGTCACTTAATGGGTTAGAAAAATTAACAAATCCAGTGAGGATTTAACAGGAAAAAGTTAACAGGACCATTCAACCAAAAAGTCTGAAATCAGTTAAGTTTTTTTGCCCGCTGTGATGCTAAAACATAACAGTTAGTTACCCACAACCACTTTTATCCTTAATTTATCCTTGTATAGCTTTTCATTTTCACAAATTCTCCAAAAGTGAGTAAAATGGGTGAATTTGATTCAGTTTTGGACACTTAATAATGAATAGCTTCAACATTAAGAGGCAGTGGGATCATTTTACATTTACGGTGCAATTACTGTTTAGGTAAGAGGTACTCAGATAATCCATTGACAAAATTTGCAATGGCATATTTTTATGATGATGACATCTAATCTGGTCACATATCCATTAGCCTAAACAAATGTAAACCGAATTATGAATTTTTCCATTCATGCTCATACACCGTTTATACCGTGGGCTAAAATGCCTCTATGTGGTGCAGTAAAAAGGTCTATGCAAAACATAGTGACTCATTTACATGCTTTAGTCAAATAGGGATGTTTGCGGGTACAGCCATTTTTAGTGCCATACAGTGGTGGACTTTTATTTTTTTTATTTTAAACAAAATATCAACATACAATGCACCTTTATAATAAGACTTACAATACACCTTTATAATAAGACTTACAATAAATTGTATTGTAAGGTATAACTATTACTTTAGTAAGAAAATTCGCCGGGCACTTACTGGGTAAAAGGGGTCACTCACTTGGTCGAGAATGGTCACTTACTGGAGTCGTGTCTGTCAAAGAGATGTTATATTTTTATATACCTTTTATTATTAATGTAATGTATGTTATATTTTTATATACCTTATTTATTAATAATACTATTTATAAATACTCCTAAGATTTGCATTAAAAGACAGTAGAGGTTTAGGAATTGTGAGGACACAAATGACCTGGTAGGATCTGGTAACACACATCGATGACTCTTTACCGGTTACTCACTGGTGCCTTTACCCTACAGTAGGATTTTAAATCTTGTCACTTTCACAATCACATTTGAGCTATTATTTAATTATATGAAATATAACTAGGGGTATCTGTGCAGTGCAATGCGCTGCATTTACCCGAGTACCTGGTAGTAAAACCTAGCCTCTTTGCCTAAAAATTCTAAATTATATTTAGCTTCTAGGCCAAACTGTTTTATGTCAGCGTTACTACTATTTACTATTTAGCGTTTTACTATTTGACGTTTTACTATTTGGCGTTTTACTACTTAGCGTTGGTCTGTTTTACTATCAACAGCTGTATTATTGTATTTATTTTGCAATTCAATACAAATTATTCTCCATGTTAATCTTATGGACAAAAAACTAACTTTAAAGGCTTCCCATGCCCTTCAGAGTAGAAATGTACAAAATCTAAAAACTTATAAGAAAACTACAAACTAAGACGCATCTTATGACATCTCAAACATTGAATTTCGTCTATAAATGAGAGAGGAGTAGTGTTTACAAAAAACTGCTTACGTTCGTATTAAATAGAATATAGATGGATATATTTAATGAAATTGTTTTCCTTCATAGACTGCTATTGTGAAAGTTCGTCATATCGTAGCGTCGAGACACTATTTTTAATTAGTTCTTCCGACTTTTTCCGCGTAGTGCCTAAAAGGTAAACATTTCACTTGAACATATAACCACTTATATGTTGTTATATGTTTATTGATTCTTGAAACAATCTCTTGAGGTTTAAGGTTTAAGGAAGGTTTGGACGGTAAATTAAATTGTTATTTAATTTAGACTCCTTGGGTCGAAAACATATAGTTTGACTAGAAATCTGTAAGGTTTTGGTAAGTGGTGTACAAGTTATTGTGTATTCTTTACAATTTAAAGGTAGATTTAAATATTATACTTATAATGGCATAATAGTTTGATTAAGAACAATCTTCAAAGAAAAACTTATATCTTCACCATAATTTTACAAAGTTATCGATGTATTAACATATCATTTACGCTTATTACTTACATAGTTAGGACAACTTAATTTGTCTAGTCCTTCTGACTTTTTCCCCTTAGCACCTAAACGGTAAACATTTCACTTAAAAATATAACAAATTTAGACTCCTTGGGGTTGAAAACATATAAGTTTGACTATTAATCTGTAAGGTTCTGATAAGTGGTGTAAAAGTTATTGAATATTCTTTTTTATTTAAATGGTTGATTTAATCATTAACATAATAGCATAAGAGTTTGATCAAGAAAAAACTTCAGTGGAAACTTATTGTTCATTATAATTTTACATATTTTTGTTATATTAACATAGACTCTAACCTTATTACTTACACGGTTAATTAATTAATTATTTTAATTTTTTCGACTTTTCCCGCGGAGCGCCTAATTGGTAAAAATTTCACGTGACGAAAATAACCAGCTTAGACTCCTCGGGGACGAAAACATATAGTTTGACTACGAATCTGTAAGGTTCTCATAAGTGGTGTACTAGTTGCATTCATTATAATAATTGCTTTAATTATTGTATAAAAATAGCTTAAGAGTTTGATTAAGAATAAATTTAAGAGAACAAATAAAACATTTTACTCCTTAGATCGAAACCATTTAGTTAGACCACGTATCTCTAAAGGTATAAAACTTTTTGTTTAATTGTTACGTTTTTTATCGCCACAACAGTTTTACCATCATTATGTCGTTTTTTTCTAATAGTTCGCATGTAAAAACGGTTATTTTTAATTGTTATTAAACATTTTTTGCGTTAGGATTAGTTTTAACGTTTCCTTGCATTGTTTGTTTTTGTGGTTTTTATTAACGGTTGGCAACACTGACCCAATGCAGGGATAAGTGATGGTAAAAAAAATAATGTGGGTTAAGTTAGTTGGTAAAATAAGTGGGTTATGTACATATCTATTTCGGTGTGTATATTCGAACACTTATCCCACGCAGGGGTATGTGACAAATGCAGGGTTATGTGTTTATAATGGTATATATAGGTGCGACGGGGGTGTATATATATATATATATATATATATATATATATATATAAGTTAACACGATAATCCACGAAACCGTGTTAACTATTATACAAGAGCAAAATTTCTTGTGTCCTAGGATCTTTTATTTGTTGGTTGAATATGAGAGTTTATTTGACCACGACGAATAAATTGAAGTTGGTCCCATGAATGGTAAAAATTCGTTTTTTGTCTTAGAGCCCATCAAAGTTCCAAAAATCTCCATAAGTTATCCTTATGGAGATTTTGATAGCTACATAATTGAACAAAAATGAGTTTATAACCATACACATCTTTAAAAAAAAAAAAAAAAAAAAAAAAAAAAAAAAAAAACAATATGTTCAGCTTTAACCTGTGGTTCGAATTTACACCAAAGTGTAGCACCATTTGACCTGGCGATTGAGCGAAGCAAACGAGCCAAGAAAAGTCAGCAAGTAAACGGAGCGATCGAGCTTTGCCTGAGAAAGGAAAGTGACGCTTTATAATTTTACCGAGCATAGGCTCTGTCTCCATGATATTATAAGATAATATAGTCTCCTAATGGTTAGTCGGCTAAGGGTATGACAATGAAATAAATTAATTAAACTTACGAGAGATCATTGCAATCACATTAAGTTAAACTTGTTACAATTAACCATAACAACGTTATCTATGGTATCATACAACACGTGATGCATTAAGAATTTTTTTTAAGTAGGGCTTAGTCGTTTACATTAATACTATATGTAAAAACGTTGTCATTGAAAAACATAGTCCTATAGTTTTGAGCCACGTTAACAAAGATCATCATGGGGATAAATATAACGAAAGTAAATACTAAAGTTTTGGTCTGATGATTTGAATCAGGTGAAAGTAAATACAATGTTATGAATTAGGTAGCTTTCTCATTTAAAGTATTGTATGAAGATTGGTAATAAAAACTATAGAGGATAATATAGACTTGTGGAGAGTGAGCGTATAGCAAAAACAATCACCTGAAGAGCCAAAAATTCCTAAGTTTGGCATTGCAAGGCATGCGGATACAAGCTAGTTTTTATGCACTAATGCTGGTTACACTCTGTGCGGTTTTGGTCACGGAGGCGGAAATTTTTAAAACTGCAAAACCCTCCATGTTTGTGTAAACACCAATTAAGAGTCATCGTCTCCGCTGTAAAATCACTGAAATATTTCTGCTAATTCCCCAGTTTCGGATGGTGTTTAATAGATAGATAGATCTATAAATATGGGATAGATAATTCTCTAGATATATGATACTCATAAATCTGTGTTTAATATGTAGACAGATACATAGACAGATAGATAGATGAGTGAATGGAAAGAGATGCATTGATTGAAACGAATTTTTCTACACCTTAAACGTTAAAATTTGTCTACAAATAAGAGAGGAGCTTCGTTTAAAAAAAATCGCCTTTTAGTGTGATATTGATAAATAGATAGGTACATAGACATATAGATGCAGAGACACATATATTGATAGATTGATATTTATTCATCGTAGAATAGGATGCAGAAAACCGGGTGACATTATCTCAGTTCGTTTGTGCACGAGAGCTGAAGGAAGCGAGTGGTGCGTACAGAGTAGATATAACGGACCCGTAGAGTAAGTGGACCTCTTTTCCAATATATAACGTATTTAATATAAAACGGCTCATAGAGCCTATGGCCCTATTTTATAATTGTATTTAAAATTAATTGGAGAAGGTTCATAGACTCTATGGCCCTATTTTATAATTTTATTTAATATTAATTTGAAAAGGTTCATAGACTCTATGAGCCAGTAGATGCTTTGGACCCATACATTTAATTTAAATGGGTGCATAGGCTCTATGATCGCTTTAAATTATATAAAAATATTCAAACAGGCTCATAGAGCCTATGATCGGTAGAGTAAGTGGCCCCATGTTATATTTTATTTAATATTAAGAAGGGCCATAGAGCCTATGATCGGTAGAGTAAGTGGCCCCATGTTATATTTTCTTTAATATTTAAGAGGGCCGTAGAGTCTATGGTCGGTAGAGTAAACGGACCCTAACCCATTAAATATTGCACTTCAGGTCCGTTTTGACGCTTGCTCTAACAGAATGAAGATTAAGAGGCTATATATTTCGTGAGATACATTACAATACAATATTTTAGGTACCCTAGATTTCAACTATTGTATGTAGGCCTACCAGGTGGCCCACAAGTAAATTGTCAAATGCATCCAATGACAACCAGCCAATACAACCAGGTTTAATAAATACTGTATATTTACTACTTCATAAATAAAAACAACATTAGAGATATTACAAGTTTGCCAAAATTATGGCCGATTTTATTTCAAAAGGTGCTCAAAGTCGTTTCTACGCTTCTTTTCATGCTTCGCATCTTTTCAACACTTACTTTAAAATTATGGTGGAAATGTTCCGTGATTTTAGATTTTCAAATACCGATCAGATTGGTCTATTTAAATGGTCAACTTAACGAATCTAAAGAAAGAAATCTTAATTTTTACTCTATCTCCTGATCCGTTCCTCAACGTTTACATTTAGGAAGTCTTTAACAATAGTTCCATCTTATTGTTATATCACCTTTTCTTTTATCGATTGAAAGTGATCAAATTGTTGACGGTTTGCAAGGTTTCTCTAAGCACCTCTATAACTGAATGTATATTTGTCAACTGACTTATAGACCACCCGGTAGTGCAAAGACTATTATATTAGTCACCTTATTTATAGACTAACTATAGCCGTTCTTTGAATGTAGTAACACTCAAGACACATCTTGGAAACGTTAGTAGCTACATGAAATCCACGCCATGTAATTAAGGTGTAATTTGCTACAAACTGTTTGTGACAACCTTGCGGAAAAGATAACCCCACGACCTGTAGGGGAACCTTTTTGACTCTGTTCGTGTTATACATTACACAAGCTCAATGTATTAAGGAGACTTTAATTTTTATGAATACTTGAAACTTAGCTTACTAATGTAAAATCCAACGCTACTTGTGTTAGCTCTCCTGTGACTTTATTAAATCTATAATATGTTTTGTATTATCATTGTTTAATGTTTCATTCCGGATATTTTAATGTATAATGTGACCAGTTTGTATGCATCGTTGGATTAGCGTTATATATAGCGTTGCAAAGGTACATTATACCTTTTAATAATGTAATAAAAATATATTTCTAATCACAAATTTCAACCTGATTTGAACTTGCTTTCTTTACTTACAATATCGAGTTCCGAAAGATATTTAAAGAAAGATTATTAGAATCATTAAATTAACTTTATCTCTCTTTGTAATGGTATATTTCTTTAGCTACTTCAAAAAAAGGTTTTCTACTCTTACTTTCAATTCGCCTAGTTCTTGCTTAAACATTTGCTTTATTGCCTGCTTCTGATGTTTTAATGAAATGTAAAACTATGGATTCATCAACATCAAGTACATCTTTTCGTTTATTTTCTCAGAAAAATAGCTACTTCAGCTCCACAGCCTCTGAGTAAAAAGCATTAGTATGCATAAATAAACATTATCAACTCATCAGCATGACAAAAATTATTGTAACCCAAAGACTTTTTAAGCGGGGGAATAGCTCTACCATGCCTTGAAAATATTCTACGATGTTGTTGTAGATCGTAACAAGAAAAAAAAAACACCGCAAACAACACTGCCATAGTCATTTAGAGGGAATAAACCACAAAATGGGCCTACCACCGGATTTTTAATGCTATTTTACTGTCTTTTAAGTGAAACTTTAATATTTAATTTACATCAAATGGTTAACGTGTTATCTTCCCGCGTGAACTTCTGTTTTCGTGCTTGTTTGCTGGAGGATCAGTAACTGTCTAATCATTTTCTTATTCACTGGCGAAGAAAAACATCGAAATGAATAATTGAAATTAAATTCACTTTAAGCACACGAGTGCCTTTCCGGAATATTCAGCATGACAATGCATGGCGACCAGTGATCGGTCGCGGGCTCCGATGGTTGTGTTTACATTAATCATTTACCGTGTTCCATTATCGCATTCTCTATTTACATGTCCATTGCCCCTGGCCACTAATCCTACATCCGCCGCTTAGCTTACTAGCTTAATGACACCAATTTATTCTATGAAATCTCCGATCTGGATAGTTAATTTATTTCAAGTAAGACAAAAAAACAATACTGTACGTTTTTTATAGACAATTAAGAATACAACAAAATAAATAAAAAAAGTTAAAACTAAATTTTTTATTGAGCTTTTACTTGGACTGGGGTTGAAATTAGGGTTTTATTACTTTTTAACAATCGAAAAAGATATGAACAGTTCATGTCGTGCAAATGGAATAAATTGTTACACATTATTTCAGTTTCAAGGTAAATGTTAGGTAAAAAATAAATAATATGTTGGCTTCTCGATAAGAGAGATCAGCAATTATCTGACAGTTCTCCTGACTTGAAAGGCATGCTCTCTTTTATCTTCTATGCAGTTTGACGACCCCTGGCTTAAGAGTCATCTTCACCCTTGGGGCAGTAGCCCATTGTTGTGCAGTCAGCAATGTTAACCATACGGCTTTTAAGCAAAATATGGTATTTTATTCCCCTGTTTCGAACGCCGTTTTCAACCGATTTTCTTTAAATTTGGTAAGTGTTTGGTTAAATAGTTATATTAGGTCCCTCCTACCTCAAAATTTTGAAAATTCAACAAATATTACTCTCTGACGTCGCAAAGTAATTCGATTTTCCTAACTTTTAATATTTTTTGTATTTATATAATTAATTTTTACTCATATATAAGGTATGAGGGACTTAGATCTAACCTTGATCTACAGTAAAACATCAATTTTACCAATAAATATCCAAAAACACCATCCAAAACAGGGGAATACGGAGGCATGTTTTCAGTGTTTTTACAAGGGCGAAGATGACTCTTAAAAGTGACTTCTGGACAGCGGAAAAAAACAAAGAACTAGACTTAACAGTAATGCAGTTTTGTTTTTTATCCTAAGAAAAACTTTGACTTATGACTAAAAAAGTATTATTGTAACGTTCCTCTTTTATGTATAGCCTGCTTATTTTTTAAATCCATATATTTCATCAAACTTATTGGTTGTAATCTTAAATCTCTATTACTTTTTAACAATATTTATAAATCTGTATGATAAACAAATTTACAGAATAGAATAGTTATAGTTTCAGTATCTAGTAATATCTACTAAAAATGTACTTAAAACAATATAACAACCAACATAAATTTGTTATATTTCTCAAAAACTAAGAAAAAGATTTAAAGAAATATACTTATTAAATAATATAAATGTAATAAATAACAAAGGCATTTACACTGCATTAAGGATAGTTTGTAAATGAGTAAAAGTACTTAGTAACGTTTTAATGAAAGACACATCTATAATACGACTTTTTAGTTTTTATTTTACTTATCAGTTAAAATAATTTTATACCAAATCATATCACTGTGGGTAACTTCCGGAAGTTGGGTTTAAAATGTAACCGCTTTGCAACATTTACAACAGACAAGCTTATGTTTATGAGGATACAGTTTGAATGGGTGTAGTAAAGGTGGGGAGGGAGTTGTAACACTTGGAGCAAAGTGTTGGTGACATAACCCCCCCCCCCTCCACCATCACAACCACCCCCCCCCCCCTACTACCCTGGGGACAGTACGGCACCTGGGCTCACCTCAAGAGCTGGGGATTTTAAATCTTAACCTAAATCTTTGACCAAAAGTATCATTTTAAAATATGGTGGTTGATTGAACATGTTTGGTACTGCACTTAAATGAAACTGTGACTATTGAAAAAGCTTAATTGTCTATTGGGATAAGCCATTTATATAATAATCCAATTTTTTTTTTTAATTCGCTATAGACCGTTAATGATGATTGGGTTTCTTAAATTAAGTATTATCTTAAAATTCATGTAAATATAAATTACTACAAGTTAATACAACTAGTTTAATTGTTCATATGGTACTCATGACTTTAAGAGGATTTTCCATATTATTTTATTAATACCTAATTCCATATTTGAAACAAAACTATTTTATAGAAGCCAATAGCGTTTTGTTATGTTTGTTTTAGCTATAACGAAGTTAGTTGAAATTTTTACAATCTAGAAAATGTTGCCAGTTGAACGCAATAATTTTTAACTAGGCCTAATAACAATTTTTCGTACAGCCAGAGTACATGTGTCTATTGAGTATTAGGCCTATACAGACGGATGTAAGTAGTAATGTATCTTGAGTATTGTAATGTTGAAATTAGTTGAGTCATTTATTATTGTCATACTCAAATGACTAATTCGGTAAATGTATTTAATAATATAAATACAAAGTATTTTTATTTATTTTCGGCATCATAATTTACTTTATAAGTCTCTCAACAGAAATTCAATTTCATTAACACGCCTATTTTACTGTTACCTCTATTAAAGATGTAAATTTAATTAGTTTTATAATTCAATAACGTTTATATAATATTGGGGTAGAATAAGGGTTCATGCTGGAAATAATGATATCAAAGTTCTTTCTCGGAATACGTTAAATATTGAGATCAACACCAAGTATCATACTATATTAAAAATTTTTACTTTGAAACAATTCAACCGTTAATTTTATATTTAAGTAATTGTATTTTAATCTATGACTGTACAATTATTAATTTCTTGAGCGTAAGAAATTTACTGGTAAGGCTATACAGTTATTTCATCCAAATGGATTGTGATCATCAAACCAAGAGCAATAACTACCCAGTAAGCAAACAAATTATAACCCATAGTATATGCAAATAGTACTATAATTATTGTCAATAGCTAATGTCTATATGCAGGAACTTTCCTGTCTAAAAAATTACGTAATGCTGTCAAGAAACATGCAAAGATTGAAAACAGAAAACATGGAGGGATGAGCGAACAATAACCGTTAGAGAACAACTCCGAAACTGAGAAATCACATTTGACCCGACAAATCTCGGACAAAAGATGGTCGGTTTACAAAATACCGGAGTTGAATGACGCGCGTCGCCAACAATGGAGTGACGTCACGAAACTTCACTGCTGCCAACTTTACTTAGAAAAAACACAGAACGAAATATATCTGGTTCTCCAAGTTAAAAAAATTAAAAGGTGTAAAAGAAAAAAATTATAAGTACCGTACAATTAAACAATAATTCCAAGAGTACGCCCTAATGCAGTTTACTCTATTTTTATTTATTTTTTATATCATAAAAACCTAAATTTAAAAACCCATATTTAATTATTAAGTATTAAGTAAAGTATTAGGTAACAGCATACAGTTCAGTGTTAAAAAAACCTATACAAAGTACCTTATTAATGTTACAAAATGTAACAAAAATAAAATCTAGGTGAAATAGGTAAAATAGGAATCTAGGTAATCTAGATACCAAGATTACCTAGATCTAGGAATCTAGGTAAAATAGGCTATCTAGGTGAAATACTAGTATGTCAGTAGGTCAGGAATTTTAAACGTGTTTTTTGATTAGGGCCTATAGGAATTCTTAACAGAGTATTCTTACGAATGAAAAAATTGTAAATGATGTTCTAAACGATACAGTATAATGAATTATTACATAAATTTATCTTTTTATTTTTTATGTTAAAACAAATAGTAAACTAAACAACAACCTTACTAATTATGTGTTTTACATAATAAATTAAGATTTACCCACTATAATTGATTTTTTAAAGAATTAATTTGTTATAGAGAACTTAATAAGAGAAATTCACATTTAATTTTAACAACTATGACACCATACTGTTGTATTTAGAAATTTTACAAAAATGTCTGTGATATTTACCTAAAAAATAATTCCTCAAAAGCCTAAAGTATAAAAGTCAATTCAAATCAGTGCTAAGACTAAGTGCTTGAGTACATACGTTTACTTCGATTGATTGTGATGTCGCCGCCGTATTAGACAATTGATAGCAGTCTAATCATGCAGGCTAAGCATACAGTTATCAAAAAAGATAAGTTGATGGAACAATACGATAGGATTAAATTGTGAACTTAGAAACCGTACCCCTTATTTCCGTGTGCAACAAAATACATCTATACATCCCCACAGTCAAATACAAATAGAAAATACATCCATACAGTCTACTTCTATGTTTTATTTAACACTTAAAAATACTGTAACTTTTTTGTTACCAGTCAAATCATGAAAGAAGACATGATCTTAAACCACCATTCCTTGTTTTATGTCATAAATAAAAAATAGTTTTGAAGATTTTTTATTTGAAGAAATATTTGAAAACACTAAAACAGGTTATTTTTTAGTTATAGGTATTATACGTCATAAGATAAACTATTACTTTTCACTGCTAATTTTTCGTTTATGAACTGTTTTATTCAATGAGGGTCTATATTTACCACACTTCATCATTTAGAATATAGGCTACCGTAAACAAAATCATGTCGAAAAATGTTACTTAGATAAAATTACGAAAAAGAGACAAATATAAAAAGGAAGCGTTCTTGAACTGTAATGACAACCTAGCTGGTCCTTGAAGTACGTCCAATGACTGAAATCGTACGAAAACGGCTAGATGGTCCAGTTTTAAATAAACATATTCATTACGTTTTACTTAGAAAAAGTAAGATATAACGGACACATAACTGACATAATTTCCCGGAATTTATTTTTTATATGACTTAAAATTTGGAAATCAAAATCAGAGGTGATTAGCCTTGATCAATTTATCATGTAATAAAATAGGTATATAAAATCAATGGTAAAATACGAATACTCCATCTTCATGGAGCGTTAATAAATGTTATTCCTGTACACAACGACTGTTGACCGCACAAATAAAGTGAAACAAACCGCTTTCGGTGTTAAAGCGGTTCACTCCAAATAACTCATCACATTAACCCCCACCCCCTCGCAATAAGCAACACAACCATACGGTCCTTCTCCTTGAGACCAAGGTTAGATTTTACTTGTGACGAAATATTCATATGGTAAAGGATAACTTAATGGTTGACTGAGGTTTAAATTTCTCTAACATAATTAATAATGGTTTTGCAAATTTACCTTGGTTAAGTCTGTTTTCGTTCAAAACAAGTTTTTATATATAATTATTTATTTTAAATATTTTGTTATTTAGTCGTTGTTTCCGTCTTTTTAACTATATGGTTTTATCACTTGCAATAAGAAGGCTACTTTTAAGTTTTTGTCATTATTTAAATATTGTAGTTACATAATGACAATTATGTACATTGCATGTTTTAAAAATTGTTTTTTCTACCACTGCATGGAAATAATCACATTACCACATCTTTAAATACCACCCCACACAAAACAGTTCATTTACGGCTTCCGAACCTTTTCCGCTCTAGAGCAGCAATGTTATTTACCGCACGCTAAATCAAATACCAATTTAAATTCATCTGCTCGTTGTTATAGTTCTTGGTTAGTATTTGCTTATTTTTAGTTTTAGGTTGTGTTTGACAGTTAACAGTGTGTTTTAAAATAAACAAATCAAACATATCCATGTTGAAGCCTTCCGGAATTGGTTATCAATTAATATATGGTTTACGTACCTTGACTTCACAATTCCTTGATATTGCAACTGGTGTTGACTATAGTTTCGACTTCCACGAAGTCATTGTCAAAACTATAAGAATATTAAAACATTTTCCTGAATTTCGTCACATTTTTATAATTTACACACAACAAACACATTACAGAAATGCTTGACATTAATGTCAAGAATTTTTTACAATTATTCTCGAATGGCAATGACGTAATTTACGCTATTAATACACAAATAGCTATTAAAGATGTCATTTTAAATTAACTTTCGCAAAGTTGTTTTTTCCCCTACAAAAGAAAATTTTTCATGTTTGGCGTGCCTTGTAGCGATAACGGTGTTGAGGTAACGTCGAGATTTGGTGTTTCGGTAAAGATGAGACTACAACTCTAATAATGTTTCGAAGATGTAAACATTAATTTATCTAGAATGACAACCCACTGAAGATAGAGTGAAGATCTAGAGCGAACTAAAATTGTTATAACTAACATAGTATTACAAAGAGCATATCATTGGATGTGTAGTGATGTAGTTGTAACGGTCACATGTAACGGAGACGTTAACATTTGACGTGCCGCCGCCGTGTAACGTGTAACCGTGGCCGAGCGTCGCTGGAGCCACTTATCAGCTAATCTCCCCAGATTGAGAGTTATCAAGATTTATAGCACAGGCATGTCTTGGGCCCGCCGCCGCCGCGCCGCTACCTATACCATCCGGCCTTTCCTTACATGGCCGCTTACCAGAAAATGAACTGGAGAACTGATGTGTAATACGATAGGGAAACATGCTTTTAAAACTAAGTGAACTTGTGAAAGAAACAAATAATAAACCATTATAGGTAATAACAAATTGTGAATTTTAAAAATTATAACTTTTATTCCTAAAAAAATATTTAAAATATAAGCACGATGTAGGCTCCATTAAATATTTACATAGTAAGTATTTTCTAGAAACTTTCAACAAATGCGACCTTTGTTAAATAAATAATACAAGTCGAATATAAGTATAAAAACGTAATAGCTTCCGATAATATTTTTCTCTATTTGCTTATATTAATACCAAGTTAATTAAAAAACCAGAATTAGTTTACTACTCTGCTTAAACTTTAATCTCAAACACTTAAAAATTGTGGTAAACAAAATAAATGAAATACTAATATTCTAACTTAGGATGATCTTTAATGTATTAGGTTGTAAGTTTCAGTAAAACATTTATTCTCATACATATAGTAAATGCCAAAATTAGAAAGACTGGAGGCAGGTAGTCCCGACCCGTCCTAATCCTTTGTTGACAAAACACCCCCTATTGTAGCGCGGCCAGCCGGTTTGGCACCGGAAGGCCGCCCGGGTCTCGGGGAATTCTCAGAATTTTGGCGGTCGTTCATCATTTGCGCACTTTTTAATCCTTCTGTAAACTATTTCGAAGGGTCGCCTAATCCCCTTGCATCATTTGCGCATCCTCCCGTCCAGATAGCCTCAGCCTGTCGACAACAATTCGCAAACAGTCGTCCCCCTCACATGCCACTGGACGGCAACACATGTGTATCGAGTGCACATACCAAACCCTTCGCGCAAGGGGCGCTGACCTGCGGACATTGGGCACCCACCCCCTGGAATTTTAGACATTCCAAATAAATAACAAACTAGTTCGTTTTCGTTCTCAAACTCCTCGTCGGTGTCAGTGTGTCTCCAGAGTTACACCTTTAAGGAGCTCTTAGATTCAGTGTTTAGTTAGGCGTTTGTTATTTTTTCTGTTTAATTTAAGTGGTGATAGATTTTCTTTTTTCTGCCTATTTTAAGTAGTGTTTTAAGCAATGGAGAAAATAGTGACCACCATAGGTAAACCTCTCATAATATACAAGAACTTCAAATATAGATTTCAATAGAGTTTTCAATAACTTTGTAAATAAAAATAATGCCGCTTCCACCACCCTGCGGTGCGCAAACGATGCATGTATCTGAGAGCCCCCTGGAGCTCGATGCGCAAAACGAGCATACCGACTACCTGGCTCTCCCCATGATGCGCAAATGATGCACGCCCATTTTGGCCACTGCCTCAATTATCCAATAATCGAACCAATGCACGTACAATAAAAATTCATGGATTACGTATTGCGTGTTGATTAGACGATTATAACAAAATTTGAATCATAGTTCTACGATGTTTAGTAACCATTTTAAAAGGGATAAACCTCAGACAAAATAGGAGTTACAGCTTTGGCAGTGGCCAAAATTCTGAGAATTCCCCGAGACCTGGGCGGCATTCCGGTGCCGTACCGGCCGGCCGCGCTACAGTAGGGGATGTTTTGTCAACAAAGGATTAGGACGGGTCTGGACTACCTGCCTCCAGTCTCTCTAATTTTGGCATTTACTATAAGTTGACATTTATAAGTATGAAAAAAATAATTTTGAAGTGTTTCAGTTTAAATTGGATGACAAAAATAAATTCAGCTTTGCAAAAACTGTTTTAAAAACACGAATGGGTGAAGTTTTAAATGTATACATTTAACTAGTGCCAGCAATATTTTGTGCAAATAATAGGAGTATTTTTTTTATTTTTTTATTTTATTGTACACACCGGGTGTCCACAAAGTCTCTCAATAATTGCCTAGCTTTGCTGTACGGACACTATCATAAGCTACATGCATCTCACATTTCTTGTTTTCAAGGAAAATTGATCTAGTTTATTTTTCATTAATCTGTCAACACCTAAACTCAGCTAATTGACAACAATGCGGTTTCCTTATAAATCGTAATGACGCGACCAAATTGCCAACTCGTTCACCACGGTAGACCTCTCCGGATTTCTTTATGTTTTCTGATTTGTCAAAGATTTGGTTTATTTTTTTCCAGTTTTTAATTTTGAAACTTCAAAAGAGAAAAATAATAATTACAGAGACGTCCATTACTCAGGAAATGTAAATTGAAAAAAATGGTTATTAATAAAAAGTAGCTAAAGTTTACGTAGAAGATTTACAGGTAACCTAAGGTTCACAAATAAAAGTGTGCATAGCTGAAAAATCTTAAGAAGTCTCATGTAAAACTGAAAATACAACTTTATCTAACTGCCTTAATTGAAACAGTGGAATGTATTAAGAACGTGAATCAGTCATCTAATGACTTGATAAACACTTCAAAGGATGAAATTCTCCATCTTACTTCTAAGCTCGAATTAGAAAAGGAACTTAGGAAAAAAGAAATTAACAATTCTTTTCTTGTCCAAGATGCCGTAGAAGAAGAAAAACGAGCTTTAGAGGAAAAAATCAAATGTCTAGAAATTAAGTTAAATGACAAAAATAAAATGTATGACGATCTGTTAGCTGAAAATAACAGTGTAAGTAAGTTACTTAGTGAAACAAAATGTGAAAATAACTGTCTTACAACTAAGATTAAAGCTGTGTCTGATTCCAATAGCTCACTGAAATTAAAAATTGATATCTTGTCTGATAATTTGGTTAAACTTGAGGGTCGTGCATGGAGCCCGGATAAGTGGCTTTGTGATAAAGTGTTAAACTCCTACTTTGAATCCATGGCTGAATATGTTCCCTTGGGTCAACTCCACAGCATTGCCATGCTGGGGCCAAACGCCACTCAGGTGCTAAAGCTGAGTGTTGACGTCTCCGCTGCTAGTATTTTAAACTTGGAATCCTTGGACAATTGTAAATTTATGTTTTTCTGTGTTAGTAACAGCATGGTACTAGATAAGGATGACAGTGGCTCGCATTGGAGCCTATTGTTTTGTGAGTTAGAGTCCAATCAAGCTTATCATTTTGATTCTCTCTCAGGTATAAATTATGAATCAGCTGTACTGTTAGCTAGTAAGCTTAATATCTCCAGAAACAATGTTATTGAAATGGATTGTATTCAGCAGACAAACGCATATGAATGTGGTTTAAATGTCCTTGTTCATGCCAAACACATTCTTTATTATTTTTGCATAAAGAATAAAGATTCCTCCTCGTTTCTGACCTGGTTTAATAGTTGCACTACCAATAATGCACCCAAAAGCACCGCTGAATCTCCCTGTTCCATAACTCCACCTGATAATTCAAGCCATACCTCAAAACCAAAGAAACACTATGATAAAGCGTGGAAAACAGTTGGCAATAAATCTTACTCTAAGTCTGGTTCTTGTGTAGCCCCTTGTATTTTGTCTAGGAATAGGTTTGAGATTTTATCCGTTGTTAATGACGAGGAAACACCTCATGAGCTTTCATGTGTCACTTCTCACAAGCAATGCACTGCTGTGAAGGGTTTCCAAAATAAACCCCAAATTAAAACAGGTAATATAAAGCAAGTTGATAAGCATAGTTTGAAACCTAGAAAATCTAAGAAAACAAATGGCGCTAGTAAGGGCCTTCCTATGATAGGGGTCGGAAGCACAGTAAAGATCTCTGGATCTACTCAAACTTCCAAAGATGTAAGAACAGGACACCATGTAAATATTGAATCAATTGTGCCTAGCTCTAGAGTGTCTCCTGATTATAGTGTACAAATCAATACAATCAACACTGTACAATCTAACTTCTCTAGTCATACCCCTTTGAAAAGGAAAATAACTGTGTTGTCCGACAGTCACGGTCGACATCTTAGTTCTTTACTGCTTGACAAATGTGGTGATACATTTAATGTTTTAAGTTTTGTAAAACCGAATGCTATGTTTTCTCAAGTGGTATTAAATGTAGAAAATGCTGTTAAAGGTTTCGATAAAAATGACTATTTGATAGTGTATGGTGGAACTAATGATGTCGATCGTGGACACTGTGAATCCGAACTCTTGAACTCCCTTAAAGAGTTGCTAGACCAAACAAAACACACCAACTTGATTGTTATTGGTATTCCATATAGGTTTGACCATAAACCCAAGAATACTTACATTTTGCAAATGAACCGTCTCATCTATGACATTGTATCTTCTCACAACCATGCCTATTTTGTATCCCTCAATTCTGTTTTCAAATCAAAATTTTACACAGGTTTTGGTCTCCATCTGAACATGCTTGGAAAGAGAATAATAAGCAACAACATTATCAATTTAATACAGTTCTCATCACCTATATCCATCAATGAGAGTTACCCTATTCCTGTCCTCGTCTCTGGCCTTCAGCATGTTTCACTTGTCGATGATCCTCACCAAGACCCATTATCAGTAAATAATTTACACTCCCACCCAAGCACGGACACCATTGTGGACCCTGTTTTGCAGCATGACAATTTTTTAGAGTCTGTTCCTCCGGAGTCAATAGGAATTTAGCAAACTCAACACAAGTAGCAAATAATTCACATAAACTGAGAATAATCCATCAAAACATACAGGGTTTGCTATCCAAAGCAAACCACGTTGAGATACTTTTGGATTTGTACTCGCCAAGTATTCTTTGTTTATCAGAACATTTTCTTCGTCAAGCTGAGTTAGATGCATTCAGTATGCCAGGATACACAATAGCAGCCAAGTACTGCCGTTCGGAATCCGATAAAGGTGGTGTATGTATATTAACTTCAGACGACATATTATGGAGTGAGATAGATGTATCTGCTTTCTGTGTCGAAGGCATTTGTGAACTTGCTGCAATTAAAGTAGTATCATCACTTTCCAATATTATATTTATCTGTGTCTACAGGCCACCTAGTAATGGATTAAAAAATCTCCTAGAATTTCTAGACTGTATTCGTGCATGTATTGAGTCCATTGACAGAAAGAACTACACATATATAGTTGCAGGAGACTTCAACGTTGATCTCTCTAAGAAAGGCACACGCTCGGCAAAATTGTTAATAAATCTAATGTCTTCCTTTGGACTGAGAGATACAATTACTTCATTTACCAGAGAGTTTCAAGGTTCACGATCTACTATTGATAATATATTTACTGACATACCTCATGACCTTTTTTCATCTTCAGTCCTCATAACCGCACTGTCGGACCATCATGCTCAACTTGGAGAGCTGATAGATAATATGCCAAAAGCACCAAAGCCCAAATTTAGAATTGGAAGGAGGTTTAATGAAGTGAATACCCTTACATTTAAATATTTTTTGAGCAAAGAAAATTGGCGAGATTTGTTTGAGGCAAGCTGTATCGACACCAAATTTAATTCCTTCTTGTCAACAATTGCATATTATCTGGAACTTTCTTTTCCTTTGAAACGATTTAAGATTAACGAGAAAAAACCTCTCACAAAAATCCATCTTGACGAAAACCTCAAGCAAGTTAGAGAAAAATTGCTATTCATGTACTCATTATCAAAAGATCTTGACTCTACCCACCATTTAAAGAAATCTTACATTAAAATAAAAAAGAGGTACAAACACCTGATAGATTCAAAAAAAGCTGAATTAGTTATTGGTAAAATTCAAAACTCCACCAACATCCAAAAAACTGTCTGGAGTTTAGTCAACGATCTCCGACCTACAAAAACACACAAGACGTCCACTAATCTGTCAGTCCTTGATCCTGAAGATAAACTTGTTGATTCTCCAAAGCTAGTGGCCAACTCATTTAACTCCTTCTTTGCCAACATTTCTGACTCACTTGGAAACAATTACAATTCACCAAAACCAAACTTGATCTCATACTCAGAGAATGTGCAGCATTCTATATTTCTTGCTCCTACCGATTACAAAGAGGTTGTAGAAGTGCTTAACTCTCTCAAATCTGGGTTTTCTTCTGGAAAGGACGAAGTATCCTCCAGACTGTTAAAGGATTGTGCCAATGAACTTGCTGGTCCAATAGTACACCTTACAAACACTTCGTTTGAGGCTGGGAAATTTCCATCTGTATTAAAACTTTCTACGGTGAAACCTATATTTAAAAAGAAAGGCAGCAAACATGACTGTAATAATTATAGGCCAATTGCAATCTTATCATCTTTTTCCAAGGTACTTGAGAAACTATTTTTAAAGAGACTAAATGGATTTATAGAAAGAAACAATCTCCTACACAACAACCAGTTTGGATTTAGATCTGGATTATCTACATTGAATGCTGTATATAACCTGGTAACCGAGATTTGCAATTCATTGGACGAGAAACGCCAAGTCTCTGGGTTATTTTTGGACCTCACAAAGGCCTTTGATGTAGTTGATCACTCGCTTCTTTTGACCAAGCTGGAACGACTTGGTATCAGAGGTGTGCCACTTAGATGGATATCTTCCTACCTCAACCAGCGAAGTCAAGTAGTTGAAGTTCCTTACCTTGACTCAAAAGGTTACTTAAGGAAACATACTTCCGATGAGCAAATTGTAAAATCAGGTGTGCCGCAAGGGTCTGTGCTTGGGCCTGCATTGTTTCTCTTGTTTATAAATGATCTACCTTTATCCATTCCATTCTCTAAATTATATTTGTTTGCTGATGACACCTCACTGGTGGTTTCTAGTCCCAAGCGATCTCAAATGGAGATTGACACTTTTGTCCAGAGTAACTCTGTTCTTCAATGGCTAACTGAAAACCACCTTCATGTAAATACACAAAAAACCTCATTACTCGACTTCTGCTTGAGGGAGTGTCCTTCCAATACTTCTGAACCACTTTCTCTATTGCTTTCTGAATCTGAGGTTAGTCCTCAGTTAAGTGTCACATATCTTGGAGTAGTTTTGGATAACAACTTGAATTTTTCATCTCATATTGATCAAATTTGTAAAAAATTAAGTAGTAGCATATTTTTACTCCGTAGACTTTCACATTTTAACAACAAACGTCTTCTTCTCGCTACCTATTATGGTTGTTTCTACCCCCATTTAACCTACTGTGTCCCAATATGGGGAGGTGAAAATTTCAGGACAAAAACACTGTTCAAGATTCAAAAGAGAGCCATTCGAATTATTTTTGGTCTCAATCATCGACAGTCCTGCAGATCAGTATTTAGAAGTAATGATATTTTAACATTTCCCTCCATTTTCATTTTAGAATCGTTGACTTTTCTAAAGACGAATTTACACCTATTCGAAGCCAGAGACCTTCCTCTCCACAATTACAACCTAAGAAACAATAGTAACCTTTCATATCCCAAATCCAGGACCACATTCCATCAGAATCAATCCTACTCCACCTGCCTTCGTTTGTTCCGATCCCTTCCTCCTATGTTAAAAGCTGAAGCCGACAAACAAAAATTTAGGCATGGTTTGAGAAAGTTCTTGGTTCAAAAGGAATTCTATAGTGTCTTGGACTATATAAACAATGATTCCAGATAAACAATTGTAAATATTTTGATTGTATTATTATCATTAATTAGTTAATTGTTTGTTTGTTATTAGAATGTATTTTTAAGTTGTTTTTCTGTAATTGACTCATGCCATGTACAACCATTGTATCCACGGCAATAAAGAATTTCTGATTTCTGATTTCTGATTATTACCAATTTTTTTCATACTATTCGATTTCTTTATCAAGGCAAAACTTTATGGACATCCGGTGTAACATATTCAGATATGTTATATATTTTAATAAACTGAGGTAGATCAAATGTATGACGGATGCGGCCCGGTCAACGGGTGAACTACGCTGCGGTTGCAATGCAGAGACGTAGGTGGTTGCTACGTGATCGGCTGTATGTCAGAGAGCTGCTGGACTGTGCGCTGCTGTTTATTACTAATATCACATAAGCTAAATTTGGAGAAGCTGTTGAATTTTTATTATTATTATTATTATAAAAACAATGTTCTTTCACTATGTTCATTTATTGCTCAGTATTTTTACTCACACTATTTATACAGTTTTTTTATTTTATTTTATTTTTTTATTTTTTTATTAAAAAGCAAATTTACACCAATTTTATCAAACTTTGTATTGCTTAAACAAAAGTTAGGCTTATGAATTTATTTTGAACAATTATCAATCATTTACAGTTTTGTTGTATATCCCGTCTTAATCTCATTTATGGACGGTTTGGCAATATTTATCCTGAAAATCATACTATAATTTATTTGTGTTAAGGTTTATGTTATATTTTCACCAATATTATGCAATTATAATCTGTGTTGGCAAGTTAATCTGAATATCCAGTAAAATGGTTAATTTATTATTATCGATGATTTTTGTAGGCCTTTATAATTAAATTTCAGTTTTAACTAGGGCGCCAAGTTTTAATTTTCTGCGTTAAAAACTGCGGCTTTACAGAATTTACAATTTTAACATTTGTGATTAGATCAATCGTTTAAAAGTTAAACAAGTTTTTAATCTGAAGTTGCATATAACAAATTTTTAATCCGAAGTTGTCTATAACAGCCAACCCAGCAGTTGCATATCAGTTAACTGTAAGTCCTAAAGTTACATATCACATCTAAAATAAATATAAATATAAATGTGAAAAAGAAAAAAAATAATATTAGGATAATAGTAAACAATAATTAGTTCCAAAAAAATCTCTATAAAATATAATATTAAATAAACTAATTATTTTATATAAAAAATTTATTAAAAACTTTCAAAATTTTGGGATTAAACGCTAATATGGTATTATAATACATTTTTTATGAATGCATGAATGTTTAGTAAAAACAATAATGAGGAACTCTGTTGATAAACAACATGTTATCAAACAAAACATATGATTCCGGCCAGGATCGAACTGGCGACCTTCTGCGTGTAAAGCAGACGTGATAACCACTACACCACGGAACCGCTGACTGTCAACCAACGAGTGCTGTCTGGCTTTTAAATAAGTACACTACTAATATTCCTAGTGACCGCATGTAAAAACTCGTCAAACAATAAACGTGTAATTAAATAAATTTGATTTAACTAAACTCAAAATAAAAAAGTAGATTTATAAGTTTTACATGTTGTAGTGGGAATGAAAGTATGTTTCAATGAATAATAGGAGCAAACTAATTTTCTCCATGGCGGTTTTCAGGTCAGTAAGGCCACGTGAAGCTTTAAAACGTAACACGATGTTAATAGTTACACGTGGAATGAAATCTTACTGATTGTATGGCTTTATATTGGAAAGTTATTCAGGGATTTTTTAATAACTGTTGGAAAACGTGTTATGTCCTACAGCAATAAATATGTAGTTTTACGTATCAGGCATTATCAGGATTTCTTGAAATATATTTTTATATATACAATTATAAAAGATGGCAAGGAATTTAAGTATTTATAAAAGTGGTTTAAATGCATTTGCAAGAAAAAAACAACAGCTGCGAGTCAAGTTTTTATTACTATTTATTTCATTTTAAGTTAATATTGTAAACGTTTTTCTGTCTAGAATTCAGCATGAAAAGAGTGAGAAATAATAGATAATAAAAAATCCCTTCAAATATATTGGTAAAATCTTTAGTTTTTACGAAAGAAATTATATTTATCATCTACGATCTATTTGTTTATATATACCATCTATTTCACATTTACTATCTTATATTATTCTTAACTTCTTCCCTGGGCAATTTTTTATTTTTAGTTTATTGGGTCGTCCATATTTAAGACCTAGGGCTATTTTTTGACGTAATTCCAAAGACATCTGAGGGTCACTTAAAGGAGTTGAAAGTTTAAGAGTAAAATGAAATACTCAAACCAAAATGAATACATTTCTTCATTGTAATTTTATGGAGTAAAGGCATATGGGGATGTATGTAGTCGGAAACACAGTATTCCAATTACAACTGACACTCTTAATTCACAAAATAATTCAAATTTAATAAAATATATAAATAAATTAAATGGTTACAGGCAAGGTATAGGTCAGTTACATACAGCAATCAATGGAAAAAGAAAACCAATCACAAGTACATTCGATTAACAAAAAAGGTCCGTGTTATTCAATTTAATCAAATAAAAAATTACCGATAATTTCTTTGTCCTGCCTGGAGCATCCGGAGTTCGTTTCGGGCGTTTGATCTGTTTCACTGTTCAATTTGTAGAGTTAGCGTAAACATTGATTACCCCGCTTTGTACCTGTGTTTATGTTTGTGCGATCCGGTTTATTTTCGAGTCCTCTGCTCAGTTGGTTTTTTCGATACAGTGAAAAATAAGAGGAAAACTACATGACTGATATGGGATTTTTCAAAAGAATCTCATAAACTGAGTGTGAAAATATTTAAGAATACAAGTTCCTTATAAATATTTGCTAAAAGATCAATTTAATAGATTGTTAAAATAAATAAATAAGATTGTAGAATAGATTGGTTGGTAAATATTTCTTTGTAACTGATATTCGGATGAGAGTTAAAGTTGGAGATTTTTTCAAGCACATCTTGAATATTTTAAAAGTACTAACTTCTTGTAGTGTATTGTAAAATTAGTTTATTGTAAAAATATTATTTAATTTTAATGATGATAATTGCACTTCTTTGACAAATATTGTTACTCTAAAAACCTGACGAACAATAAGATGTGTAAGATTTATGGCCAATTATGAACAAAAAGTACTATTTTATTTTCATTTCGAAATTCATTTCATGAGTCAGCAAAAAAACGAAAAGTCAAATAGAAGAAAAAAATTGTTCTACTTGAATATGTAAAATGAAATTTTCGTTAAAAATATACAACAATGCGTGGCACTAAACGTATTTAAAGTCAGACTTGGAACACTACAAATGCCAAAGGCTATATGTTTTCGGTAGCATGGAAATAAAGGTAAATATTATCCAAACTCCAAAACAACGTAACTTCTCTTTATCAGATATCATGGAATTCATCAAGCCAAAAGATCATATTTATTCTAGTTTAATCTGACAGAGTTATTTAATTACGTCAAGGTTTTGACATTACATTTTGCAGACGTTTATCACGATTAATTATATAATATCACCTTAACATTTCATCATTCAAAATGAATATTGTTTATTTTTACTATATGATTCTGATAACCAATTTGAAGATTTATTTTTTTTACTTAGTAAATAGGCTAATAAAATTAGGTTTTTTGGTAAATTTCTTGTAACTTGATTTTAGTTCAGTGTTTCATTTCTGATCCTCCCAAGGAGATAGTGTAGAGATTTAAACTTGAAATATAATGCGTTTTTATTTAAATTTGGTTTAATGCAAACGGTTTATGAAAAATTATTTTTTTATCATTCTGCATTAAACCAGTCTGTTTTTATCCCTCTCAATAGTACCAAAAACGTTTCTTTATTTGTCCTAGAACTGAAAAATCAGCTGGAATATGTTTTACTTCCTAGGTCTGAAAAGTTAGCGGTTTTATAAGTGTTACTTATTAATTTTCTACGCAGAATAATTAATTTTCTAAATTTATATTCAAGCATTGTTTAAAAAAAAAAACAGAAATTTAAACACTGTATATTACATAGTTTGTAAATATAACCTCAAAAATACAACTTGATATTTAATATTTTTAACGATTAAACATGCAATTCTGCATTATAATAAAAAACGTTGTTCGTCACTTGGCAGCGCCTCGTTTTTAAAACACGATTGCGCACTAAAAAGAACCACTTTTGCTCCTAGTGATGAAAACTACTATTTTGGGAGTCAATCAATATTAACAAATTGTCACAAATGTAAATCGCCGAAAGGCCTATTCTCTTGAGGGAAATATATAGGTAAAATTGAAAATAAAATACGAGTAAAGTATATCTTCTGGGCCAGCAATTTCAAATTATATTTTAAACGGCGACCTTGAGCTCCGCGTCCAGTCACGTAATGTGTCGACCAGGCGACGTCACTGCAGACATCGTTTGGCACCGACGTGGTCGTTCATATATCGTTGCTCACCTGAAGACGAGTCGTGGACACGTAAATGACCTTCATCCAGGAGCACCGTCCACGAGGGGAATGAAGAAAATGTTTCAAGTGTCGAGGGAATGGTCATTAACGATAATCCAATCAATATTGTGCACAATGTCAGCAAAATTGTCAGCAAAGTAACCTACAGTGCAAAATTTACCATAACAAGCTAAGCGTTTCGGGTTTATAAGTAGGCCTATATTTTTTATATTTAACATTACTTAAAGTAAAATGTTCCAAATATGAAAAACAAACAAAACTCGTATGAATATTTTTACGTTTAAAATTACGATTATTTTTATTGCATTACCGTTCTCCAAACTTCAATAATGGAAATTGCTAGCCACTCATATTATTCATAAAATAGATGAATACAAAATTCGAAGCCTTGAAGCCATAGGTATTTGTTTAAAGTATGATTCTTTGCAGACATTTAGAATAACAAGATTTGTTTATTTATGGATAGAATACATTATTTTATACCATTAAAACTAAATTATCGAGCCTGGCTAATATTCAAAGCGATTAAATCTATGAACAACATAGACCATCGCTGCTACCGCCGAACTGAGCGAATTTCCAAATACTTAAATGATTTCATAATTTGTACCTCATGAGCTGTACGTTAGTTTGTTGTAATAGGAATTTTGCAAGCTCAAATATGATCACTCCTACACATTGAGTATACATACTAAATGTTACTGTATCAAGTGTTACTAAGCCTATATACTTTTTATTTTGCTTTATACACGCAATGAGGATAAGTAGGTTTGCCACAATAAATCTAGCATGATTATTTCTCACTGTCTTCCACCTTGTGCTCAATGTGCATTGTGCCTGCCGTTAGAAAGGTAACGGTATCCTGTACAAGAGCAAAAACTGAATAAAATAATTCAACTACTACTTAATTAAAATGGTTGCTACTTTTTTCTCGTCCCACGCACAGGCCCATCCATATATTCATGCCCATGTGGGACTATTTATAAGTTTGGGTTGTACGTATCTGTAAAAATTTTTGAAATAAATTGATTGATTGATTAATTGAGAAACAATTTCACATCGGCTCCCAGGGCTACGCCCTACAGGCTTTAAAAGTTTGTTGATCTTATGGAAAAAGGGTTTGTGAGAATCTTTAGACAGCTGTTATGATAAAAAAAAAATGCTATCAAATCAAGAAAAACAGATGTAAAGTCCAGGAAAAGTTATAAAATATGTTACATCTACTAATTCAGTCCACATCAACTGAATGTTCTATAGAATTTTGATCGATGGGCGATCAATCTCTAGCTAAACCCTAGCAAGTGACTAAACATACCAGATGGTATCAAATTATGTTAATACATAAGTGATATAAAGGGGTTTATTGATTTCCCGTAAGAATAAGAAATCAACGTTAAAAATTGAAACACTATTTTTATGGCATTCAAGGTTTATTGAGATCTAAAAATTCAACACCCCATTTTGGCATTTTTGAAACGCCACGATCCTCTATTCCTAATCTGATTATGCTAGTTCCAAACTCATGAAAATTGATCTGGTCTTCTACAACTTTATACCAAGTTAATAAAAATTGGAGGTAAATTTCAAAAGTTATCAGTTACAAGGAAAAAATATATACTAAAAACATGTATATAGTTTGAAATATTTATGAAAAGTTTGAAAATGAATACGGGTTGGATTTCATCATGCCTGCTACTTTAATACCTTATTCCCTGTTCACTTATAGGGTACGGGTAACTTCTAATAGTTTGCCTCTTCGACATCTGAGGATTTTTAAAGTGTCTTGCTAGAAGATCTTTATGCAAAAATGTACAGTTTTGGTTGCAGTCGATCTACAGACAATATCATAGGAAATATCACGAACGAATTTCCGTAAACGATTAATTCACTGGAGAAGAGGCTTTTTGAATAAAAATCTCAACCAGCATAAGCGGCTTTCATCTTAAAAACAAAGTTGAAGTAAACTTTTAAGAGGGGAGGGCGAAGGGGACGCAGAGCACGAGGAATACTACCCTGAAATAAACATGGAGACCCGATTTTTAGAGTACGCTTCAAATAACTTATTTTTTATAGTATACGCTTTTAAGAATATATGGCTGTCATAAGAAAATATGCAAATAATATCGCATGTCGACTAAAAAGTTTCGTCATAGATCTTGTGTTATTTATTAAAAATATTAGCATTATATACAATTAGGTAACTAATGACAATGTGTAGTACGAAAGAGTATAATTACCTGGTACAATTAAAGTGTTGGTAAGGACTTTAAGAGAGAGCGCGGAGATGAATTGTTTAGTAACAAAATGCACTTCGATCATTATTTCTTTTAGAGTTCATGTTACAAATCAAACATTTTTCCTACTCACCTGACTGTTTACACAAATATGTTTGTTTTCTTCTTTCTCTTATACTTGTATTAGGTTTTGATCAATTTAAAACGTGCATGTAAATAATAATTATAAAACAAATAATTGTTAACACATGGAGATAGACGGGTTGTGACAAAAAAGGTACATCACTGTACCATCGCATCCGAGGATTTAATAGATTGTAGTTTCATGTTACATTTTCAGTCGGTTTCACTTCGTTATTTTAAGAAATGTATATATATATACATACTAAAAAATATACAAAGTTGAAACTATTTACGAGAAAACTTACTTGAAACGAACGATAACAGAACGCCTGTAGACTGTAGTCAATAATGAACAGCACTCACCTGAAAAATAAAAACTTGTAAGTTCATACAGAATTTGTTAACACAAAAGTTGTCACTCAAACGATACTTGTAAATGTACAGTGTGCTCTACAAGCATCTTATTAGACCAAAACAATCATTAGGAATTAAAATATTGACACACCTAAGAAGTTAGCTATACCGGGTGTCATGCTGAAAAGCCTTACTATTGTTCTTAAATTACAATAGTTCACTGTCAACTTTAAACTTGTCAAGTTATTGTATTTTTAACATAAATACCAATAGCTTATTACGTATTCATTGATCATATAAAGTTTCATGTTACTGAAATACTTTATACTATGTTATTCCATACAACGATTTCAGAACGTTGTAAACGAATATTCTGTTAGCTTAAATGAACAATTTTATTGCATAAAAAATGATAAGGCTAAACAAGTGAATTTAAAACACCATAAAACTTATTTTAATTAAAGGAACAATCGTAATTCCAATTTAGAAACAACTATTTTGCTATGTATTGCTTACAAAATACAAAACTTGCAGTACACGTATTTTTTAAGTATTAAACATGAAATCGCAACTAAATGCACGGCAGAATTTCCCCGTGGACGTCGAGTCCCACAGGTTGTTTAATATTTACACTATCAGCAGCAGCGGCAACAACAACACAACACCCCGCATGTTGCTGAGGTGCTGGATGCTGACTGCGGGCAAACATAATGCACGGTGCAAACAATTCACTCCTGCGGTATACTCTATGGGGTTTAGTGAAATATTAGAGGAAACAGATTATTCATCGTAGGGTGTATTTGTTGATAATGATTCACATTATTGTAAGTACAAGAAACAAAGATAATTAGTAGGGGTGAAATTTAACTTATAGCTCTTACTTCCCAAAATAGAGGTCCTTATGATTAAACATATGCACTTAAAGTCAAAGCGGTAGTTGGTTTTTTAATGAACTGAAGGAGTTGAATCAACGAAAGGAATTAGAACTAGTAAAAAAATTATGGCAGTGTATGTATTGGTATTTCAAGTAAACATGCATAAGCAGCGATTGCTAAACAGACATGAGAATATATATTAAATATGAGAAGTTGGTAATATTTGAAACCGCTCCTTTTCCGATTGGTCTGAATCCCACAACATCACGTATAGACGAGATAAAGTTTGCCATATATTATATTTTTGATAACATTTATTTCTTATAACTTTCCTCATCAATTATTTTGAAGATTATTAACCTAATTAATACCACGTTTTCTTAAGTACAGTCGAATTTTATTTACAATCCTTGAAACACACCACCGTTTTTCTTAATTTGCCAAATTATTTTCATGTCAATATATAAATACGATAAATTGTTCAAATATTCGTTTCTCTATTGTTTATTGATTTTAATATTACTTATGTGTTCAAAATATTTAACACTGTGACAAATATAATTATAAAACAATAATACGAAAAAATAATCATTCAGATACAAAAAGTGCAATATCATAAAGTATTTTATATTTATTTGAACGAGATTAGCCAATAAATGAAAGCTGTGATTACATCAACTTATCTCAAATTGGGTGTCATTATATTCAATTTATATTTACCAAGGTGATATTTTCCGAACATTATGACCGGCAGGGAGGAAGGATAAAGCGGACCACAAAGAGCTTTTCACTTTGTCGTACCGGCTAATCCCTTAATATGAAGGTCGTTATGCTTAACCCATGTTATTAAATATTCTTTGGACAACCCCCTCTAATGAAAAAGCCAATCAAAAGAACAACTCTATGAAAACCCTTGGTTTTTTAAAGCTTTACACGATGTCTTAGCTTTACCTTGCTATACAATATTAATATAAAAATGCTAATTTTATACAGTGAGAGTTCGAAAACCCTTGTCGGAATGTTTTGCAACTACCAATAACTGTCAGTGTCTACATCCCTGACAGGGAACAGATGACAGCGCGGCTGACGGTTGATACGGATGACAGCAACCCCGGTTTTGACGACTTGAATAAATCCCACTCTTGAATTTCGGGAGATCTTTCCTTTTCCACCCTGTTTCGTGATACATCATTGAAGTGATAACGTATTTCTGTTTGAAAAAATACAAATTCAATTTAACGTTTAACTCTTTATAAACAGTGTATTAGCAACATGTAACACAAGTTAATGAAATAAATCAATAAAAATGCTCTTATTTTTTTATATTAATGTCGTTATATTAATATACTTATAACTTTAAGGGTTTCGTCTTTAACACCCCTTTTTCTCTCGACCTACTTAACACATTTTCAATATTAATAAGTCATTTTAAATATCATGTAGTGCGTGGGCGAATGATAATCAAAAAAGTAATTTCCTTTTGGGCTTCGCCCCCTTGGCCTTTGATTTATTTCTAGACTGTGTTGTTAAATGTTGACCAACTTTTATTACAAGATCTTTAATGTGAATTGTAATTTAACAGCTGATTACGTTAAAATGAATTGTGAAGCCAGATAGTAAACAAACAAAAAATATCTCTGTCACTTCATAATCAACATTCACGTTCTGCAGGTGAGTTTCTCTCATACAGAATCATAAAATGCACAATTTGCGCACGGACCCTCTAGTCAACATAAATTTTCTATTTACGTTTACTTTTCTTAGGTTTACCTAAAGAACCTCAATCCTTTAAAAAAATGTTACATGTAAAACTATATTATTAATTATTTAACGTTAACAATTGCAAATGACCTGTTCATCGGGCTGAACTGATCGGCGTTGCATTCGATGATGTGCGTAGCGTAGTATATTAAAGAAACGTGTCCTTTGACATAGAGCAAATGCACTAAAGGATATTTCCGTACAACCTTTATTTTGCACTTCAATTTGTATGCAAATGTATCTACATTAAACAGTTCCGAAAATAATCAACCCTTTTTACATGCATGGTACTTCAAACAAGCTGTTTTCTGGAAAACGGACACGTTGCGTGAGACAATGTCGTTCAGGGATTTAGTTACGGTATTGCATTCCGTAAATACAAACAGCCGAAACGTATTTATACCCGGTCAGCTGTTACACCGTCAACAATAATCACCTGCGGTCACGTGACAAAGCAAATCAGCTGATTATAATCAATATGGACACCATCTGTTGCTCTGCGGGCGGTGCCGATTATGCTGTAAATAGTGATTGGCGTATAATGTTACTACGAGTATTATTACTACGATTCCGTTCTTTCAATTGAATACTGAATTCGTATTTACTGTTTTGTGAATGAGTCACATCACGATTCGTCATGTGTGAGTTCACAGCTTATTTCACGATTTGTAAATGTTAAATAGCTCATAAAATAGTAAGTGATATATTTCATTATTTGTTTTTATATAATTTTGTTTTGGTTAGCTTTTTATTTGTTTCATCTAAATTTCCTTCAATTAAACACTGTTTTTAAAACTAAAAAAAATATTGAAAAATTAATAATTTATTTATATTGGTTTGTGTATTTTCTTTTACCCCAAAAGAAGGGCACATCTTCAAGACGTTTGCCTTTTCTTGATGATTTAAAATTTGATAGCTGTGTATATGTATAGAATGGAAATTGATAGTGGCAAAATGTAGACTAAATAAAAGAAGTCCAAAATATGCATGCAACAAAATTCGATGATTATGGACGTTTTAACTAGTTGTTAATTAAATTTTGTATGCAGTAAACAAGTAATACAGTACTGATTAAAAAAGTTAATTTTGTGAGTGTGAAAGGTATCTGTTGTTGTAATACTACAAAATATTGCAAAAATCTAACAATCAAAAATAATAAAAAGTAAAACTGAGATGGGCTAAGAATTGACGGGTTCACCTTCCCTTCTTGAATTTACTTTTACTTAAAAAAAAACAAACCAAAAAACAACTTAAATTCACCCATTTTCTGATTATGCTTACCACTCTCAGCTGTTGTGCACCATAATCAGCTGATCAGCTGATCAGCTGATCAGATGATCACGGGTCACGTGGTACTTTAGCGTGTTTCAAGCCGCTCGTGTGACGTGATTGACCACGTTAGCTTTACATAGGTCTCTTTCATACAATTTATTTTCCCCATTGATTGTTTGCCACGCTGTCTATATAGGTGACAGTAAAACATTGCCACTCACTAATCGTGATTTGACAAAACATTGTTAACTCAAATTAAACCCAAATAACAAGTAGTTAAAAATAACCATAGATATTACTATAAATTGCATTAAAAAAATGGAAATTTAAACAGTCGAGTTCCCCCTTACCAGGTAGTATTGTCATTTATCCTCATGATTACCATCAGTAATGCAGTATAGTGCAATACATTCTTGGGTAGATTTGGACATAGTGTTGCGTACTCTTGTTGGAAACTTTTGGTGCAATCTACTACAATTGATTTGTGATGTTTAACATTTGTGTGTCCATTTGTATTTATTTTTAGGAAAACCGGTTTTCGGCATGAGTTTTTATGAGAAATGCTTCATAAAAAAATAAAACAAAGACTTTGAGCATTATGTGCATAAAAGCCATTTTTAAATCCTTAAAACCTTAATTCAACAATCGTCAAATTTCTCACTTATTTATGTTTCAACTTAAAATAACCTTTATTAAGTTATTACATACGAACGATGTTCTTTAACATAAATATTCACGATTCCAAAATGTAATGCCTAAAAGGCTACGCTGAGCTCTAGAGGTAATATATTCTCGGTGGCGAGGTGGACGACTGGACGTAGGTAGCTCGCCGCCGCCGCCGCCG
This sequence comes from Neoaliturus tenellus, assembly GCA_030545055.2. Taxonomy (NCBI): domain Eukaryota; kingdom Metazoa; phylum Arthropoda; class Insecta; order Hemiptera; family Cicadellidae; genus Neoaliturus; species Neoaliturus tenellus. The sequence goes on along the minus strand of CM061534.1, from coordinate 53,682,648 downwards.
TCGTTATACGGATGTTGCCATTAAATAATTAACTCATCTCGCTGTGGCCGGAGCCTACACACCACAGCTGCCCACACTACCACAGACAGGTCTGCCAACCTTGCAGCCCAAACCCGCCCGCGGGGGCGAGAAGGGCTACCTGGGGATTACGCGTGTTGGCGGGTCGCAACATTTGATCCATGGGATAACAACCTGAAATGGGAACCTAATACGGTATTGCATTGTTGCTGCCAACATTGAGTAGTTTATCATGAAAAATAAAAGAAGTTTTTATGATGGGTTGAAATTTACTCAATAAAATTGAAAGAATATTGAGAATGGAATGGGAGAAGATAAACAGCATATTAAACGGGCTTTATTCAACGGGCTTGTGTGCGTAAAACTCACGATAATAAAATTTCGAAAAATCCTTTAATTTTTAATAAGCGTCCCGTACGTGTTGTTATTTTGGGTGTTAACTCTGGTGTGAACACGCCTTAAGACATAAACTATGTTTTAATTTCAACATAAACGTATATGTAATCCTGTAATAAAATAGATGAGTGTATGTAGGGATGTATGTGAATTTGAAGTAAAAATTTAGCAGGTAAATTTTTCTTAAACTTATGATTCAAGAGTATTTCGTCCCAGAAATAAGTTTATAAACAATTAAAAAATTACCAATTAAGTTTCCTGTTGGATATACCTCTCAATTTAATTTATATTATATCAACTTAAATTTATTTTCTAAATGGTTTCCGTATTTAATAGTATGGATTTTGTACTTGAATTTGAATTAATTACATCTATACATATTTAATACGCGACATGATTTTTTTGTACAAGGAACTCCTCCCACAGTTTTTAACCGATTTTGATGATTTTGGTGTCATTGGATAGAGCTCGGCGTGAAGTTGTTTCTAAAGTAAATTTGTAAATATCCATTTAAAAGGAAGGGCACTAACAAGCCCTTAAAGTACGTAATTTTCCCATTTGATTAACATTGGTAAGGAAATTAGTGATTTTAAAGTTAACAGCTGTTAAGTGTAAACACCGTACATCAGCAAAAGTATACTATTCGCACGAAAAGTTTTGTTAAACCACGGAGTTTACCTGATTAACGAACTGCGTTAAAAATTCACGTGAAAATATTTTGGGCAAAATTGTGAGCGTTTCACAAAACTGTAGAATTCACTGGTCTCAAATTAAAGATTTTGTCCAAAGGGACTGGTTAAAATAACGACATGTCAAAAAAGCTATGAGGAAAAGATAAATAACGTAAAACGTCCTCCAGAAGAAAAGCATGGAGATACAACATCACATTAACATCAAAATAACATCACAATTCCTGTTTTGGTTTGATTTTAAAACGGAAACTAGATGACGCTAATAAGTGAAGCCGATCTTTACATTAATTATAGCCTACTATATTATTTTTTTACGTTGCTATTGACAAACAGTGCCTGCTAGAAGTGCCACTGTATGTTAAATTATTGATTCATTATATTTATGATTGGGTAATCTAGAAAAAATCTTTGAAATCTTTGTGGTTGTTCAAAGTGTATTTCGTAAGATATTTGAAATGGTTTTTTGACGAGGTTATGACCCTATTTAGAAAATAAGAAACTACTGTTGAACAATAAACAATACAGTTTCAGGAGAAATATGTGTATACAACTAACGCAATCTGTGACCTATATTAATTAACTTATACGACACCCTTGATGTTGTGGGAGAGCAGTTATGTATATTTTATGACATGACTAAAGCATTCGATCTTATCTCACATGACATACTTCTCAATAAATAATTAAATATGGGGATAAAGAATGGACTTCTAAGCTACATACCTAGGGGACAGAAAACAAATAGTTAGTATTAGACACTCAGTACACAAGATGGCTTAAGTCGTCAAAATCATTCTGCCATTTCAAGTATAAAGAAAATTGAATAGTTTTAAAGCTCATCGTGTAAACGTTGATGAACAGTATATGTAAAAAATTTGATTAATTGTGACATATGGTTGCAGTTTTACGGGCACGTTATCTATTTCATTGCAATTATAATGACGATATTAATGAATTATTCTTACACAAATAATGATACGATTTTTAAAAAATTTAATGTTTTTAACTTATGTTTTCACTTCTAGATTCGAAGGTAAGAGGTTGAGGTAAATAATTATACAAATGTTAAATTGAAATAAAATTATTAAATTTAATTATTGGGCGAAACAAAGGAATTCATCTACAGTAGAATTCTTACTAATTGTATCAAATTGAATAATTTGTAAAGACAGCTGACTACGGGCCGCGGCCCGTAAGCGGGAGGCCTATTGAGCTACATGAAATACCGGGGTCATCTGGGTAAAAATGACAAAACAACTTAGATTAACTACACAACAAAGTAGACGAAGTAGATCATTGTACTCCGTTGTAGGCCTGAAAAAGAAGTTTACAAGAGTTGTTATAAAAAATGAAAATATCTCTGTTGTAGTAAATGAAATTGTTTATCAATATAGAAACTAAATTGCTCGATTTCGAGCAACATGTACACTAGTAAATACAAATTGAATACATCTTAATACAGCACTCTGGATTTGCCAATAAGAGTAATAAGCTAAATACTAAACACGCATGTAAATATTTTTTGCAACGTCACAAAATACTGCTATCTAAAACCAATTCTCGGTGTAGGCCTACTTTTAATTAAGATATTCTTTCATCAGAATATTAGATAAGTACATGTAACTAAAACGATTTAAAGTGTTAATGTTGTTGCACGAGTTCAAATTGTAACTACTAACACATCTTAAGCCCTTGAAACTTCCAGAACACGTGTACTTGTATTGTAAGATAACATTATCCAAATTGAGAACGCATAAGCTATGTTAACATCTTGCATATACAGAGATTAAGTTTACTTTTTGTTTGAATATTTTACTTACAGGTATTTTAGTATATTTCAATTATTTTTACTATAGATGAAGATGATGACTCCCCTTACACTTTAACTTGAAACATTTATAAGTCTTATCACTTGTTTGTAATAAATTCGTGATATGATGGAATAGTTTTGTTTCTTAATTTTAATCATACAAAAGACACTATTAATATACTGTATTTTGAAATTAAATTGTAATGTGTCTTATGTCTCAGTAAATTTACTATCTTGACAAATATTACGTTTTGTTACTTCCAACACAAAAAACAATATCGATTAAGATTTTACCAAGAAAATCTCAGCATGTGCAGTCATCCTCTGTTTAATTGGAGTTGCCGCGATAAGGAAGTGCACAGGAAGTTTCTGCGGCGGGACTTGTCGCTAAACGCACTCCTGTGCCATGTAGATTGGGTTAGTTTGTCGTTTGAAGGGCAGAAGGGCGCCGCGTTACCATCTCAAAGGGAGGGCCCGCTGCTGCCACCGCACGCTTCCGCCTCTTTGAGATCTTCATCGCCGACTTGGAATTCACCAGGCAACCTTATTACTTTCCTCCGGTAGAGAAAATAGGAGAAAAGCTTCCTTTAATTAGGTAAGGAACAAGAAGTAGTGAAGGGAGAGGTGATATGGAAAGGAGTGTTTACGCTAGGTCATATCAGCTAAATTTTATATAAATAGGCAAGCATGTTTATTTTCCTTCTTTTTTCTCAGCTCGTGTGCTAGTAGAAGAAATCAGCGCATACAATTAGAAAGGTGTGCCTTTATATGAGCAGAATCACATTATAATTCACATCGATCCCCAGTGCTTCGCCCTAGGGACTTTCAAATATTCAATGTTAATCTTATGCTAGAAGTATAATTGATTGAATCATTAGGATACCTGTTATAGTAACAAATGCTAGCAATCCGTGAAGAGCTGATGTTTCAGGTATTTAACATTTTAAATCTAATTAGCTTACGATAAATTGATTTTTTGTCGAATTTCGACCAGTGGGCGATCCATAGTTACTAGAGATAAACAATTGCTTTGAGAGGTTGGTTTAATCCGGGTTATTCTAAATATATAGTGGTGGTTTTCAAGACAGTTGACTCACGCTAACTTGAAATACATGGGATTACGATTTTTCCTCGAGTTAAGTATAGTTCAACTGAGGATTAGTTTGAGTTACAAAGGTATTTTTTCTTAAATTCGACTTACATAGGTAATGAATAGGACAGTATCGTAAAAGCAGACGAACACTGTACCAGATTACAGGACTTAAATAGGTCCGCAGGAAAACTTCTAGATGAAGATGTAAAATTCGACTTATAGAGGCAAAGAACAAATTATAATTTGACTTATCCATTGAATCGTTAATTGTAGAGTGTAGAGGTTAAATTTTTATATCAGAATTATAGAGGTAAAATATAACCTTAAAACTATTTTGAGTTATGTATGGTTTTTATGAAGAAAGTTTTTAAAAGGTATTTAAAATAATTCTAGATACGAATATTTCTAATTATCATGGTTCTAGTTAGCGAGCATGGAATTTAATTCACTAAATTTCATATTTGTTACATAATTACAATTTTCGAGGATAAAAAAGCTTTCTGTATAAAAACTACATACTAAAAAATTTAATTATTAAAAATCCTAGAACTAGAAAAACCCCACCAAGAATAAAGATTTTCATTGAATTCGCAAATGGAAACAAGAAACCCCACCAATTCGTTTCTTTTCCCTGTCCTTAAACCCTATCACGATGTACCCCTTTACCTCCTACCCCACACCAATAAACAATCTTATATTGTAAATGTTTTCTTGACTTTCAGCAGAGTTAAACACGGTACTCCCCGGTAGAGGGATCGGTAAGATAATGCCTACGACGATATGAAGGACCTGTGCAATGTTATGTAATGTATCTCGGGTTATTAATAGTCGAGATATTGAGAGCGTGGTGCGTGCTCTACCCAGGCTTTACTGCTACCAGACACGCCAGCCCGTCCTCCCTTATCACGACAGCATCTGCTCTTATCAGCCGACCAAGGACGTTTAACTTAAACTTTATGACTTCTCCATTAGTTGCTGCTGAAATTCTTATTCTGGGTACACGTAAACATGAAAGGGTTATTTTTGTTTAAAGTCGCAGTTAAGGATATATTTTTACGCGTTACTGTAGGTACTAAATTCGTAATCTTGTAGTCTTGTGTTTATATTTTTAACGTTAAAAGATTTCAATGTAATAGAATAGAATAGAATAGAATAGAAAATCTCTTTATTGCAGGAATAACAATAACACAAATGGTACATTTATGAGTATTCTAAAACACATGAGAAAATGTCTTACATATTGAATATCGAATAACTATATCTAAATACATTATAATAAAATAAAAATCAACACAAGAAATTCCTGCAAAAGGTAGCCCTTACAGGCATTAAGCCCAATTATAAGGGAACCTTATGCTGAAGTTTACCTCCCCGGTAAAACACAAACTAACAAAGGTGACATAAAAAATATTTCATAAGAATCCAACGACATGAAAATGTTGGAAATTTGTGGAACATTAAAACTTCTATATATCAATAAAAACACTGAGTAGAATTATATAATTGTAAGTATTACAATCAAAGAATAGCTTATTTATAATTGACATGAATATTTTAGAACAAATCGGGATCATAAGTCTGACCTAATATGTGCTAGGGCCTAAATGTATATTTCGAATTACAAATTCCTTATAGATAAAACATTAAAACACTTTCTCTTAAACTCACTTAATCGTGATGATACCTCCACATAATTAGCGACATTGTTTAATAGTCTGAATGCTGCCAACATAGGCGAGGTGGCATGTCCCAGCGTTCTGGCGTAATCTACATATAGCAGCCTACTAGCGCGTCCTCCGCGTCGCGGCACATGCCACGGCACACACGCCAGCAGCTCGGGATCATCCACAGACCCTGTCATGATACCTTTTAGAAATACAAGTCTCGCGACTTTCCTTCTGACATCCAAGCGATGAAACTTAAAAATATTTAACAACTCTTCGTATCTAATTGTATAAATAGGATAAATGCGAACACCAAACACTTTAAAATACAAACTTCTCAAAAATCGTTTCTGAACTCTCTCAATCATTTTATTGTACAATTCAGAATGCGGGGACCACACGATACTCGCAAACTCAAGCTTTGATCTGACTAAGGAATTGTAGAGAGTTATGAAAGTGTAAGGATCTTGAAACATCCTACATGTTCGAGTTATAAACCCTAGTGTACTAAGTGACCTGTTGACCATACTCACAATATGGTCATTGAACTGTAAGTCTGACGTCATTATAACTCCTAGATCTCTGAATCGATCAACTCTTTCCAATACTACGCCATTGATCCTACGGAAATAATATAGGATGTGAAGTTCTATAAAATGACATTGTTGAGCACTTAGAAACATTAAGGTTGAGTTTATTACTAGAGCACCACTGATGAAGTGAGTTTAAGTCGTTTTGTATTATTGTACAATCAGAAACCTGCTTAACTGTTGAAAAAACCTTTAAATCGTCTGCGTACATTAAAAAATTGCTTTCCAGTGTGAGAGCTAGGTCGTTGACAAATATATTAAAACACAAAGGGCCTAAGTTGCTGCCTTGTGGAACTCCTGATGGGGTTGGAAAAGAGTCAGACTTATACCCTAAAAAAGAGACAAATTGCCGTCTGTTCTGTAAGTAAGAAATGAAAAAACTTATCGTATCAGCTGAAAATCCATAAAAGTTCATTTTCTTCAAAAGCAGAAAATGATCTACCTTGTCGAAAGCTTTGGACATGTCAGTATAAACGACATCAACTTGACGTCTGGAGTCCATGGCTGAAGAAGTAAAATGTACAAAATTAACGAGATTAGTGTTAATAGAACGAGAAGGCATAAAGCCGTGCTGTCGAATGCTGATGTACTTTTTCATATGGTAGAAAACATGATCAAAAATTATAAGCTCAAAAACCTTGGCAGGAGTACTCAAAACAGCAACAGGTCTATAATTAGGAATTTCAAATCTATTACCTTTCTTCAAAATAGGAGTAATCTTAGTGATCTTCCAGCAATCTGGGAAAAATTTGTTAACTATACATAGATTAAAAATGTGACAGAGTGGCTTCACGACAAATTCTGAACAACCCTTGATAATGTATACAGGAACTAAATCAGGACCATAGGAACGCTTAGAGGGAAGTTTCCTGATCGCAGCAGAAACTTCACTAATAGAAATAGAACGAAGGCTAAAGTTATTTACGCCATTCATAACAGGTGATCTTTTAATCAAGTCTGAATCCAATACATCACCGCGCTCATAGACCGAACCAAAGTATCGAGCAAACCCAGTCGCTGCGCTTATACCGTCCTCAAAAGTCTCATTTTCCCAGGTGAACCGCTGGCCCGAAGGATTTATTTTGGAAACTTTTTTGGAGTTAACAAAACTCCAAAACTTTTTTGGGTCATTTGAAAGTGATTCTTCTGTTACACGCACATAATTATCATAGGACTGCTTAATCAAGCGCTTTAGAGTCAATCTACATTGCCGAAACATTTCCAGGTGGTTTAAATTTTTGGATCGTTTAAACAAATTTCTAAACCTGTCTTTTTCTTTTATTTTAGCTATTATTTCTGAGGTGTACCAATGAGGATATTTTGACAAGCGCTGCCTGCACATTCGAGTATGTTGGTTTAAACAAGAATACAATATGTCGTAAAAACAATTAACTGCCTCGTTTGGGTCCACAGATTCTAAGACCCGATTCCAATTCGCATTTTGAAAAGTCACATACAGCTGTAAAAAATCAACCCTAGAAAAACTATATCTCATTTCATTTGGTGGAACAGCGGGCCAACTACCTTTTTTCAACGCCAGAGTTACAGCTAAAACTGGATGGTGGTTATCTATCGGAACTAAAACATTATTGGATCTCTCTACTGACAAACCATAAAAATTACTAATAACTAAGTCTAACGTTCTATTATTTACATTGACTATATCATTGTGTAAACCAAAATTATAGAATTGCAAGAATTCCTGAAAATATTGGTACACATCTCCTCTTTTTGAAAATTGAAATTTACTATTTTCTATCAAAGGAAGATTAAAATCCCCTATTATTATAATCCTATCGTTAACAAAAAACCTATTTTCTAATGATTGAAAAAATGAATTATACGTAATTGTGCTCGAATTTGGCGGTATGTAGACTGTACACAGAAAAAAACTAAAGCCAGTAGGGTTACTCAGCTTGAGCCACAATGTTGATATTTTATCGTCATTGACGTGATAAGGGAGAGGCTCGGCCCGCCAGGCGCTGTTCCTGACCGCGACCAACACCCCCCGCCCACGCACCCTGTCACGGCCATCCTGTCTCCACACTGACCACTCATCAGGGAACAACTCACTACTGAATACCGACTCATCAAGCCAGGTCTCTGTCAAACTTACTATGTCAAAATCTAAACTTAAAATATTACTAAAGAATGTAATAACTTTGGTTTTTAAGCCCCTTACATTTTGATAGTATATAAAATGGTTACTAACCATAACTAATTAAAGATGATAAAATATTAAAACAAAACAAATTGATATTTGGAATAACATAATAAAATAAAAAACAAGGGAAATATGTATCAAACAAATACCAAATTACTGATGAAAGTAACTAGGAAGACCCGCTGTCCTGAAGCTCCCGCAACTTTTGCAGAGAAGTGATGTGGATCGCTGGCTGACCGTCTCTCTTGCGGACCAACACCTTCCCGTTGCTGTACCAGGCGAACTTCAGACGGCCCTCACGCACTTCACACTTGGCGTAGTAAAGAAGTTCTCTGTAGGCCTTCGAAAGTGACGGGTTCACGTAAATCTTACTTTCGGATGTGACTCCGAGTTCTGCTGCTGAGAATCCTCGCTTGACTTTGGCTAGCCGCAACAGCTCATCACAGTCGCCGCACCGAACAAACTTGAGGATGATGCCCCGTGGTCTCGAAGTGTTGCCGGCTCCGCCTCCCGCGAGTCTGTGCACCGCGTCCACCATCTCTGGCTTGAGATCAAACCGTAGAACACTTGCTACTTTCTTCACAACTTCAAAAATATTTTCGGATTTACTCATCTCAGGCACCCCTTGTATGTCGACTGTATTCCTGCGCGAGTATTGCTGTACATCACAAAGCTCCTGCTTAACCTTCTCCAACTCACGTTGTAGAATAATATTTTTCGACTTGAGGTCATCAATCGTATTTAAGCACTTGTCTATGTCATCTCGTTGGGCGTTAATTAGACCTTTTAACTCGTCAATTTTTTCATGAGTAGAATCAATCGACTTACCCATATCCTTTGATTCTTGACGAAACTCACGCATTTCCTTAAAAAGATTTTCCATTTGGCTACTTAAAGAATTTAAAATATCAGGGTCACCCATTGACCTAGTTTTCACTGTAGAGGCGGGTTTTTCCGGGGGAGGCATGACGTAGTTCACGTGGCGATAAGACAGACCGGTTGACTTGAAGTGCTCAGCCCCGCTGCCGATGAATGGAAGTGAAAGTAAAATTACAAATTTGCTAAAAACTGCACTATTTATTAATAAAATTTCATCAAACTTCGTAATTGTCTTTGAAATAGTTATGTCTAACACTACACCAAATTACAAAACTGTCCTGCTAAAATAAATCGCTAAAAACTCTGCTTACAAGCGGAGCCGAAACAAACGCAGTCTAGTCTGAACTCATCGTCGCTCCAGATTCTAATAGGTGATCCATAAGTAAATTTACAGAATATATTTGTAAGAAGTACATAATTTAATTTCTTTTGCAATTTTAGAGATAATTACAGCAATGCCCTGTGTACCCAAAATGCGCTTATGATAATAAATTTTGAAATTTCACACTACAAATATTTAAAAAAATGTGTATCACATTAAGTAAATGCACCAATTTTAGTGTTACTTTGGATTGTGATATTCTATATTCATGAGTCAACTAACTTTTGGCTCATCCAATATTTACATTTACATCTGCTACATTAAAGAGTATTACCTTAGGAGATCACTACCGTTCCAAAACATGTCCATACCAGCGAGCAAAGAAAATAAAACCGCCTTAAGTTTCTATTATGTGCTCGCTGGTCCATACAGTATAAATTAATGTACTCAGTATTTAAGTTTAAACGTATTGTTTTCCTTTTACGAAGCCGTGGACAATCTCAAACAAAAACATATTTTACAAAATCCTGTCCATCATACAAAATTGTCTCCAACTTGCTTATATACCGTAGCTTTGACATTTTTTACATAAAGTTACGACTATGAAAGATTTACTAGGCTTAAATATTTTTTAAATCTTTTCACAGACATTAAACTTACACAATTAATTCTTAAAACTAACTTTTCCCGCGGCTTCGTTCGCTTTACTCGTTGTCAGGTTTATCTCGTTCGCTACGCTTACTCACCGTCAATGTTACCCGCTGTCAGGTTTAGCTTGTTCGTGCTATATAAGAAATCGCTGGAATACCTATAATTGGATTTTGTTATTGAATTTGTTTCTTAGCAACAAATAAATAATAAAATTAATTTTGAGATTTTTTTTTTAACAAACAATTTTTTTCTAAAAATATATTTTTCGAAATAAAAATCATCCTATGTTACTTCCGGTGCCTAAAAAATATGAGTACAAAGTTTCATGATGATCGGTTGAGTCGTTTTGGCATTCAAGAATAGGTCTAACAAACCTACCTACGTACCTTAATAACATCAGTAGCGATTATTGCATCAAACATGTTTGTAAATAATGTTACGTGTTTTCTAAATTCCAGGAAATCAGTATCCATTATATGACTGTTATGTTTGCAGGGAGGATTTATCCGCTGAGGACGTGCAGCTGAGAGTGACCGGAGGGGTAAGGGGGGGGGGGAGGGGTACGGATGAGCGGGAGGGACGGGGTTTAGGAAGTTTTACTGTGGTATTGCCTCTGAAATAATAATGTCTTGATGGCGAAGTTGTTTCCAGATTTGTTTCCTTGCTTTACACAATCTGTGCACATAATGTTTCTGAAAACACAGGGCGTTGTTTTGAGCCCTTCGATTTAAATGCTTTCAGATTTAAACCTGCATAAATATTCAATTTACCATATTTTGAATTTTTCATTTATTTTGAAATATTATTGTACCTTCCAAGTAGCAATTTGGTATAGCCTTGATACATTTAAATTATGTTTAGAAAGCAAATGAGAAACGTAAAAGAACTAAATTTATAAGTATTAAAAATATTTAATCTACTATTTGTCTTTTTAATTCATCGTAAAGAATAAAGAATTTGTTAACAGACATAAGTAAAAGTAATACCATAATCTGGACAATATTAACAAAATTCATATTAGGTATTATTTCATGTAAAGTTGTGTGTGCTAATTTAATATTTAAACATATTTAATAAAGTTAAGAATTAATCTAGAGTACAAAAAAAGAATAGTATGAACTGTTTAGTCTTGGTTGAATAAAAAAAATTTGAGTAGCAACCATACCTAACAGGGTTTGGGCCATTCCCTATCTTGACACGTTCAAGAATCAATTGTGTAGGGAAAACATGAGAGTAGCAAAATTGATATATTTTTTAATGAAATAGACTGAAGGAAAATCTGCCATAAACATTCGATTAAAAAATCAAAATATTATGATAAACTAAGTAATATAAGTATGAAAAAGTATCATGCTTGAGAGAGCAAAACACTGATAAATATAAAGGGAAATCCATATTTTTCCTAAACATTGAATAAAGAAAGTAAAAACTAAAATGTTACAAAACTGAGAACACCTAATTGTGGTACAAAACTAAAAACATGCTTTTGGATAAAATCTGAATAAGAACGGTATCAGCTATCATGAGACAATGGTGGGTAAACACTAAACAGTGCGTGCGCCTGCGGAGGTGGGTAGGCAATGTAGAGGACAGGGTATGCGGCGCTGCGTGGCGGGCGGTATCTCATAGATATGCGGGCGAGACAGTGCCGCGACTCTAAGCCTATTTAGATCTGTTATCTGCTCTTACATGATACTCCTTTAGTTAGCACGCGACTTAGAAATGGCCCCGCTGTAAGCCGCGTTCCCTTGTTATAAGTCTGCCAGATTCTCTGTTAAGGTTTGGATTTACATAATAAATAATGTATCGTTATAATGGTATATTGTAGAATATATTTTATTAATTTCTATCGGTTATAAATTAGTTTTTTAACTGTTTAATAAACTTTTAATTTACTGTTAATTTACTGTTAATTGCTTCAGTCTGTGTATTGTGATGCGCTCTAGTGTTAATCAAGCGTAAGCTTATCACTGCGCTGTTGGTTTAAGTATAAACTCATTCAATGCTTTTCTTATCGTTTATGTTAAATAGGGTATCATTATTTACAATTATTTTTCTGCAATATAGATTACTAGCTGTTGCCCGTCACGGCTTCGCCCGTGTTGAATTTGTTTTTTAATCTCTTTTAAGACCTACGAAATCTTCTTCCTTAAGATATACATTACCATTAATACATTGAAATAGTGTGAGCGGGGCACCTATGAGCAAAGAGGAACGATCATGTCAAATATTATTCCCGTAGGCTATAGAGTAATTTTTTAATCCAGTGAAGCGGTGCCCTAAAGGGTTTCAAAATCTATATTTCCAAAACCGTTTCTTGGTGACTTCCTATGAGCAAAGAGGAACATCCATGTCAAATATTAACCCCGCAGGTCATGGAGTAAGTTTTAAGTCCAGTGGGTGGAGCCCTAAAGGACTTCAAAACTAGTTTTCCAAAACAGTTTCTTAGTACCTTTGAGTAAACAGGAATGTCCACGTCAAATTTTAACTCCGTAGGATCTATGGTAACTTAAAGGTTCTGTAGGGTGGAGCCCTAAAGGAAATTTGCAAAATCGTTTCCTAGTGAATGCCCATGCATGAGTAAAGAGCAACGTCCATGTCAATTTCCAACCCCGTAGGCCATAGAGTAATTTTAAGTCCGGTGGGGAGGAGCCCTAAATAAATTCAAAAACTATATTTCCAAAACAATTTCTTAGTGACTACCTATGAGCAAAGAGGAACATCCTTGTCAAATTTCAACTCCGTAGGCTCTCAAGTAGTTTTAAGTCCTGAGGGGCGGAGCCCTTAAGGAGTTCAAAAACTATATATGCAAATCCGTTTCTTGGTACCTTTGAGTAAAGAGAAATGTCCTTGTAAAATTTTAACCCATATGATCTATGGTGACCTAAGGGTTTCATGGAGCGGAACCCTAAAGGAAATTCGCAAAATCGTTTCTTAGTGAATACCCATGACCAAAGAGGAACATCAATGTCAAATTTAATCCAGTAGGCCATAGAGTAATTTTTAAGACCAGTGGGGTGGAGCCCTAAAGGACTTCAAAAATTACGAGTAATGTACTATTTCCAAAACCGTATTTGTTAAATTCATAATACTCGAAGCAAATCACACCCCATTATTTTAATAATTTACTTTCACTATCATATCTTTTCAATATTTGTATTTTAACTCACATGTCATTGTTCATAACTTTCTTTACTCTTGTTTTGAATATACCTTCATCTCATCGCTCTTTTCAAGGTCTTTATCTCCTTTTAAAAGTTTACCTCAGGTCCTTCGAGTATTTTTATTGGTTCCCCTCCAGTATCTAGTATCTTAGTGAATACCTATGAGCAAAGATGACCATCTATGCCAAAAACTAACCCTGTCGGATCTATAGTAATTTTAAAACTATTTGGGGCAGAGCCCTGAAGGCAATGTGTAAACCACTTTTTATTGAGCACCTATGACCAAAGAGATTACTCCAAATTTCAACACCGGATGCCCTATGGTTTATAGAACCGTTGTTTCTTTCAATTCGTATTGTAATTGGCCATAATTGTAACATTATATTGAAATATCTAAGACATGTGGGGTGAAGCCCTGAAGTGATTGTTGTGAAAGCTTTTCTTAGTGAACATATATGAGCAAAGAGGAACGTCCATGCCAAAATTCAACCTGTAGGCACCAAAAGAAATTTTGAAGTCCCGTCGGGCGAAGTCCTAAAGATGCTTTACAAAAGCGATTCTTAGTGAGCCCCTATGGGCAAAGTTATTAAATTTCAACCCCTTAGGTCATCTGATTTTTCATATTCGTTGTTACCTAAATTCATATTCAAAATTGGCCATAAGAATAACAGACCGAAATATAAATCGTGTGTGGCAGAGCACTGATATTATTTCGCAAAACATTTCCGTAGTGAGCACGTACATATGAACAAAGAGGAAAGTCCATGTCAAATTTCATCACCATAGATCCTACAGTTTTTCAGATACGTTGTTTCCTAGATTCGAACTAAAATTTAGCTATGAATAACATTAGATAGAAATTTTGAAGTCCTATGTGGCGGAGCACTGATAGAATTTCGCAAAACCGTTTCTTAGTAAGCATCAATGAACAAAGAAGTTCGCACATGCCAAATTTTAACATTGTAGGTCCTATAGTTTTTCAGATTCGTTGTTTCCTTGATTTGTATAAAATATTGGCCATAAGAATAATATAAAATGAAAATTTTGAAGTCCTGTGGGGTGGAGACCTGAAAGAATTTCTAAAACCGTTTCTTAGTGAGCATTTTTTTACACAGAGGAACGTCCATGCCAAATTTCAACCCCCTATACCCTATGGTTATAAAAATTCGATGATACTGAGTGAGTGGTATTTGACAAAGTAGACAAATTCAAAGACAAATTCTAACTAAAAAACATGTTTACACCAGTTAAATTGTTTACAAAGATAAAAATATTGTCATATGGTTATATCATCCTATAAATGTATTATTTCACTAACAGCTGATAACTTTGAATCTTCAACAGGTAATTGCATCAAATCTTCGAAGTCGTGTGGGGCGGAGCCCTGAAGGAATTTCGCAAAAACATTTCTTAGTGAGCACCTATAGACAAAGAGAAACTTCCATTCCAAATTTCAAAACTGTAGGTCCTATAGTTTTGGAGATTCGTTGTTTCCTAAATTCGTATTTTAAGTGCTCCATAAGAATAACATTGTAACGAAATTTTGAAGTCGTGTGGGGCGGAGCCCAGCAGGAATTTCGTAAAACCGTTTGTTAGTGAGCATCAATGGGTAGAAAGGAACGTCTATACCAAATTTCAATCCTGCACGCTCTCTACTTTTGGAGATTCGTTGTTGCTTTGATTTGTATTAAAAATCCTCCATAAGAATAACATTGTATTGAAATTTTCAAGTCGTGCGGGGCGGAGCCCTGACGGAATTTTGCAAAACCGTTTCTTAGTGAGCGTTTTTTAGCAAAGATGAACGTACATGCCAAGTTTTAACCCTCTAGGCCTTGTAGTTTTGGAGATACTCTGATACGTGAGTGAGTGGTATTTGACAAATATATAGTAGAAGATTGGCCACGTTTTTAGTTTCTTGGTATTTCTACAACTTGAAGAAAGAATTAGGCCTATATTTTATATCCTGAAATATCTTAATACCATGAACAATGAAAAAATTGTATTTTATAAGAGAAAGCACAAAAGTACAGATTATTAATTGAAATATATTGTTAATAATAGCGAAAATTGTCAATTGAACTATCGGTTTTAAATAGATCACGAATGTGGTATGTTGGTTAAAATACTCATGGAAATTTCACAGCTAACCACCAAACCTATTGAAAATCACACACTTTTAGTGCACCTAACACAACTTTAACACTTCATTAAAGCTTCAGGGATTATTAATTAGATAATTATTGTGTTTTAACGTTCCAATGTTTATATCAAATTATTATATTATGATTGGTTTATAGTATCCTTTTGTATTACCATATTTAATTTCTTATAGAGTTTAAAGGGGGAATATTTTATATCTAAAAAAATAATTTGAATGGACAATCAAAATTAGTTTGAAAACTCAGAACATTACATAAAACCAGCTGTTTTTAGGGAAATTAAATCGATAAACAACTACTTGAACCGTTCCATAAATAGAGAACGATGAGTCATTAAAGTCAAATTTAAGAGCTTAATGTCGGGATGCAAATGCTATGCAAATATTTGACATGAATAAATGCATGTTTTGACCGACGCCGACGCTGCGCCGTCCCGCACCGCGGTGGCTACCCGCCGCACACCGGGCGGGTAATGGCGATTACGTATTAGCCAACTACTTGGGCGATCGCTAGCCGATATTTAAATGCTGCTGGCGAAAGTTCAATAAGCAAGTCATGATAAGTAATTCAAGTAGGTTTTACATATTTCATTTCAATATATTGATCTACGAAACGTGAAATTTAGGAAAAATTAGAAATCAAGTTTTAGATTACGAAAAGTGTCCTAATTCTCTATGAAGCAGAATGTGTCCAATAACGACTCATTGTATGAGACACGTAATAAATGTACGTTTTTGAAACTGTTCGCATAGCATGACTATCACTTTTCTTAACTTTTAAGATGGCGAATGATTTTGCAGCAATCTATGAAATATCTTTATTATACAATGTAGAAAATAAAGTTTAGATTTTAAATTTGTCCGAAAAAGTTTTAATATGAAATCTAAAGCTGCAATGGAATTATTTTTTTGTTCTCGCATGTTATTTTATGATGTTTACAAAATTATATATTTTGATACTTTGAAGAAAGTGTGCTTGTAAGAAGTCTCATGTGTGTAACTTGAGTATGTGTAACTTTGCGGTAGGGTTAGGAACTTAGTTTCAGCTATTAAAACGCTCTATCATCATAGGTTTAGACTGATTTCCAATAAGCGTTTAAAAATAAGTACCACAATGTAATTGTAGCTTTAAAAAAGAGGATAACGGTTTTAACGTAGCAGGGTATTTCTTTTTTTTACAAAATTTTATTTTATTGATTATTAAAATTGGAAGTCATCCTAAAGCAAAACTCAAAAGACCAGCTAATAAGACCCCCACCTCACGTGACCTTTGATGCCGAAAGGTGAGGCACATTCGTCACAGCAATTTCACCCCTATCTGGCCGGCGGCGGTGGAGACAGCAATGACGACTGGAGTGGCGGAAGCCATATGTCTGGCGGCGTTATCAGCTGAGCGGTGACCTGGGGGGGGGTCACGTGACCCCGGGGGGGGGGGGCAAACGCGAGGGTGCCGTGCCCCCGGCCATAACCGGCTGATAACAGCAGATGACCTTCTGATAACGATATCACCGGCCTGCACTGTAATGCGACACCTCGGTGCCGATTCTTGTTCCCTACGCGATAATTTATTTTTTATCGGTTTTTAGGGTTGCAAATTGAATGAGATGGCTGGAAGATTGTTCAGACATTTTACGTGTAACATTTTTACGTGTACCATTCGGAAACAAAATGTAACGTTAAACCTTATTTTAATCAAGAATTTGCTTATCGGCAACATTTTTCTACCCCTTAAGATTTGGAAAAGTATTTTGAAGAAAAATATAAATTTTTAGATTTTATAGTCATTATTGTTTTATTTACTAACTTATATAGGCTATCTAACTACAAATATAATTCTTTTAAACCTCTGTAATTTTTCATGTTTCATGAAACTGATCAGAAAATTAACTGTTTTTATTCCGTACAAATTGAAAAAAAACTTAATAAACATTGAGCGATTTGCATTTTAATTTTGACCGGTGCCGAAATAAAAATATGACATTTTTCATTCAAAGTTTAAATTGCTTTCTTCAACAAGTAATAATCCTTATTCATATAAGATAACAAATTGTCGTGTGTTTTATTTTGTTTTAGTACTACCTGAATTACGTCTCTAAAGCCAGTGAGTTTTTCAGTCTAACTCCCATTTTTTTCTCATAATTTTATTGCTTTTAATCTAAAAGAACATTGAGTTATAATTAAAATATCATAAAAAAATTAAAGATGATGAATTTCATAAAAATATCGCTGTGTAAAAAAGTTATTCTGTTATTTTTAAGGGGGTCTCTTTTCGACCAGTAATCGGTATCCAAAATCTTAAAACTGTTTCCTCTACCTACAAAAATGTAGCTAATAATATGAATTTCGGTAATTAATTTCCAAAAAAATATTTCATCAGAAATCTGAATAAAAGACACACTAAAATATTATATAAGTTAAAACTGCATGCATATTTTAAGTTCATCTATTAAAATACTATAATAACCGTTAGAAACAGTACGATTTGATAGCATGTTTGATTATACTTATTTAATTTTGTTTAAATTACACTTTCAGATTATACAATTGTAACCAAAATATTCAATACGAGGAAGAAAATTTGACATAATACACATTACTTGAATCTACGACATTACCCAGAAATACCTGGACTGGGGCGATGTTATCTCAGCCTTGATGGAGGCCTAAGTATCGGATCTGGTCCCACCCTCGAACAGATGGAAGAATGTCGTGAGTCGCCCCATAACACTAGCCACCGGATGGCCTGATAAAGCCAACATACGACAGCTCATCAGCTGATCACCCGAATCAATGTCTTATTCGTCACCTTCCTGATTACATGGGTCACGGATTCTAACAATAATACAGAAGTGTTTTCGCCTTGGAGACAAAATTATCAGACTGTTAGAAAGAGTCGTGGTACCTTAGAACCTTTAGGAAATTAACTTTTAAATAATTTATTCAAACAGAAGTCAAACTTTTCGTTGAATGAAAAGGGTTAAAAAAAGATTGCGTATATGATGTAACGTACACGTGTCCTGTTGACAATAGGCAATTAAAATGTGTAAATCGTAGCGAGGAATATATATATAAGCGCCTAAAATAAAAACTGTCCAACTGAGGAAAATTTTACTTTTACCTCAAGGAAATTTTAACAATATAATAATAATAAGAGTAATAATAATATTGCAGAACGAGTACTTCCGAAATAATTTATTTTTATGCCATTAGAAATAATATTAGCCTACATTTGTAATAGGTAATCCAAATACTTTTTATTTTATAAAACAATGAAAGTATAACTACACAATTCCAATGCAATGGCTCTCTTTAAGTCGGTTTCACGGCAGTAGGAAACTTTTGCTCTAGCCAAATCCTAAACATATGGAAATACTACTATAAAACTCTTGAAAACTTGAGAGCTGAGAAAATATGTTTCAACTTCATTGACACTTTATTTATGGACATCTTACGATTCTTAGTGATCTTTATGGGGTGTTTTATTGCAGTATTTAACAGGAAGGAATATTGTAGTTGAAACATCAAGATATTTATGGAAAGTTTTGTTGTCGTAACTTCAGTAAGTTCGTAAGTTCACATCATACTACATTGAATCGTAATAAGTGATTTTTATATGAAGTACACGTAGGATATCAAAAGTTACGAATTTACATTTCATATATTTTATAACTAAATCAATACAAAATATTCAAATTTATTGTTATTTCTACGATACGGCCAAATCATTATATAAGAAATTCCTGTTCGAAAATAACTCTTTGCTTTACAACCTAAACATGGCTATAACTTGTAATCCACCACTCTATTCCTTTTAACTTTACATGTTTGAGAGAAATTTTTGTTTTCATGGTCAATTAATGTTGACAAAGTCTTACAAATGTAAACAATTATATGAACAACACACTTTTAAATTCTAAATAAAGCAATAATTATCACTTCGGTAATTATAGAGTGATCTGCAAGTGACACATCTAATGTTGGCAACACTTGTGCCATTGTTGCAGTGACAAGGTCCAGAATAGTCTGATTCACACTAGTGGTGCCGGTGTGTGTGGTGGGGGGGGGGAGGTCACGTGGTCAACACGAGCTCAGTCACGTGTCAGTCAGCTGACATCAATACCGACACAGTGCTTCTCATTCCCGCCACTCCACACGGTAAACAATGCAGCGAGCTCACCTAACCTAACCGGAAACTGTCGACGGTGACACCGGATGTACACTAGCACATTTTAACGTCGTTAAAAAATTTTATTAGAAAATCTTAAGATAAGTTGTTTTCACTTTATTAATTATTGTTGGTTTTTGGACATTTTTGTGGTAAAATTTTACTTGAAGACTGTATTGTTTGAAATGAGTAATTAAAAAAATGTTTAAGAAATTCCATTTTCCCCTCTTTATAACCAAGTGAAAATAGATCTTATTTATAAAAATGCAATCCTCTAAAACTCAAATGGAAGTGATTGCTTCGCTTTCGGGTGTGTAAGAATAATTGTATAAAAAATTTAAGTTGTAGTTAATATTTTTGTATTTATAGGATAATAAACAAAAACCATATATCCAAACGAACTATTGTTTGATTTAATTTCAATTTAACTTTTACCATAAAGTAAAAGTTTTCCTATTTGCGTTGTAAAATATTTCAGTATCAATTGATTAGGTTAGTATGAATTATTTGACTAGACTTTTTAACTATTGTAGTTAATATTTTCACAATAAAACTAATCTATACTAGTGTTAGGTAATAAATTTTAACCATTAAAATTTTAACAGTTTTTTTAATAAAATAATACAAAAATACTATTAAATGTTTTAATACAAGAATTTTTAAGTAATAAATAACACTGTACGTACGATTTACAATAAATTAGAACAGGTTATTATTAGTTACATTAAAATAGATAATCTATTTAAACAAAATCATTAAAAAAATATGTCATGCGATAATAAATGTTGGAGGGGAAGTTTGACCCAGTCAAAGTCGCGAGCTGGAGTGTAGTGCAATCGAGTTGACAGCTGGAGTCGAAAGCTCTTGCACGCAGTCCAATTGGATGTCTGGAGATGCTGTCGTCATCTGGCGGAAAAATGTCTCCAAACAATTATCGACCAATAATGTTTTTATCTTCAAATCCAAGCAAAAGATTACAACATAATGAGTTTGAAATTGTTAAATAGTAATATGGGGCCGTCCATAAATTACGTCATCGCTTTTTGGCCATTTTTGGACCCCCCGCCCTCCCTAAAATCATCCTACCATCATAATTTGTCTGACCCCCCCCCCCCTCTCAGCAAAATGACGTCATTTTTAACTAACCTCCGTTTTAAGTAACAATAATGCTTTTTAAAAGATACATGATAAACTAAAAAAAAATTACCAATCAAATCTGAATTTACCTTCAGAAATAGAGCCAAAATGACTTTCTCAATGGAAAAATAAACTATCAATCAACGCCTTAAAACATTCTAATGTATTTTATAGATGACTATTTTATAATAGTTGAGTTGTGTTAGAATTTATCATTGTTTTACTGTTAAAAATTGATATAAAACATCATATTTAAAATGACGTCATATCAAAGCCGACCCCCCCCCCTTGCACATCACCTTACCGTCATTTTCAATCTAGACCCTCCCCCCCTATTTACAGATGACGTAATTTATGGACGACCCCTATTGTTGCATTGTTGTGAATTAGTTTATTTAATTCAATGGCAGAAAACATTTTAATTAACGCAGTTATATTCTGTTCTATTTACTTGTTAAAAAATAACTATGGAGTTTTTATTACGTTGTAACATTCAACTGAGTAAACGTTTGGATGTTTGTAGATCATTATTTCGATATAACTGAGCTATTTAGATTTTGTAAAAAAGAGTCGGTACATTTGTTACTTATAGTCGATGTATGAAGCTGTCTAATGATCTAACAGCTTCTGTCTATATAACTTGCAGATGACGCTAACATACTTTTGTTCATTTGTCGTATAAATAGCAGTTGGTCTGTAATAGTTTGAACAAATTTCAGCCTATATTACATGGGTCTACATTTACGTTAACATGTTTCATAAAATTTATCTTAGGGTTAAATATTTATTTCTCTTAGAACAGTTTCCCAATAAAGCATTGCTCTAACTCGTATTGAATCATTTTATTGAAAAATATTACTCCGATTAATTACTTTAACACGTTCGCTACCAGCCGCCGCATATATGCGGCGGTCACGCCAATCCCACAGCCCACCAAAATAATCGTGGACTTCCCTGTAGACCGGCCCTAATGGTTGTGACTTATGTCACAGACCACGAATAGAAACCGTCCAAAATTAGTTTTCACACTTCAAAATATCTCAATTTCATTAAATAAAAAAATATATACAATTTTCTCTTAATTTTTGGTAATTTTTTGAGCGCCGCACATTTGCGGCGCATGGTCAGAGACTTAGTGACGCATGTTAGCGTCGGCACTAACATAACCTTATTTTTAGTCATAACCTTTGAAAAGCGAAAAATAAAATACAGCTGATACATAAAAACATTGTATTGAAATATTTAGTTTACAAAAAGAGTTGTTTACAATTCATTTACGTAGTATAATTATGATGTTTTACAAGTTTACAAAATGCAAATGTTTATACATTTTTCTTACACAATAAACTTTTTTCAATGTGTCATATAAGAGATTTGATGAATATTTGTGTAAAGATATATCAATTACGTTAAAAAATGTTACTTTCAAAAATACATTACATAAAAATGTACGTAAAACATTTTAGTGACGTCAGTGATCATTTTAGCCACAGACCAAGCGCCGCACATATGCGGCAGACTATCCCGTAGACCGCTCCTAAACTGTCTGACCATTAAAATAGACCGCACTGAAGAAATTTCGTATTTAGTATCATGGAACCATCGCCGCAGATATGCGGCGGCAGTCTATTTTAATGAGCCCAGCCGCCGCAGATATGCGGCGGTGGGCTCTCAGTAGAACTCGCCCGCCGCAAAATTGCGGCGGCGGGCTATGGTTACGATTTTTTTTAACATTGTGGTAGCGAACGTGTTAATAGAAAAAATACTAATTTTCAAATACCAATTCAAATTTTCAAGTTGCTAAGTTTAAACCAGCATATGAGAAGTACAGTTAATTTACTGTATATGGAATTGTGATTCATCCCTCAGTAAGCAGTTATTAGTCTTGATAAACATCAGTGAATGAAGGTCGGGATGGTAAATGTCTTGAATGGACTGTATAGTAGTCCATATACAAATGGCCCGTTGTAAACAGCCTTATCAACCCTTATCAGTCCGTCACGTCAGACGTTATTACTGCACATTATTTATAGTGCACTATGCCGCTTTACAACACGAACCTCAGTCTTTTCATGTAAAAGATCTTATAAGTTATTAATTTCCTGTTTATATTTATTTTTATATTGTTATGTTTCATCAAAAGAAAACCAGGTTTGATTGATATAAGTGAACCAGCTGTTTTATATACGGTACCTAAAAACTACAAGGAAAATTGGAAAAGTTGAATAGCAACTAACATGACCTTTTGCGACTTTTATATTTTATTTACTTTGAGGATTTTCATATTTTGATTTTATCCCCCATTTTTACAATATGGCGGCCAACATTAACATTTTTTTATGCGAACCTCCCATTTTTATGTAATATTTTTTATAATTTAAAGACATTTTTATTCATATTTTTCCTAAACCAAACTGTTAGTGAGCTAAAGTCAATTGTTCATGTTTATAGTCACATAAGAATAACATGTACATTTTTTATTGCATTTATATCTACAAACTATTTAGAAAAATTAAAATTACTGAAAAATACTAATGTCTTAACAAATGTCTTAAAGTGACGTTTTAAACGCTTTTCTTTCATTATAACATAATTTTTTTTCATTTGTCCGCTATACGGGAGAAGAAGTTTCTATAATGTCTAAATGATAATTTTAAGAGTGAAATGTACTTAGGGAGGCCCTAAATCATGGGCTATAGCTCGCTAACCGTTACGTTTAGAGGAAAATGCCAAACAATGAAAGATTTTAAAATTATAAAGACTATAAAAACGAACAATGACTAAAATATGGGGGGTTTGCATTTAAATATTTTTGGCTACCATACTAAAAAAGGTGGATAAAATAAAAATTTGAAAACAACTAAAGTAAAAGAATAAAAAAGTCATGTTAGCTTCTACTTATATTTTTTAATTAAATTCCTAGTTAAATAGTTCAAATATAAATAAAAGTGTTATATCGATCACCCCGTATAGTAATAAAGATTTATTTATTTCCTACGGTAATACCATCTTATATAGACTTTAAATAAATACAATATGATTGACAAGAACATGCAGAAACATCTTACACATATAGAA
The DNA here is from genome assembly GCA_030545055.2 of Neoaliturus tenellus. Lineage (NCBI taxonomy): Eukaryota > Metazoa > Arthropoda > Insecta > Hemiptera > Cicadellidae > Neoaliturus > Neoaliturus tenellus. The sequence goes on along the minus strand of CM061534.1, from coordinate 53,658,667 downwards.
ATATCAAACAGAATTATTTTCTTTATTTGTATATTTATGATACAAAGTATAAGAGTAATGAGGATCTGGTAAATTTTGGATGGAGTTTTCCTTGTATATACGCGGCTTTCACATTAGAGCCTTCTTCACCTTATTAGTGCTGCTAGCGTAATAAGGTATTATAGTTTAAGGTATGTGGGGAAAACTTGGAATTTTATTGCACTGTTTTGGAAACAGTATTTTAACAAATTTTCCGGAAGCATAATCATTAAAAAAGTTACATTACATGTATTAGGAGTTTGTAAATGGTGAAATATATTACTCACTGACGTTAAAAAGTGACTACATTTTCCTCACTAATTTTAGTATAAAACAATTTATTTACATTAATTTATCTTATGTGATGGCCAAGAAAACATAAAATACTAATGCATGTAAGGTTAGGAGAAGACGACTGCTCTTAAGATCGAAAAGTTTTACTGGAAGAGGCTGTTAAGAACGCGTTTAAGCCTTAAACGAGTTAGTTTGTCGTATAATATTCAAACTCGGTAATTTCTAAAACATTTAAAAATATTTGATTAAATCACACATAGTTCATTCCTATTCGCCGTCTCGGAGAGCAAGCAGCGATGTCGCTAAACTTTGCTACGAGTTTCCCGACAGTCATTTTTCTTTACATAACCTGTTGTCTGAGGGCTTTGTTTGCCCCGAGTCGGTAAACAGGTTTGTAAACAACGCCCGCCATATTCTGTCGGCTTTATGCCGCTCTAGCCATCCAGTTCTGTACCTTTCAGAATATTTGTTGAACTAAGAAACCCCGCTCTTACTGACCTACTTTGGATGCCTCATGCATTATTCCATCGATGCTCTTGATCAAATTACTCCTACATAGATTTTTAGTTTAGTATGAGTTTAACTCAATCAGTTATGTTTTAGATGCACTGTTTTGTTTTGTGGCTTTGACCAAAATGACTGTATAGGTACACGCTAAAATCCAAAGAGTGAAATAGGTCGTTCTTTAGGTGGAAGAATTCAAAAAAATTCTTAAAGAGTGGAAATTTCACTCAAAATGAGCGTAGAAAAAATGTATTTCGAAAAGGATGAAATATACTTTTATTAAAAGAATGAAAATTCGATATAGTTCAGAGTGTCTGAATTTTACTTCCTAAAAGAACGGGGTTCGTTCTATTTCGGATGAATCCTGGAGTCACGTGACGTGCATGAGTGACTAGCCTCTCACAGCACAGGAGTAAGATTTTCCCTTCGACATCTTCGTTATGATTATAGTGGTTGGTTAGTGGTTCAAGTGGTAAAGTGGTAAAATTGAAGATTGAAGATTATATCCAATAAACGCGAACACTAGAGCCTATACATACCTTTACTTTGCTTTTAATAAGCACAAGTACAGTTCACACTTGTAGCCTAGGGCCTTATGGTGTTCACTGATAAACTACTCTCATGAGTTGGCCTATGCCAATGTCTGTCTAATTAACTTACATAAATTATAACCCATGTTTATAATCTTACTATCAATTGTCAATAACTAGCTTGATGAGCCAAGCCAAGAATAGTTTAAGGGTTAATAGTGCAAGGGTCTGTGAACCACCTAATTTGGAAAGATTCGTTGGGTTAGGTTTAACGAAAAAAGTCTTTTTATGAAAGAATATTAGTTCTTCATTTAGTGAAAAGTCACTCTTTTGAGTAGTTAATTTCACTCCTTTAAAAATGAAAATCATTCCTTTTAGGATTGATTTTCACTCAAATTTGGACGAAAACATTCACTCTTTTGGTGGGTGATCAAAGTTCCTCTTTTGAGGTAGTGAATTTTCACTCTGAAAGAGTGGCTCAATTTCAACTCTTTAGAAAAGTGGTGAAATGACTCAACAAGAGTGAAAATATCTCCTTTCCATTTTACAGTGTAAGTTTGAATTATTTGATCAAATTTTTCAGGCATATATTACTGTGGTATTTATGATGATGATAGTGACATTCGTCTTAAGAACAAATAAAAAATTCATAAACTACATATACTTTCTTTTTAAATTATCATATTAAAAGATTTTTGTAATAAATATCAAATTGAAAAATGTATAGTGGAGCGAATAGTCTAACTTCTTGATGTAAAAACTAAAGTAAAATAAAATGCTCTATTGGTTTCAGGTAAAAGATTGTCTATCATGAGGATATTGAGGAATTTTTTATATAAATGTTCAGTCTGTACAGAAGTTTTCCTGGAACTCAACGTTGAGATAATATTGGACACGTGTAACCAAATAGCTACGAAATTGGCTTTGCTATGAAGTCTGTGTGTCGGGTTTTACCCCGCTATGTTTTCCTGGAACCATCAAAAGATCGGTCTCGATATAAAAGCCTATATGACCGTTATATTAATATTTGAGTTAATTAAATAATAAAATATTGCAGCTTTTTCAATGAATATTAATTTTACTTCTCATAGCACACATCCTAAAAACGTAGAATGAACATCAAAAAGTAATGTGGGCTAAATGTAACTCGTGGAGCTCGATTTCCCAACTAGATGTAACCGATTCAGCCACACTCTGACCTTTTTCAGCGTGATTTATCAGTCTGATAATTGGTTGTAATCCCTGTGATAGCACGACTGATAAGAATGATAAGACGGCACGCGAGCCCCCCCCCCCTCCACCCAGGAACGCTGTGGGCATTTCCATATCACGATACCGTGTGTCTGCCCTACACCCTCCCATAAACCACACAACACACAAGTGATATCAGGTAATGGATAGCCCATTGCTAAACAATAAACTCTGGGTCATAAAAATAGAGAAATTTTAATACTTTCTCCATTTTTATTGTTAAAACTGTGCGATTTATTTTGTCTCATAAACAATTTTTACATGTATTATATTACAGTGTTTTATAATATTATAGTGTATTACTTATTAGATTAATTTACATAAATATCTATATCTAATTTTTACATAGTGCAATTAAAGTTTGAGCTGAATTATTAGGCCTAATTTTCATCGTAAACAAATATCCTCATAGGATTTAAATACTTTAATACTTTAAATTCAGTTAATCTTTTATCAAAAAAATTATGGCTTATGGATAGGATAATTATGACAAATATCACATCGAATTATCATATTTTTACTATGTTACGAACTTTTTCTTTGTCGTGTATCTTTAAACATTTTCTGTTTCAAAGAGTACCGAGCAAACTGCATAATATAAGACTTAAATAATGTGGGGAATAATCAATATAAACTACCAGATAAAGGAAACAAAATATTTAAGAAGCACAAACTAACTAAAGAAACCTTAACTTTTTATGAATAGATTTTACAAAAATGAATATGGTATAGCTTTTAAAATCATTTTACGATTGAACAATTTCAAGAGACTATAACTCTAAAGAAGCGTACCGATTGTTAAGTATGAGTATAATTAATTCAATAATCAATACTAACCGTATGGATATAACATTTCGTGTACATAGTTCTTTAAAACGACCGAGACACTTTTTGATTCGAAAATATAAATTAATTAAACAATTTTGTAAAACAATTCAAAAACCTAAAACTGACAGTGTTGCTGTTCCGATTGAGTTATTGGTTGAAATGCAGATTAGCATTTGAATGGAGGATAAGTAGGAATATGAGTGGAAGTGGACGGCAGAACAGGAAGTCCATTAGTGGAAGAGGATCGACTGGTCAGAAACTGTTTAAACTCATGTAATTGTCCCATTGCCCCCGATGCTCACTGAATACTGGGTTGCTATTTTATGTTAAAAGCCACTACAATATACACATTGGATTTATCTTGTATGTTTCAACGTAAATGTTTTGTAAATAAATAATCACAGAGGCTAAGTTAGGAATCTAGATTATTTATTTATTTAAATAATTCTTTTTAAATAATGCATTAGACAATTTTTTAAAGTTTTGTTAAAGTTATGCATGGTGAAACTTAGTCTGTGACTCAATTGTAGGTGTTTTATACTGTGTTTTGGAGTAGTGGCACATTTAGAAGGGCGTATTCAATTCCAATTTTTCTAATGTTTACAAATATTTAAACGTTTTAAACTATTGAATACACTTAAGGATCCTTTGTGGTTTACTAACGGACTTTTATTTAATAATTACTGTATGACATGGATGCCCAAAATTATTATCATATCTCATGAGCAATAAGGGATAAATAAGTTTGCTTTTTTATGTTTTTAATTTCAAAAATTGTTTTAGTTACATGAAAAAAATTAAAAAGTTATTTAACCAAAAACGTTTAATTAAGTGGCTCATTTTCAGCCATTAGGTAAAAGTAAAAAAGTGGAAATCCAGTTTTGTTTTTTCTTCAGCCGCGAACTGATGACTTTAAACTCAGATACAAACACATCTATGGTTGACGTACTAGTAGGCCTACTGACAGACTGATCAGCTATATGAAGACACGGATTATCTTTTGTTTATTGTTTATCTTTCGTAATTTTATCTTTCGTTGTTTATCTTGTATCCCATTATGAGGTACGACAATCTAACTCTTCCAGGTAATCCTAGTGTCATCAAAGTTGCGATAATGAGAATGATATGAGACTGTACGAGAGCTCGACATATTATATGGGCTTCGATATAACATCATCATATTACTGTACTTAGTTCCCTCATTTAACATAATCTTGAAAATTAGTTATGTATCAAGCAATACATAACCAAAAATAATTGTGCAGGAAACAATTCAGGTTTCTTAATACTCTCTTAATAAGGTTTCAGTTCACCAATTATCTTTCCAAAGTATTATTATTACCATTAAAATGCCTTAATTTTTTTCAATTTGAGAATAAATACTATGGGAGGTTAAAATATATTTAATTCAAGTAATGTAGTTAATTTTAATAAATGTGTAACGTATTCTAGTAATACATAGAACCCGACTAGGACTATATGGCATTGTAATATTTTAAATAACAAAAAAAATCAATTATATTGTCCAACGTTACGAAGTAATGTTTCAATTAGGGCCTATATTGGAGTAACATTATATTGAAGCACCAAGTTGTGCTGCAGCAGGAGTGGGGGAGGGGGGGGGGGTTTCAGCGGAGGGCGACTCTGACTGAATTTCCATAATTCCAGACAGAACCTGTCCTGTGTCCACTCCATTTGGCCGGTTAATGGAATCCCGTCCGTATTCGTACATCGCCATCCGTCTGCCAGGATTGGTATACACTTATCCATATCCATCTGGGTCCATACAACACTCATCCTTCCATAATATGTAAATCAACCATTAAGTTATCCGCATTTGTATTTGTATCGTTGTCTATGTATCCGTAAGAATTGTATAGTGATTGAAACATAAAACAATGCCAATAGTAAACTGCAGATTATTATTTAGTTATCAACACTTACAATTTAATTAAGTTTGTTGATTAAGCTGGATGACTCATCACATGCAAATTCTTAATTTATTTATAATGGAAACCAACAATGTTACAGGAAGTGTCCAACATAATTTATTTTAAAATTAGCTGAAGGTAAATATTTTCAATAAGACAAATGCCGTAATACTACAACAGAGTACAGCTTAGAACCAAATGTACGTTTGCTAGTGCGGAGGCGTCATTATCTACTTTGTTATCCAATTAAAGAGTAATTAGATAAGCTACGCAAAACAAAAGGAGCCCCCTACGGCCTATGTGTTTCGTGATTTTATGCCATTGTCTTTCGTCAAGTAAGCCAACTTAAAACTCCGACGTAAATAAAGTAAACGAAGTAATAACAAATATTATGTCACAATCTGTTAAAAGTTTATTTCACAATTATAATACATTTTATTTTAGCTTGATAAAAAATTGAATCGTAATATTAGTTCGGGAATATGAGAAGACATAGGTATCAAATGAATAAAAACAAAAGTGATCGTTTTGTATGTGACACTAAGTCGCATCATACGACATGACTCCGCCACCCTCTAGATTTCATCCCCCTCAAAATCACCCCATCATCCTCTTACCCCGAGTCGGGCCTGAGCCGGATTGCCGATTTTATTTTCAACTTCCGCCTGTTCCAGTGTTTATCGTATGTTATTATTTTCACTTCGAGCCAACTTCTTTTCTTGACAAGAAACTTTTTATGGCCCGCTTTTGGATACAATTTGCTCTTTCTTGTATACCATACTAGCACACCCACATTTAAGAGTGTGATATTTAAAAGCTCTGTGACAGATTTTCACTTTTTATTCGTTAAAGTAATAGTTTAAAATTCTGAGCACGGTTAAGTTAACCAAAGTTGTGGCGAGACTCTCTACATCTCAGTATTGATTGTAAATTGAATTTATTTACGTTTCTTGTTTTTACTAAATAATATAATACAGTATTTTTTGAGCCATTTCAATTCAGTTAAACAATAAATTAAACCGTTTAAAAATAAATACAGTACAGAGTTTAAATTGAGATATTATTATCAATCAATAATAACCGCTTTCCTAAATTTTATAAAAATGGAACACCACAAAAACTCCTGAAATGGAGAAAATGTGTGGAATAGAGTTTACTCTAGTTTATCAATTTTTTTATTCACTGGAAATGGAGAAAATGTGTGGAATAGAGTTCACTCTAGTTTATCAATTTTTTTATTCACTGCATACTCACAAGATACTTAGCCTGTAACTTTGATACCTTTGCCAGTCTCCTGTTTGAATAGTAAAAAAAATGTTTGAATATTTTTCACCACACTGCCTCTCTTACACAATTATTGTATTATTTACGTAGATAACCTCGAATAAGGCAACCTTTGGAAATATTATAAAAATTTAGTTTCTCTTATATCTGAACTGGACATCGGTAGCTAAGGCCACCCACCACTAGCAGCTAAGGCTTTCATCGGCTGCTGCAATCTCATCATGAAACGCCAAATATATCGAATCTATTAAGCTTCAAAACTTGTACCGTTACTCAAGAAGCATGTACAAGAAGCTTCATCACAAAGCTTGAATTATTTACGGCCGAAGCTTCAGCGTATAAGTTTTGAAGTGGTCAGACCCAGTAAGCGTCACGCAAACATATATCGGGAGGGAGCGGAGAATCACAACACATAATTTGAAAGTTAGCAGGTACAGGACAATGACTATGTGGGTCAAACCAATGTAGCAAAGCGACGGCGCAAACTGCATATACTGCACATGCATCCACCCGGTAGACCGCTTCCTTATAGCGAAAATGTTACCCATAAAGTAAAACGCACATAAGTCTATCCTTTTGTAAATGCACAGATTGTATCGCATTTTCTAATGAGGATTTGTTGTCAGCTGAAAAATACTTACTTAATGATCTTGTTACTTTTAGGACAAGTTTAAAAAATGTTTAGCACAAGTGTGTTGTAAAATCAAATTTTTATTTTACAATTAAAATGTGTTAATTTGCCATGAATTTTGCGTGGTTAACGAAGTAAAACTCGTTAAATGCTGTCAAACAAACATATTCCTAATTCAAGTTACATTATACATGAAAAAGGTGACGAAAATTATATGGTTTATTTTTTATTTATAGTTAAAATATGATTAGTTAATTTATCGTATAAGTAGTGTTATAATATATCTTTATACCCACAATTGAAAAAAATATCTTCTATAGTAAGATAGTAAGATGCACGAAAATAGTCCAATGGAAGTTTTAACAGCTGTGTCCCCCCTCACCCCCTCTCCCCCTGCAATGTTGTCATTTTGGTTATGTTTACAATGTGTAATACAAAATAAAATTTTGTTTCAGAATAAATTTGGCAACAATGTATCGACTCTCATCGGACTATTTTCGTGAATCCTACTATAATACATTCTGATTATTATAAAACATATGTTATTATACGATTGTATATAAAAAATAACAAATACCTAGCATAAAAAAATACAAAGGCCTACTTATATTAGACTAGCTTTGGTGACAAATTAATTTTAATTTTAGTGTTTAAAAAGTACTTTTTACTTAATTATATCAAATTTGTGCTGAGCTATATCCATTGAAAGGCGGAATTTAAGTTCTAATGAACAATGGAGCTACGCAACCAACATGATATTCTAGTTCACATGAAGGTAAGAAACATAAAATTCGCCCAGGAATCCTGGAAAATATTGGAAAAAGAGCAACAATGCACGTCTGGTCAGCATAATACAGGCAGGTGGTGTGACCCATATAAAGTGCATGTTGCATGATGCATTTCACATAATGGACTTGCAGTGACGCAGTATCGTGCATTCTGACCGCCACCGCCGCCGCATCAAAATACAATGCCCCCTAGGTCGCAAGATGACTTATTAAGGTCGATGGAAATGTCAAACACTAGTTTGATGTGATTTAGTAATTATCATATATCTCCTTTCGAAATGGTAATTTACAGTTTTTTTTTACTCTATCCTCAAATAATACGGTTTTTTTATGAGTGTAGAGTGCATATGTACATAATGCTTTGCATTGTGTACATATGCATTGTGCATTGTTGCTGCTTTGTTGGTTTTTTTATCAACTTAAATCTTATAATTGTTTGAAAGGAAAAATAACTATTTTTACTTACAGTCCTTATCAAGAATAGTGCATACCTGAAAAGAACAAATATTATTAATAAAACTTCATTGAAAATTTTAAAGAGAAAACTACTAAGTGATGCATAAAGCACTTGAAGTCCCAAGCTCTTACACTGTCAACCTAAGATGGTTACATTGTAATTGCTACGCTATGAAAATATCAATTTCCGTCATACTTTTCAACGTGAAAGTGGAATTATGTAATTTGATTGCTTTACAGTTTTAAACAGTATTGGTCTCATAAACAGTATATTTACAATTTAACTGTTTAGCTTTTAATTTTCACCCAATGAAATATTTTAATGGTACAAAATTGTCAGTTCGCAATATAAAATACTATTTTTGAAAAGTTCGGGCTAAGCTTGTACAACAAATATCCTCAAAAGTGCAACAATTTTAACAATTTTATGCATGAAAACCCTATACAGAAAATTACACAAATTATAAAAAACAAGTAAGAAATCAGAACGATAGAAACAAGAGATTGCGGCCCCGCCGGAACGTTGCGGGCAGGGGTGTTGGTGTAAGGGATGTTACGTGTAGGTGTGGGCGGGGGGGGGGGGTGGGGGGCAGTGGCCTTGTAGAGAATACACCATCAGGCCTCCAGGGGGCGACTCTTGTGTAATTAGATTTTAGTTGCATAATAGAGTGGCTGTCTGCAAATATAACTTAGCGGTGTGTTCTGCTCCGGTGTTACGGCGTTTGGTTCTCGCTCTCTGATCTTGCTAGGTGTTTTGATTCTATCGACCACTCTTCAAGGGTGAGTTGAGGATGAAAAATTTCTCATGGAAAGTGATTCGTTGGGAAAGAGTTAGAATAATTAAAAGTCAAAATGAATTAAATGTTACCACTGCAGTCCATTGCACGATCTACTAAAAGCATTTTAAAGTGTTCGTATTAAATTTTAGAATAGTGAAGGTTTTTTAACTGAATGACAGAGAAAGACCTTTGCAATAAAAAACATGTTTTTTACTATCTACTCTTTTGTCTTTGGTTAAATTAAAAACCATTAAAAACTCTACAATTGTTTGGCTGACAATCCGTAAAAAATTACGGTTATTTGTAAAATTCATTATTTATAAAAATTATGCACTATAAATTTATAATTAGTCACATAGTTTCTTGAAAATCTTGTCTATTAATCTTGAACTTATTTTTTACCATTTATTTAGCAATGTAGAGTCACATTAATGAGAAAGGTTAAATTTACCTCAGCATAAAACCATAAATTAATATCTCAAATTTTAAACCCGTCACAGATACACAGTGAACGTTCAATGGAATATTTTATTTTTTATATTCCCCATAAACCAGAATGATTATATAGGTTTACCACATTGTAGGTTTTTAAGCAATTTTAAATTAATCCTAAATAGGAAAAGTATGTGAAAACTTTAATCAAGTTAGGTTTGTTTTTATAAATTAGTGAGAAAATGGGTTTTGTTATTTTCCAAAAAAAGAATAACTTGTATTACATAGAACTAGGGGGCCCGTGCAGCGCAATGCGCTGCATTTATTAGAGTATACCTGGTGATCAGACCTAACTCCATGTTAATTTTTCTAGTGTCTATATAGGCCTACGCCAGTGGCATTTTTTAACGTTTTGACGGGGAACGGTCAAAACCCCAGTCTTGTTACTATCTAACATCGACCAGTTGTTAGAAAGCATCATTAATTAAATGATGATGAATAGAGTTACTTTGAATACAAATCAAATTATAGTAAAAATCAGATTAAACATCATTGTTGTTTCATCAGTTGATCTTCATTACTAATTTTCCAACTTACCAATGTGATAGTGTTGAGATTTGGTGGTTGTTCTTTTAGATCTAAATTAGCTAAGATTAGGTAGTTGTTATTTTGCCGATTTGTTTTAGGGCCTCGAAAATTTAAAATACTCCTATAAAATTTAGAATAAATTCACAGATGTTGGATTTACATAGTTCATCAAACATTAAACGTAAATGACAACAGAATAAAAATCAACATTTCATTACCACTCCCCGGTCCTATGAGTACCTAGTCTTCAAAATAGTGAATGAGTCCACATTACTATTTATAAAGAACTAAATCCTCTTGAACTTAACTGTCTATAGTGTTAAAAAATTTAAATTAAGAAATCATAAAAATTAAGAGAATCTACATCTTTGTTGGTGTGGTCCATTTAAGTTTTATGTGCATTAAAATTTTGGTTAAAATTTCTCTTTATACAAACCATTTTTGTAATAAGCTTTTCCATCATTCTGCACGAAATAAGCCTGTTTTTTGTTCTCTCAATAGTACCAAAAGCGTTTCTTTTTTGTCCTTGGACTGAAAAATCATCTGGAGAATTTTTAGGTCCTAGGACTGAAAAGTCAGCTGTTTGCTAATTATATTATTATTGATTTATTGATGTTGAGGAGCAGAATTTTAAAATTCAAACGTTATGAAGAGCATTGTTTGTAAATAACGGAAATGTAAACACTGCATATTACTACTTTGTAAATATAACCTCGAAAATACTACTTTATAGTTAATATTTTTAACGATCAAAAGTCTAATTTCACATTATGATACAAAACGTTGTTCATCACTCGGAGCAAAAGTGTCTTTTTTATGCTTGATCGTTTTTAATCATTTTTTTCTAACACGATTGCGCACCAAAAAGACCCACTTTTGCTCTTAGTGATGAAAACTACTATTTTATATAGTGGAGGTAAAAAACTTTAATATGTGTAGCATTCTGCATAAAAATTTTTTTAGTAAACAAACAGATTATTACGCATACAACCAACCATCCCTTTTCCTTTTCCTGTAAATTATATAGTTCACAGCAGTTTAAAAAACCCATGCACACAAATTTAGTTCTATTTTAATATTTGTCACCTTCCGTTATTGTTTCAATACTAATCGGACAACCCACCCAGATCAAAAATTTCAATTTCCAAAATTGGTTGGTACAGAAAAATTAAATTTTCTAAGGTTAAATTACTAATCTTATTTTGTGCCCATATAGGCCTACACGTAAATAAAACGTTCAAACAAAGTCTACCCGCTACATTTTGAGAAAAGGTTAAAACCTCAGATTAGACACTCCTCGTATTACAGTATGAAATTGTGTTGATATTTCAGTACCGGTTCAATTTGCTTCTATTCATCTTTTAACATATGTGTTTGTTTAACTATCAACAGCTGTTTTATTTAGCAATTCAATATAAATTGTTCCCCATGTTAATCTTATGGACAAAAAATGAACTTTGGGGGCTTCAAGTGAGCTTCAGAATTAAAATATCAAAAATCTAAAACCTTATTGCAAAACTACGAACTGAGACCATTCTTTTGACACCTCAAACTTTAAAATTGGTCCAAAAATAAGGGAGGAGTAGTGTTAACAAAAAACCGGCATCACGTATTATATAGAATAGATAGATATGTTGATGTGTTATTATATTTTTTATCTAAAAGGTTATTATCTTTGTGGTTAGGATAATAATACATAATTGTATTTTATAAATCAGCAGAGGTGTTGAATCCAGCACAGAATGAGGCCCACCTGGATCAATAAACAAACCGACAGAATAACTTCTTATTATATTAATCTAAACATTTTAAATTTCAACTTATGTAGTTATATAGCACTTTCTCAGGGATTTCGAATTTTTTCTATCATTTAGGAACCATGTGTAACCTATAGACGCCAAAATAACCACGATTTTTTTCAGAAGTTTTTCCTCTAGACTCTTATACGCACTCTTTTATTATAGGTATTTGGAATTTCAGACATCGTTTATACCTGAACAGCCGGCTGTACCTTCTTTTAATAATGGTTTAATAATGGCTTACCCTAAAAAATCTAAAATTTGTTGAAGTATTTTCACATTAGTATAATTTTATTGTTTTATAATGTTTATTAAGAAGAATTAAGGAATTACACATTTATAAATTTGTTTATCCTTACTATATTACAGACAAGAACTAAACAGTAAAAGTAAAAGAATATTTTCTTTAGAAAATAAAATTAACTCCAAAAAATTAATATCAGTAGATTATGGTGTTTAAAAAATTTCATTATACTCTGGATTAAATATTGCAATAAGTGTTGGGTTGGGTGTTAGATTTTAATACTTAACTTAATATTCTATTAAAAAAAAATTTTTTCATGTAAAATCAACAATGGTTCCGATGTCTAAAAGAGCCATAAATTATGAATCTCTCTACAAATCTCACTTAAACTTGATTCAAGCAAAATGAGTTAATTATTTTATGAAACCTCGATTCTAAAGATAACGAGATATTACATACAAAGCCACTCAGGGGGTTAAGTTTTATTTGCATCGTTTTATACCTGCACAGCCAGCTGCGTAAATCATCCTGGTGGATAACGTAATTAAAAACTAATTATACAACTTTTCAACTGCGTAATGTTGGTAGCCATGCCGCGCCGCGGGCCGTTGTAAATGATGTAGATTGCAGTTAATTTTACGTTCTCTTTTACGTTGGTTGCAGTGTGCCGGTTTGTAATTTAAGTTAGCGTAAAAGGGTTAAAAATGCGTGCAGCTAATTTGTTAATCTTGTAATACTTCATGTAAATTTGAAGGTAGGATAATCCTATACTCTAATACGAGGAAGGTATATTTGAATGTATGTATGCGCACTGATCTCAAAAACGGTTAGAACGATTTCTTCAAACCTTACAAAAAAACTTAGTTCTGGGATAAAAAAATAGAAATACTGGTCTATATGCCAGAAACATCTGATTTCTTTATAAACGTAAATTGTTATTTAACAATTTTATACCAGTATTTGATGAAAAGAATTAATTTTTTTAACCTTGCTTTATACTGCTTATTATTAATGTTTAGATAAATAAAAGTCATGTAAAAGCATGAAATAACTAATCAATTTGTAGAATTGCATTTGAATTAAAAAACAAAATAATTAGTAAGAATTTTGATAATAGCTCTCAACTAAATTATTAGAATCCACGTGTTACAGATTCAACATGTGTTTCAATAAATATACATCAGAGTACAGCACCCGTATAGGCCTACATTGAAACTGTTCGAAAGACGAGTGAGCGAAGCGAACAAGCTTGTCTTGAACAAGAAATAATTTTTGTTTGCTCTGAGCATTTTAGCACACTGTCTGTAACTGATATTACTATAAAGAATCCCAGTTTGAGTTTACCGAGCAAATGCTCGGCATCCAGGTACTGCACCCTCAAGTAAACATCAAGATGTATCATATACAGTAAACTTTACTGCAGTAATTTTACAAATATAATTCTCAAAAGCACGGTATTTATTGTAATTAATGTCATGGTATATCGTTGACTCCACATCCGTTTCAAAATGTATGTAAAAGTCCATCTTAATACAAACAATGAAGATACAGTATTTAATTTCTCATTATAGGGATACCTTGCATCTTTGAAGAATGATACGCATCTTCAATAAAGGTTTGTATTCGCAGAGATGTAGATTCTACATGTACAAATTTAGGTCTACATAGCTCAGCTGTTCAGTTGCAAGTGGATATCAACTCAATACAAAATACACCATTGGTTTAAAGGTCCTACGAAATCTTTAAAAAATTAATGGATATTAGTATTTGACTTGTTAATGATTATATCATTAACCTTGACTTACATTAGAGTAAATGTTAGAATTTATTATAATGATTATTTTAATAACACCTTCAAAGGAAAAACTCGAGGTCATTGTTTCAAAACTGCAATAACAAATTGTTGCAGAAAATGCTCAATTTTGTTACGTATATGTTAATAAAAATCAAATGATACCATTAATAAATATAACAAAAGATAATAATTAAAAAAGCAAACAAATAATTCAACTAATTTGATTTCTAACAAATAAAAGTTGAAAAGAAAAATCCTAAAATTGCGAGAAAAAGCTTTCGCCTTTGGCGTTGCTACCGAACTGTCAAAGCCTCATTAACTCATTTGATGAGGACAATGAAAATATTTGCAAAAACTTTTCTAACATCGACTTTTATATTTATCACAGGAGTTTTTGGGTGTTAAAAATGATCTTGCTTTATTCTATTTTAAATATTATCTTATTCGTTTCATATAATAACGAAACGCCTCCAAATTTTTACTGTTTTAAAGCCAAATGATTTTTTAAACTTTAATCATAATTCATATTTAGGAGTTTATAAACAGTTAAACAACTTCATATAGTTGTTAGAAATGAATAAAATTACTTTCAAACAGAATTGCTTATGTGTCACTATAACATAATCAGACCTAAAACTCTACGTATTACCTACCTATCATGGAAACCTGATGAGGAACTGTTATAAGAGAAAAAGAATTATACTAACCCAAGCATTTTTTCTATTCAATCGTTTACAAATGCATTTTCTTTAAAATTTTCTTTTACTTGGAAAATGTCTGTGATTTGCACAAGGGTCAGATTATGAAAAACGATTGTTCTTTCAAGTTATTGTTCTTTCACAAATATTTTTTTCAAATATAAAAGCTGTGTCATAAACTCGTAAAATATAAAAAAATTACATAAAATCCTTACACCATGCATTAAAGAAAAGTAAGAAACGTAAAAAAAATTAATTATTCTTTTTTAGTTGGCCCTAACTTTGATACCCTTACCAGTCTCCTGTTTTAATGGAAGATAATTGTTTAAAAAATTTTCACCACTCTGCCTCTCTCATGTTGCAAGCACATTATTTTTTAATTCCTCTTCAGCCTACTCAGACTTACAAGTTTTAGTTTGTAGCCTTAAGCTTTAACTATAAATTTCCATAGTCACCTTTCTGATCCAAATTACAAACGTATTATAACCAAATTGAGTATTTTTCTACATAGCTGACTGAACTGGTTAACAAACAAATAGCATCTGATATTGATTGTTGAAATCATAAATTTTGCTGTTAATGCAGTTCAACGCACATCTACACAAAAACATCTTAAACGCGGAAAAATATCTGATACCTTATACCAAACCACATCAACATAAATTGAAATGCCTAAACAGCAATTGACTATGTCGTTAGGCCTACTGGCTAATAACTGTAGATATTCTGAATTCATCCAGTTGCACTAACTTTGAATTACAAGCAAAGAAACGTCCTTGAAGCGTTAAAGTGAGAGAACAATTAACAACGTGTCCTGAGGTGTTTCAAACCTGTGTCCATTTCAACACTAACGACGGATAATTGAGATATGAATAATCATAATGACGCACATCTGACGTACTCCATACAATTTTACACACATCACAGACACAGGCGCCGCCTGTTGTAGTGACAAGAGCCCTGCAATTATAAGAGGACTAATTGACGGGATAATTAAGGCTGGGAACCGGCAACTAAAGGAACTGCGCGATGGTGGTCTGGTGGAAGTTTGGAATGACGGACTAAAAGAAGTTTGGAATAGTGGACTACACAAGGTTTGAAATGGCGGACTAGAGGCAGTTTGAAATGTTGGACTACATACGGGATAGTTACTGGAAATGGGTAACTGTGAGATGAAGGTACGGCGGGCTGTCGGACTGGTGGAGGTTTGGAATGACTGACTAGAGGAGGTTTGGAATAGTGGACTACACATGGTTTGAAATGACGTACTAGAGGCAGTTTGAAATGGTGGAATAAAGACGGGATAGTTAGGGCTGTAAATTGGCAACTGTGAGATGAAAGTACGGCGCACCGTCGGACTGGTGGAGGTTTGGAATGTCGGACTAGAGGAGATTTGGAACTGTGGACTTAAGCAGATTTGTAAGAGCGGGATGATAGTGGAGATTTTGAATGGTGGACTAGAGGAGGTTTGGAATAACAGGATGATAGTTGTAGTTTGGAGCGATGGACTTAAATAGGTTTAGAATTGTGGACTAGAGGAGGTTTTGGAATGATAGACTAGGGGAAGCACTTTGAACGTGCAGAGAGAGAAAACGTGGAAGTGATAGGCTTCTGACTAGGGAACCCATGCTGGATATGCATATGATTTCTGGAATTAAACCTATAAAAACTTCATCATTTATTCTGCTTTAAAGAAATAACTAATTGTTTTAGAAACTTTTGAATGAATGGATTTTATATTTAATCAACATTTTCATTTTTAGCTATCTTAAGAATAACAAGTTAACAAAACCCGTTCTTAAATTGAAATGTAATTGTTTTTATTACTTTAAAATCTTATCAAAGAACGTCTTTAAAACTGTGAGATTGAATTATGTCCATTAGGTTAACCTAAGAACGTTTTCAATTTTACCACTGCCAACTGACAGACATCTCAAATTAAATGTCTTCTTCAGTCTTGAGTTTAGGAAATCCCAAACATTTTTCAATCCCGTACACAAACCTCCTCTTCTGTCCAATGTTCTAGCGTACTCACTTGGTAATCCTACTTCATGGTAAATGACTGAGTGTTAGTTTACTCCATAGAATTTGATTTGCAGTCACAGATTTATCGGTTAGGAAAGTGAACAACCTAAATTATCTATAGTAATATAAAGCTACAGTCAATAAGATGAGTTGCTTTTACAATATAAAACCACTTTTATATTCAGCATGAGAAATCAGCACTGGACTGTGGCCGACAACACGACCCTCACACTACTGCAAGCGACTACAGTGGAAAACTGACATTATTACTTTGATGGTATCGTTCAAAATATGCATTGTTATTGCTTTAATATTTTTAATTTTGTTATTATAATAATTCACACCTGTATTGGATGTTACGGTAAAAATAAAATCAACAAATATAGGTTTTGGTGTATCGTAATCCCTAAGCTTAAGTATTAAGAAAAACTGATCGGCACTGGTCGAAATTCAACAAAAAATTCAGTTGATCTTGAGAAAACTGATTTTAACATGTTTAATAAATGAAACATCTGTTCTCCCTATTTGCTAGCATTTGTTATTACAACAACTGTCTTAATATTCAATCAATTATCCTTTTGCCATAAGATTTAACATTGGAACTTTGAAAGCTTGTAGGACGTAGCCCCAAGGGTCGATATGAATTAAAGCATGATTCTGCTCATCTAAAGCACGATACCTTTCTAACGGTATGCTCGGATTTCCCCTACGATGCACACAAGCTGAGAAAAAAGAGAAAATGAAACATTAATATAGCCTATTAACATTGCCTATTAATATAGACTAGAGAACCCGTGCTGCTCCGTAGCATTGACATTAGATACAGATATTGATAATCGAATAGTTCTAACAATGAAATTAATAATTCTTAGTATTTGGTGTGCCTACTAAGAAACACAGTATATAAAACTGAGTTTGATAACACAAAAAATAACACAAAAAAACAATTTAAAAAAATAAAAACAATAAAAACCATCTCATTTAGTCAATCTATAGTTACACGATTGAAATTAAGCAGATATTTTTGTTTCAAATTGCCATGATGATTCTATCCCTTATTGACAAACATTTGTGTTATTTAAAAGTTTTATGCCAACCACTATGTGTAATAAAGGTGTATATATTAATTGTAACAGTCACTTAATCACGTGAATGTTTAGTAAATATATTGAGATCAATTAAGGTTTCGCTGCTATGCCATTTCCTGCTTCTTTTATTGCCCTGTAGTTGAGTAAATCCACTCCGATAATATCTCGTTCCCATTGGAGGTTACTGTCTCAAATAAGGAAAGAAGGGAGAGAAAATGTAATGTGTTACTAATCTTACTTTCGATCCACAGATCGATCAAACCACAGTCTTGCGCCATCTTTTAATCATAACCTAAATTGAATGCTCACAACAAACAGTTTTCAATTGTGGGTAATATTTAGTGAAAATTTATATATTTATGTTCGTATAAAACCTCTTTAATTTGTTTCAAATACTTAAATCTTACTGTTGTTTATATGTAATTTTATTTCTCAACAAATGTCTATCATTATATAGGTAATATGTTTTAATTGTATGTGAAACAAAACAACAAAAACAAATCTAATGAGGTTGTAGCAGTCCTTCAGTTGTTAACCTGTTATTTACAGCTTTGAAAGTTAAATTACATAATTAAATCATTAAATTCCAGGCGTTTTCGTACTGCATCTATCAATGCTAAGATGAAAGTGATAAGTTGGAAGGCATTGAGGGAGCAATGCAAGCATGTTGAATGGATTTGGAGGCGGACACAACGAGGAACGTTGAAATGGAAAGTTGTGATCAACAATAAATCTACAGTTACATTTTACAGTCGCATTTCCAACCGTTTTACAGCTCGGACACCAAACTGATCGCCGTTTTATCTTCCTGGCCTTTTAATACACTTTCATTTCACTATGTGAACAATATGAACAGACATAAACTATATTAACGAAGCTTAATATCGTGTAAACAAATTTGGTTGAATTGAAAAGTAAGTTCTAGCTGAAAATGGATGGTTTTAATTTTAAGTTGGTATAGTTTTCAACACCAAACCCCCAAACCCCTTTACATAGATACATGTGGGGAAGGCGATGTTTTCATGATAATTATTGGCCTTGGTAAATTTTGTGTTTTACTTTCGTGCACTTATTACAGACCATAAAATTTAGAATAACGATCATTTTATTAATGTAACATATCAAATGCAAGCACACTGGAAGGCCATTGTAAGATGTCAACGTAATATGTATTAAATTGTTATGTATAAGTTTGCGATTATTAATATTTACCTTCCTGTCTACTTGTTATTATTAATGGATTTTGGGAGCAGTCACTGGTTAAATGTAACACAAAACCATTATATAACATTTGAATGCTTTTTGCTACATTTCCAGAAATAAAGAATTACGTGACATCTAGGGAATGATTTTTATTCACTATCTTATCATTTATTGTATGACAATTTATATCTGAACTCTTATCTGCAACAATGATAGTTTGGTATATAGCGTTTTCTCGACCTTGGCTGGCAGCTTGAAGGTCTACGGACGAAAGCGTGAAGCTCGAAATAGATACTTACTTACACTTCGTCTTCACATTTGTTAACCTGTTATCTCTAAGTTAAACATCGGCCGCTTGGTCTAGGGGTATGATTCCTGCTTTGGGTGCAGGAGGTCCCGGGTTCAAATCCCGGAGCGGCCCATAACATTTTGCTTACACCTCACGATAAACTAGTTTATCTTTTTAAATATCCTTTGAGTGGTTTTTATATCAAATGCTTCATTGGATTGTTGATATCTTTGATAGAAAATGTTCATAGAATTCATTGATTTGTTGTATTTTTACTTAATAATAATTATGGGTGTATAGCAATTAATATATTTTTTATATATTACCTTAATTTTTTTGTATGACGTGTTTAGTAAATGAATTTCTATGGAGTTTCTTTCAATCCAGTGTCGTTTTATGTAATAGTGAAAATTAATGAATTGTTTAATACTAAATTACTTCTATACAAGAGAATTTTTAATCTCTTCTGATGGCAAAATTAAAATATTTAAGAAGAAATGTTAAACAAGTATAATATAGACTCGCCTAATGCTCAATGGGGGCTTCGCCCCCATACTCCGTTGCGGGTCGCCCTCGCCTTTTACATGTGTAACGAATGCGTAGAATATCGCATTTTACAAATATTGTAAAATTTATTTCCATAATGTTGATATTTCTAAGTCTGACCACGTCACAAGGCGCACCACGGCCCCACGTGTCTAGTTATATTGAGCGGCCGTCTCAGAGGCGACTAGCGACTATTACCGTACCTAGATACAGAACACCTGGTTCTGACAGGTAAACCTATACCGTCTGAGGTACTGCTAAAAGCGTCCCTCGCTATCCACCGTCGCACCGGTCACTAATTATAAACCCCTCTCGACCTTTCCAGGAGTCTAAGTAAGTAGTAGGTAGATGTAGAGCAATAGCAATACGAGAACTGGGGTCACAAGGTTAAACATTTTGCTTTGATTTGATTTATTATACTATTTTTAGCAGAACTGGAAAGAAATTAACGAATCAAATTGTTTAGGTAGAGGTTAGGCTTGGTAGAGTTAACTCCACAATGCTTCGGAAACTTACCGATATCGGCATTCCCCACAATAACTGAGGGAGAAAGTTGTGTCTCATTGGGAAATCGTAAACCGCCATGTGTGAGAGTAGTGCTTGTGGAAATGTTATATAAGAGGCTGCATTACCGGCCGACTTTGATATTTATTCCCATAAGACTAATGTTAAATTCAAAACATCCACTAATATTGGGCAAAACATTCGTCTTTGCGTAATTTTAAAATTAATTAAAATATGTAAGACGCCGTGAAACAAAAGCCAAAATTAGAAAGCTGTTGGAGAGAATAAACTACTGAAAAAGCGCGTCCACTTTCGAACAAAAATTTTGAGGATACTTGTTGTTTATTGATAAAAAATCGATAGTATAAAACTTTTGATTTCATAGGGCCCTAGGTAATAAAAGGCGTAGCGGATGTTTGAAATTGGTTTTATTTGAATGAAAATACAAGGCGGCCGATACTGCGGACTCTTAGTCACAACCTTTGAAGATGCGCAAGTTTAAATTTCACACCATTATTTTCCAGCATACCGTAAGCTATATGAAATAAAATATTAGTTTACAAATCCTGTAAAAAAAAACTGTTAAACTGCGCATCACAAATTCGCCTTCAAATATTTATTAGCACAAAAATATTGCTAACCGACTTTATATTGATAGTTTTAAGGATATTCCAATAACTAACAGTAGTTACCATTAAATCCTTCACCCTCCAAAATAGTAGGCCTACTGAAGTATTTGCTAGCCACCATCAGTTGACCCTACAGCGGCTGACGCTCGGCCCCGCGCCCTGGGGTTGTTGTGTTTGCCGAGGCGCGAGGTTATCAGCTTATCGTGGGAACTGCTTTGGGAGGCTCTCTCTGTTATCAGTAGATTACGCCCGCACCCAACCCCCCCCTCCCCCCCCCCCCGGGCGCCTGTCACACCGTCACCGGCATTCCAGAGTCGAACCTAACTTGCATACGGAGAGGATTTGATTTTTATATGTTTAGTAGCCTACTGTCCCGATAATCGAGAGGTGTATAAAGACATTCATTTAATTTAAAATAGTCATTTCATTATTTTATTAAAATAATGCGTTCATTTTCTTGATAGCTCTATCCATTACTGTACATCGCACTTGTTGATTAAAAACTATTCATTTAAATAACCTTATGTTACTTACACATAAAGGTCAAAATCTGTCAAGATCCATTCTATATTTCACAATTTTTATCCAAAATTAAGTTTACCACGGCTTAGAAACAAACATAATAAAGTATCTAATAGTCTTAAAACCGATTATTTTATGTTAAAAATCACCATTGAGAAATGATACAATGAATTTAAATCGTGAACTAGGTAAATTCTAGTATCTATGCGGCTTACCCATTTGTTTGCTTAATTGGTTTATCTGGAAGAAAAATATTAATCTTTATTGCAGAGTTTGTTGCAACGCAGCAGTAGATCGTTAATGAACACTAGAACACTTAGTTACTTGAGAATACGAAAAATAAAAATAAATTAGTTTTAGAAGTATAAACAACAAAGAAAAAACCTTCTAACAATACATCTTTGTTTTCCAAGAAAACTTTAATAAGTTCCACCCGGTATCACAACAAAACAAATGACTTTTGTTCATCACCTCAACAATCGTCTAGTTCGCACTTTTACACTTTTAATTATTTAATAAAGGAATGAAGAGTCGGCAAAAGTTTAATAAAACCGGAGGAAGTTGACGCGACAATCGGGCCTCTTGGTCGATTGCATCTGCTCAAAGGCTGGCCCCTCATTGATAAGTCCTGGCAACTTTATTCTCTCCTTTATAATAGCCTGTTTTACGTTTAAAATCGACTTTTACTTATCTTCCATAAAGTATTTTTTTCAGTTTGAATAACAAAAAATTGAAATTATTTTTAATTAAGTTATTGTTAACAAACCGTATGAGAACACGTTGATTATATTAAAATAATAGTACTTCGCATTATAACAAGGAAGTTGTTAAAAGATCGAAATATCGAATTTTTGTCGTATTATCATGGCTGTATCCAAAAAATAACCCAACTACTTGCAACGTTTATTTTACCTTTGGTCGTTTTCTTGAGGTTAAGAAAACTACTAATGAAATCTAAGATTCTTTTTAAGGTTTGTGTACTTAATTTTAGCTTAAAAAGAATTTTCACAATTACTCATTACGATTTTTCAATGAAAATCACTAAATATTAATTGTGAACCGAAAACAATTATAAATAACAGATTTTGCTTACTCAGGGCAGGACTTTGATCCCAAACATCCATGAGGAAATAAATTTTTCCATAATTCTGGGTCACTGGGTCAAGATAATAACCTGGAAGCGAAAATGGCAAATATTACGATAATCATCGTTTGGAGGAGTTTCATGCAAGGCTGGTTACATTAACGAGCTCTTAGTGCCATAATTTTGTAAACATTTACATTGTCTTCATTAAAAGAGGTAATAAGCCAGTAAAATGTTCGGGAGTGGCGCTGCGGGGCGTCCCCATCTACCCCCAACCCACAACCCCCCCCCCCCCCCCATCAACTGTATATCCGCCTACAGAGCTAAGAGCTACAGAGCCCCTGCCGATACCAACAATGGCTCAGGGATTAATTAAATAATAGATTATCCATTAAAATATGGATAATGCTTTTTGTTGACAGGTGTGAATTTTTCATAATCATCAACTTTGTGGACGATTAAAGATTTGATTTGAACTTTCTTTTGCGAGTCTTTATCCTAGTCGTATTTTTGGGTCCGAATCCAGTCCTGGTTGGTATGGTTCGCTGACTTGTTAGATGGCACCATTAAGCCCCTATCCCAACGACCAATGACAGAATTCACCCCGTTGGAAATCGAAATGGTATCCTCAGGACTTCGAAGCAAGTACTATAACTACTTTTATACAAATTCAGTTACTAGAACGTTTAACTATTGGACAAATTTGCTGCTATAAAGAGAAAATAAAGAAACAAAAAACCAAGTAGCAGCCGAAAGAAAAAACGTTTTATCTAGAAATGACCATTTTTGTTCAAAATGCCCTTTTCCAAACAAGCACAATTTACCACAATTTACTTTCCTCTAAAAACAAGGATAGTATAAAATTAACTATAAATTTTGCAAATGTTGGAAATAATTCTACTATATCAGTTTTAAAAGATAAATATGCCATTCTTGTATTAATTGGTGTTGTATGGATTGTTTAGCTTTAGGGATCTATTTATTCTATTTAAAATAAATAAATGTATTTTTATTTTATAAAAATTAAATAATTTATTTTTAAATATAACACTTTCAATGACTGTTTTGGCTACCTTCATCACATCATTATTTGTAAGGTTCCCAGCACAATAATATATAATTGTAATGCATTATTATGATATTTTATCTTGGTAGTACAACCAAACACACATTCGTTTTTATGAGATGTGAGATGATTAACACGAATCATAAGTCAGTGCGTTCGATAGTTTCAACATTTAACCCCAATGCCTTGTTTATATTTTGACTTCGTAAGATAAAAAACAAAGGAATGTTACTACAAGGAATAATATCTTACTACAAAGGAATATTACTACAAGGGAATAATATCTTAGGATTCTCAGTAGATTTACGAGTAACAAATCTTTTTCTAATTTGTTATACCTACGCACGAATAACGCAGACTAATAAATATTTTAACACCTAAGACATAGATGAGATTTCTTCATTTTATTTAAGTACAAGCAGTAAGTTTTTTTTTTTTTTAATTTTACAAACGAATTAAGAGTTTTTAACGTCTTTTTTAAGACTTATTATAGTTTTAATACATAAACACATTTCAAAGTTACTCCTAAATTAAAGAAGAAAAATGGTCCATATATTTTATTTTAAGGCTTAAGTCATTTTAAAATACATAATTTTCATACACGGGTTTTTCTTCTCCCTTGGATAATGAATTATTTCGGATAGCTGTTTTTCGAGAACCAAAATTGCTAAGTAAAAAGGATGGAAAGCTTAGTTTCATTTGGATTAGTTATTTTATTAAAAAATTATTAATCACACTAAAAAAATATCCCTAAAAAACAAATATCCCAGACGATCGGACAATTTGTATTTGATGATTGGCCGCAGTGGCCGGCTCGGGGATGGCAAGGACAAGGTAGATGTATTGAACACTAACGTAATCAGACATAAATCTACAGCAGGGCCCCGACTGCCGCTGCTGGTAGCTGGAATTCTAACTATCGGCATCTTCGGCTGACATTGCACTGTTTCTTGCATGTGCCATTAAAAAAACATTTGAAGTGTAGTCGTTCTTTTAATTTACTATTGAAGGAAAAACATCGTGCATGTCTCACTTTTCATTTCATTCAGAATGACTTTAGTTATTTATAATTCATACATTTTATGGTTATGTAAATTTTGGTACATTTTTTATCAACATTCATTCGGGCTCTGTCTTAGGTATTAAAATATTTACTAACCTATGTTATTCTTGCGTAGGTGTAAATTAACAAATTAAAAAAAAATATTTATTACTTGTTCCTTTGTATTTATTTATCGAGGATCCTTAGACACTCCTTGTTCTTTTTGTACCTGACAAAGTCAAAATGTAAAAAAATCGGTTTGGTTAGGTGCTAAAACCATTTATCTAATCTAAAACTACTTAAAGTCCTAACTTGTTGATTCGTGCTATTACATATCTCATAAACAAGAACTCGTGTAAATTTATACTACCAAGACAAAATATGAGAATAATATATTAAAATTAATGTATTCTTTTGCTAGGAACTTTACAAACAAAAACGATGTATCTGATGAAGATTACCAATGTCGTCAATGAAACTGTTATATTTAAAAAACAAATTAAACAAGCTAGACAAACACAAATAATCCTAATACAAGAATGGCTTGTAATTTTTATTTTTTTTATTATGTGTCTACGCCACTGGCATTTTTTAACGTTTTGATGGGAAACGGTCCAAACCCCAGTCTTGTTACTATCTAACATCGACCAGTTGTTAGAAAGCATCATTAATTAATAGCCCAATGACAAATGGCAACTGGCTGCGAAATCGATCCTTTAGCTACTAACTTTTCTCAGGATCGAACCGGCAACCTTGGATTCAAAGGCGAACACTATAACTCAGCTACCCAGCCAGTTCACTCAGCTAGTTAGCCGATTATGTTTTTAATTTTTTTTCCTAAGAATGAAATTATTTTCAGCCTTTGAAAATTATATTAATTTTTTAGGTATCCTTGTTTGTATATTGTGGTCATGAAGCAATTGGGGGCCTTAAAAATTGTCTCTCCAGAAATGAAAAAAACTTGCACTCCAATCAAAATTCTTACAGAACTCCCCGAGATTCCCAACCAGATCTGCAGTCACAGAGGTAAGTAACGGCGACGATGACGGCGGTGCCTAATCCCCATCACGTGGTGGTCGTTTTAAGTTATTGGTCGGGGGGGGGGGGGGGGGGTGATTGGTTCCAGTTATACCCCGCCAGGACCGCACTTTAAGTGATTAGCTCTTTAGGACCGCTGAGCTACAACGACATCGTTTGTGGCGCAGTAGGCTACGTCGTTCGTCAACCGACTCTGATTCTCTTACTTTGATTCCAAGAAAGAAGAGTGCAAAAGATAAATATTGTCTTTTAACTGTGATTGACATTATGCTTTGTGATTGGCTTTACAACGTTAAGGGTGATGCAAAAGGTTTGAAATTCATCACCCTAACTTCGCTTAGTATGTTATAGTTACAACTTAAGCTATATCGATATACGAAATGAAGCTGTAATTGGTTCTCTATAACCACTCTGTTTCAAGATGGTAAAGTTAGATTTTCCTCAGTACCTTAATTCCGGCTTGCTTTTTAAATTCATTAGGCCTACAACATTATAGTAACTCGCGCACGACTCGTATGGGTTTTAATCCCATCCCCATAAGAAGGTTCTCGAAAATATTACATGACAAAAGGGAATAATAAAGATTCCTTAATTCCTAAGCGGAAAATATTGCTATTTAATTTTTTGTAAGCTTGTAATTATTATTAATTTCTTTTCACTTACAAACAATGAAAGTTATATTATGTGTGGTGAATACATATCAAAGTACTTATTTGATTGCATACCAAAGTAGAGTCTAAAGTCGTTGATAGCCATATGTAAAAACTAGCACATAAAAATTGAATGTTAATATATTACAAAGGTACTTCTGGAATGTCAACGTGATGTTGAGAGATGGTTTGCGTCTTGCACTTCGGTTCCAGAGGTGACGATTTCGCAGAATTGTCACAAAAAATTTTATGGGGTTGGACCAAACAATTTATTTATTTAGTTCCCTTTAAGCTTTTCACAAAAATTCCCTACCAGTCTGTTATAATCCAAACTATAATGATATTTCATATGGTTATAACTAAAATGTCAATTGCTTATCTTTATTAATATGATAATAAGTCTTAACATTGCGATATGAGATGTTGTTAGTGACTCAATGCATTATTGATTGCTAAATATGTTGCTTCAAACGTCAACTATACAAATTCGTCTGTTGTTTGGTAATAAAAACTCCGGTGTGAAATGTAAAAAAGTAAATTTGCCGCTCGGTCCGCTGGGCATAGACGTATAAATGTTTACAGTCAAGGTAAACTTTATACGTTCAATTTGCCGTGCGTGAATTCGCCGCATTGCGTCTCTCTAACTCGATCGCTCATCCTGTAAACCAATTTAATCTCTACAACACTTCGCTTATCGTTGCATTTTTTTATCATTCAACTAAAAACAAATTTTTATACAGTATATAAATTTGTTTTGATTATGAATAATGTCAAAGCCTTCGGTTTACTAAAGTTAAATATTA
The DNA here is from genome assembly GCA_030545055.2 of Neoaliturus tenellus. Classification (NCBI taxonomy): domain Eukaryota; kingdom Metazoa; phylum Arthropoda; class Insecta; order Hemiptera; family Cicadellidae; genus Neoaliturus; species Neoaliturus tenellus. The sequence goes on along the minus strand of CM061534.1, from coordinate 53,631,328 downwards.
ATTACAGTATTTGATTGTGTTTTAAAACATAACATCTTCTAAAATCATTCTATATTTAGTGTCTTAAATATGGTTGGTAAATATATAGTTTGTTAATAGTTAAATATTCATATCTAGCGCATGAAAATTGCCCGAATATATTTTGTATGTAATTTGTATACATAAATAATAATAAAATACTGTCAAACAGTTTTGAACATGATTTGTTTGTATTCCATGAATTTTTTTTATCATGAGTTAATATAATTTACAGTATAACATATCACATTTGCTAAGAAAATTATTTATTGACAACTTATCCTCGAAAACATAAAACTAAGTTTGTTGTACTAAATGTCCCTGCCCAAACCGAAACACCTATACCTATAATTTTCTAGTTAAATAGTTTACTGAACTGGACCTGAGTTTAAGACATTAACTACGTTTGGAACTCACGGTTAGATGTTTTTATAATCTTAGAATACACATAAGGATTTTTTTTAGAAAATCGGTCATTACTCAACGTATGATTTCGCTTTAACAACTCTGAAATATGAAATAAAAATATTGCCCGTGCTTTCATTTTCCTCTGACCCAAGCACGAGTTGCAGCTGTTGGCGGCGTCTTTACCTGGTGATTACCAATTCCTGGTCATAACTATCCCGTCAATTAGTGGTCTTTGTAATTAGTATGTTCTTGTCACTCCGCTAGGCGGCGCCTGTGTGGCGGTAACGCGCATATAATTGCATCATCTACGGCACCGCGCATTAGTGTTGGACCGTTTTGAATTCCTCACTTCTTCAGTTGGTCGGTTTGTCAATGTCAGAGGCTGCGATCGCAGAGGAGAAGCAAAAGAACAAAATAGAGGAGAGAGGCGAGGAAAAGAGGAAGAAAGGGAGGAGTGGGACTAGGTTTGAAGTTAAGTACAAACCAGAACTAGTCATGTTGACTAGTAGTAATGAAAAGATTTTAAAAATACCTTAAACATATAAAAAGGAAGAAGTTATTTTTAAGAATATAAGATTAGTTGTTGATTACGGTAATAATGAACTCTTGTCTTGGGATTAAAGCGATTACTCTTAAATTAAATTAAATAACATCTTCCTGCCGGCGTAGCTTGCATGCTTTTCATTTGATCAAAAAAACTTTTTAGTCCTCACATAATTTATAATAGTTCCTCTTGAGCCAGCAAATATTTCATATATGGACTTCAACATTTTATGATTTTCTTTGTGGATAATCTACTTATGTGCAACCTATGACTAATAAATAAATCTGGTAGGATAAAATAGTTTAGAGATTTTCCTAACAATATGGCAAATGAAGTCTGCGTTAGTAAGCAAAATTGTTAGAATATCTTTAGGCCTACCTTTTTGTCTGAACCACCTTAAATAATATTACTTCTTTTACAAGAATGCAAATGTATTTTTTTTAAACGGTAAAAAAAATTTATAATGTGTGTTTGTGTAGCACTTAGTACAGAAAAATAAGATTTTATTTAAACATACATGTTAGTGAAACTTAGTAACTGTTCCAGAGTAACTTAAGAAAATGACAAACATCTAAAATATTTATCTATATTCTACGTGGCATCTTCTATAGTCTAAGGGTATTTGAAACAACTAACAAAACACCAGCAGCAAAGTGTTACTTCACAGATTTCTCCTGGCCACAGCCTCTCAAGGCCCGAGCGCCAGCACAGCGCTGGGTCGGGTTCTGCATACAATGAGGCCCTCTGCTGCAGCAGCAGACATATCGACATCAGCAGGCGGTGCTGATTATGCTGAGGACTCTACCCCGCTTATCTGCAGTCCTCAGCAGACCGGGTGCTGAATTAATTCAAAGTCGTTATTTGAAATTCGAAGGCGTCGCTGACAATTTGGTATATCTCTAGATATTCGAACCCTTCGAACAGATACCACCATACTTATTCACTATGAATGCAATTTATTTTATGTTTATTAATAAAAACTATACAATTTTATGATTTAATTCAATATTTTTAATATTTGAAAATGTTTTAAAATTGTTATTGAGTTAACCCAATTGTATTCATAATAATATACTTGGTATGTGATATATTCGTAAGTTTGAAAATAAATCACTAAATACTACTAGAAAAAGGTCAATCTTTGGTTTGAGATACATAAAATAGTCCAAATATGACAAAATAGAAAATAGTATTTATTTAACATACATAAGTAATCTACTTGTTTGCATACATTAAAATACTTTTGGCTAGAAAAATTAGAATATCCCAAGACAAAAACCAAAAGTTTGTTTAGCTACAACAAATATTGTTGTGACAATGCACTTATTGTTAGTTTTTACATTCCTGAAGAAAGTAATACAAAATCCCATTTCCTACACTAACCTAAGTGCGAGATCCAATCGCCTTGCCGTCGTTGTTCAGTGCATTGCGTGCAGTATTGTATGGTAGCTGTATAATTTCTCAGCGGCAAATGCAACACACTTTGCCGACTTTTGGTTCTCGAATGAGAACTAAAAGAGTAAGACCAGTACAACAAGGGTCTTGTAAATTATGTTATAACGTAATTTTTTTAAACCTCAATGTAAACTCTTGTTAAAGTTACAAGAATTATATTTAGGATAAATTTCCTTTTACAATTTGTGTTAAACACAAGACGTCAATCTATGCTGTTTGAATCTTCACTGGGTCATATTTATTGCTTGATTATGCTGCCAAGTAATCATGGAAAATTTCGACCAGTTTTGTCTGCACGTAATAGTTTGAAAAAGTAATTAAAATCAAGTTATAAAGATGCATTAAAAAGTCCATAGAAGGATATATTATCAGTACCTTAACTTCCGAATACATAATAAATCAAACGAGCAGTTTTAGAGTATTACAGGAACCAAGTATATTAGGCCTATTTGTTACACTGGGCAGAACAAGTCATCAACATCGTAAATATTCCATATTTCCCGATCCGATAGGCAAAAACAGTCTTGTTTACCAGCGGTCGGGCTAAGTTAAGCGTGACAGCATTACCGTTATTTAGTTTCCCATGGACCTCCGCTACAGAATGACTCGCAGTACAAGAATGACAGCTACCTCCAGTAGCGAACACAGCGTTTCCCGCGAGAATCGTGCACCACATAAAATATTAGTAGTCATGCTGTCTTTGTCAAAGTTTATTTTTTATAAAATAATTAATTTATTCATATTTCACATATTTTTTATAAGAGATCGTCAAAATTACACTATATAAAAAATACTAAATGTTTCGGTGGTTATATCTCAAATTATATTAGCAAAAGACGATTTTGTTCAAAATGTTATTGCATTTTTGCTAAAACATTTTTTTTAATTATTACTCATGATTATATCATGTGAATTCTTCATTAACAGACATTGTAGAGAGTACAGCTTTTAATCGTATAGGAACCCAAAGAGAGTTCAGTGAGTTTAATGAAGATGACGGCCGAATAACGAGTATATATATATATATATACATTTTGTGTACTACTATTTTAATTTAAATCATTGGCTTGAGTCATAGTTAATCGAACGCCACAATGTATTCTTCTGGTAAAATTAATTCAATTGCTAGTGCATATAATAAATACCCCCGGCAGCGTAATTACAAACCCTATACGAATTCAGACAGTGTCTGACTTCGTAGGGGGCCGTCCATAAATTACGTCATCGCTTTTTGGCCATTTTTGGACTCCCCCCCTAAAATCATCCTACCATCATAATTTATCCAACCCCCCCCCTCTCGGAAAAATGACGTCATTTTTAACAAACCTCCGTTTTAAGTAAAAATAATGCTTTTTAAACGCTACATGATAAACTAAAAAAAATTACCGATCAAGTCTGAATTTACCTTCACAAATAAAGCCAAATGACTTTCTCAATGGGAAAATAAACTAAAAAACAAATCCTTAAGATAGTCTAATGTATTTTATAGATAATTATTTTATACTGTAATAGTTGAGTAGTGTTTATCATTGTTTTGCTGTTAATATTTGATATAAAACATTATATTTAAAATGACGTCATATCAAAGCCGACCCCCCTCCCTTGAACATCACCTTAACGTCATTTTCAATCTGGACCCTCCCCCCCTATTTTCAGATGACGTAATTTATGGACGACCCCTAGCGGGATTGTAGTGGCTCGAGCAGAACGCCTACCCAACTACTACAAACCCTATACGGGTTCAGACACATCAACATGGCGACGCTGTTGTGTGCTCTTCTGTTGTTAACTACTGAAACATTGTATGAAGCCTATCACTGATGTAAAATGTAAAAAATAGTATAAATTAAAAGTATTTCTTGTTTAATTTAGTAAATGTTTTTTTTTTCTAAAATTCTAAGTAAAGGCATATAGTCAATGATTAACGGGACATTCAGTATTTTATGTGATATATAATGGATCTTAAAACTTCAAAATTACAATTCAACTTTATTGAAATTATTCGAACAATAATGCATTAAGATAGTATAATTGTGTTACTGTATGCGTCTATGGTTTACAATACATACCTATGGACTATTACTTTTTTCATCAATCGAACATAAAAAGACTTAAGTATAGTAAATTCTACAAATAAAATTTATTTTTAAAAGATATTTCAAGGCATATCTATATTTAAACAAACTGGAGGGTGTTACATATCTTTTTTAGAATCTAAAATATTTTGTGAAAAACACTTAAATAGTGAAATGAGTAGCCAAATTTAAATATTGATTACAGTCAACAATAAAAGTAGAACTCTAGTGGGCTTTAGCATTTAGTAAATTGTTCCTCACACTTTCGGCCAAATTGTGTTGTAGTTTTCTTTTGTTCATTTTTAACAAACACGCACTTTGTACTTCTTTCATCTGGCTGGCCTACCAGATTGAATTCTTTCAGCTACTTTTGTAATTCCCGGATTTTTCTTCGACATATCGAAGCAGGCTGTACTTGTATTTTTTTAGTTAGTTAAACAAACTCGTGGTTTTAGCTGGTGCTTTTACATTTTTTAGTCTGTTCACAGTTTTCTTATGGATGGCAAGGTTTACTGTACTTGGGCAAAATTCTATTAAGTCAACAGTGCGATTGAGCTCCGCTCCTCAGGTATTTGTGGACTATTGGATGTTTTCAACTTGATTTTCAGCAGTAGGTCTGTCACCTACGAGTCCATCAACAGCTTCAGAGTTATCACAATTTTTTTTCCTCTGTTGAAAAACTTTTATGGGTAATTTCAATGTTTCTTCATATTGAGAATTCAACTCTCAAAACTAAAATTCAATGCATAGCCTATGTTGTGCAAAAAAATACGAAACTGTTCTTCGTTCATATTCACTATAGGTACACAAACATGAAAACACAAAGCAACAATATCATGTACATCATAAGAGAGTGAACGTCAAACTGATGATCCAGCGGAAGCAAGTGAAGACAAAAGTTTTCACGTACAGCCCTGCAACTGTGCGATTGGCGTGCGGGCGATAGCCACGTCTGACTTCGTATAGGGTTTGTAGTAGTTGGAAGGGCGCGCCGCTCGAGCCACTACAATCCCGCTACGAAGTCAGACACTGTCTGAATCCGTACAGGGTTTGTAATTACGCCCCCCGGCACAGCACAGCACCTGCGTACTTAGTGAATTTATAATTAAAATCGGGTTTTTCACCATGGAAATGAGGATGAATTTTTTGTGCCATGAAGGTGTGGTAAGAAAATAGATGATAATTCTTTCTCATTGCAGTTATATGCTAAATTGTATCAAACTCTGGTATGTTTTTATTTTCCCCATAAAACCTATGAGAGTGAGTTTAAAGGTTTACCGCCAAGAGTATAAACAAATATAAGCTCTACTCTACCAAATGAATGTACATACCAAATTGTATCAAGATATGTCAATTAATAACTGAGATAGAATGATTTAATGATGCCCCATAAAAATAACACAGAAAATATATTTTTCATATTTTCCGCGATCCGTTTAAACCAGGTTAAAAGTTCAAAATACTCAATAATTTTTTCCGAGCTCTCTTAAATGGTTTTAGTTAAAATTATTGAATTTAGAAAATTGAGGTCCAAATATGCTTAAAACCCATTTTTTTGGCCATTTTTGAACTTCATCATAAAACCCTGTCGTTCCAATCACATTGGTTTTCGAACTTAACCTGAAGAACGCTACACCTTCATACTAAATGTCAACGAAATTTAAGGATTTTTTTTTATTCAAAGTTATCGTGTAGGCTACGCATACACACATATCCCAAAACGTGGAAATACCCCTTTTTAAAAGGAAATGACCAAAATAAACGAAGTAGTGTATTTTTTAATGAGTTATATTACCATAGAGTATGAAATACTATAATTTGTAAATGAAGGTCTCATCAGTATTTGTTAGACGAAGCATCATGAGTTTATTTAGGTTGCTGTATCAAGTAGTACCTGCAGCACCCGCAGGCTCTCCGCCCCCCGATGTGGCCAGCCAGCCGTGGGACGCGATTATAAAGGATAATGTCGAAACTGATAGCCCCCTGGCTCCCCGCACACTCCGCGCGGTCGACTGGCCGATCAGACACTGGCCAATCACTCATGAGATATCTACTGGAATATTTATGAATGAATGTTTTAAATGTTTGTAAAAAATTTAATCGAAACATGTTTCATTACAATCTTTACACTATAACTATTGATATTGTTAAAATGGCATTTTAAGAGAAAAAAGAGGTACGAAAACTCTCATATACTGTACTAAACTATAAAATTTTTCACAGTATCAAGCGATCAACACTGCTATATTATGGTATAGTTGTAATTCAAGGTGAAATATCTTCCAAGATATACGTTTTAGCGAATTTCCCATAGGGAATAAGCTATTACCGTAGGTCTCATGGTAAGACCTAAGCCCGGGACCATGTTACTTTTTCGTTTTGAGGTGCCCAGAGACCAAAAATAATAGTCATTAAAATTTTTATATATATATATATATATATATATGTATATATTTATATATGTATATATGTGTCCCTAGACACGATAACTCTCGTAAAAGTGGTCCGATCGACACCAAATTTGGTAGAGAGGTGTAATCCTACATTTATTCGGATGAGTTCGTAAACCAGACATATCGACCTACCGGAAGGGGTAGTTTTGGGGTGTTTTGTACCCCAAAAATGGGTTTTTTGCATTTTTCATATGTAATTTTTAAGAATTTTAAATTTATATTTTGACCATTGGATTTAGCTAAAAAAAACACACAATTTAGTATTTTGAAGCTTTGCTCTATCTCCATTGGTTACCGAGATATTTAAAAGTCTAAAGACAGTACATTGTATTTTGGGGCTCCAATGTTAATCTTATGTAGAATAAGGATGTGTTAATATTTCACTTGTTAACCAATATTTTTGGATGAAACTTGGTATTCACCTTTATTTAGTTGAGATAAATCCATTTATGATAAAGAAATCCTAGTTTTTATGCTTATCATGGCAGCAAACCTGCATACTCTTTTCCCATGTTAATCATATGGAGAATAGGCAAACTCCTTTAGCAATGGACAGATATTGAAGAAACGAAGTATAAGGCTTCATATGGTCGAAATATATTTATATTTTTAAGCTATAAACCTACTTTTAGTGTTCCCCATGGCAGCATACCTGCATACTCTTTCCCTATATTTTTATCATAAGGAGAATAGACATTTATTTCCCTATTTATGGGCATGTGATGATATTTGGTTTAGGCTACAGGTTTATCTGGCCAAAATTAATATTACTAATTTGGAAATTCTCTGAGTACGCAGGTCTGCTGCGACGGGGGGTATTTATAAAAACAATGTTTTCTCTTCAATAAAATGAACACTTTTTTAACTCAAACTATCGGGAATTTCTAAAATTCTGTGGATGTAAGTAGATTATACTGTTTATTGATGATAAATTCAAACAGGAATGCATTGCTAATATAAAAATTACGTTTTTATTCTCATGACGAATTAGTTAAAGTAAGTGTCTTGTTATTAAAAATTATCAATAATACCTACTATTTGTCAGCCTGCTACTTTATGATAAACAAATCATGTCTTAATCGTATTTCTACATACTGTAGTGGTTTTTAAAGCAATATTATATTTGAAAAGAGCCCAAAATGGTCGATATCTAAGTTCTTTTTACTTATGGCACTTCTTTTACTTCTGGTCACCAGTGACATAATGAAACGTAACCAATCTTGGCTGAAATTACTTTCATTACAAGTAGCAATCTTCAGCTGCAGACATTCCACCGTCCGATTCGCCCTGACTCGTGACTCCTCGGCAGTTCTCGGCAGTCCTCGGCGTTGTAGTCGCAGTGGTTGGCCACGGAACTGCGGAACCTCGGTCCTCTCGGTGATTTGGCGACCTTGGTCCTACCATTCATGCCGAGACGGAGACAGACACGTGGAGCGCTCTGCCGGTCATTACCGTCAACGCCGGTCTCTCCTTTCTTTCAATCCCTTTACTTCGTGCCTAATCGTCATCTACCTTTTTTTTAAATCTTTTGCAATGTTTCTACCTCACTTTTTTATATAATCTACCTCAACTGGATCACAGCAGTTTAGTTCCCTTTACATTTTTCTTCGTATTCCCCTCAGCTGAGATTGACTGCTTTGTTAACTCAACACGTCTATCAGCGACGGTTCTTTTATAATCAATGAGAAATTAAAAATAAACGTCTATAACACTAATATGTTTATACTTATACTTCAAGTATACAAAAGTTCTATATGAAAGGATATGAAAAGATGGGAAATGGCGAACTGAAGATGGAAATGTGGCAATTTTCCATATTTTCATACTTTTGCCTTTTGTATTCTTTTCAGTATAAGTGTAAATATATTTTTGAGTGTTGTAGACGTTTATTTTCTCATTTATGATTGCAAACAACACGCAATAATGCTAATAAAAAATGTGTTTCAATGAGAGAAGTAATCAAAAGGAAATAATCAAAACATTCCCCAACATGTTTCATTCTTCCCTCGTTTCCATTTACTTATTCTCGTTATTACTTATTTAAGATGGGAAATTAAAAACTATATATCACAGTTATCTGTAAAAAATACACAACCTTTTAAAATCTGTATATTATGTTTGACGTAAGCCTTCGTTTTAACACCAAGCAATGCAAGGTTGTTCTTACAATGCCCGCAACAATGTTAATTCCATCAACGAACTGTCGAACATGGGCCTGCCTCTCAATCATCATCATTTACCTCCCTTGCCGGAAAACCAAACCACACCCACTATAAACCATCTCGTCCTGTTTCTATCTGAAACCACTGTGGAGACTCTGTATATTAAATGTAATAAAAATTTTTTTGTGTTCCGTATTTTTTTAGATTTTAAAAACATTTCAGGCAAAACGTTGTTAGATTTTTACTGCAGAATCGATCCAGTGTAATGATTTAACTAAACATTAATAGACATAAAACTGCTCATCTTTTCGATATGTAACAGAACTGTTACAAATTAAATTAAGTCAAAGGTAAATTTAGCTCATAAAATATACCACTTGTATTCTATTTACATGAAAGAGACAAATAAAACATGAAATTTTGAGATTCCAAAAACAGTGAGATCGACTTTGACATAGGTGATTAATCAGTAAAGCCGATACGGTAACCAATAATACGACGGCAAAGGGCTGAGGATAATTAGTAATGGTCGCCATAACACAATTAGCGACGGTGGCGCTGTGGTGGCGATTGCTGTAAACATCCACGGACTTCGCAGAAAAACACGATCACCATGGACACAGGCAATGCGAAATATATGTTTCCCTCGAGCGGATTTTCACATTCGCTCTTAACAAAGAAAATGTGATTTTGTTTATTTCCGAATTTCGTTCATTAGAATTGAGCATTGGATGTTATGTAGGTAATTAATTTTTTTTGGGCTTTGATATAATCTCGATTTAATTTTTTTATGAAGTAATACCGGTAAAATGTTACTATAAAAATGTTTTGTAGCCGTTATAAAATACTGGAAGTTTGAAAATGAAATTGTTCGATGAGTAGTTTAAGCCACAGTACCTCGAGTGGTTGCTATAGATGCCTTTGGATACTGATTGTTGTATCATGTCACAAGGACGGGTTTCCATTTTCGTGGGGAACGGCCGGTGTAAGTGGACCATGATGGATCGTTCTAGGGGTTGATCTCCGTATCATGAGCGTCAGGGCCGGAAATCCATATTCTAACTCCATGGAATCAAAGTTTTGAATAGGATACTCTATTCATGGATACTCTGTTCAAGTTACAATATTGGTAAAACTGTGTGTTTTTAATATTCAGTTTCTTATTTGAATTCATTATAAAGCAATTGTATGAAGCAATTTTTGTATATTAAAATAAAAAAATACCCCGTCGCAGCAGACCTGCGTACTCAGCGAATTTCCGAATTGGTAATATTAATTTTGACCAGATAAACTTGTAAACAAAATTTCATCACGTGCTCACAAATAGGGAAATAAATGTCTATTCTCCTTAACATAAATATAGGGAAAGAGTATGCAGGTATGCTGCCAAGGGGGACACTAAAAGTAGGTTTTTAGCATAGAAAAAATTTATCTCGATAATATAAAGCTATATAGTAAGTTTCATCAATATCTGTCCATAAATAAAAGAGTTTGCCTATTCTCCATATGGTTAACATGGGAAAAGAGTATGCAGGTTTGCTGCCATGATAAGTTCGAAAACCAAGATTTTTTACCTTATATGGATGAATCTCAACCAAATGAAGCTAAATACCAAGTTTCATCAAAAACTATTAGTTAATAAGTGAAGTATTAACACATCCTTATTCTCCATAAGATTAACATTGGAGCCCCAAAAGACAATGTACTGTCTTTAGACTTTGTAATATCTCGGTAACCAATGGAGATAGAGCAAAGCTTCAAAATACTAAATTGTGTGTTTTTTTTGAGCTAAATCCAATGGTCCAAATAAAAATTTAAAGTTTTTAAAATTTACACATGAAAAATGCAAAAAAACCCATTTTTGGGGTACAAAACCCCCCAAAACTACCCCTTCCGGTGGGTCGATATGTCTGGTTTTCGAACTCATCCGAATAAACGTAGGATTGCACATCTCTACCAAATTTGGTGTCGATCGGACAATTTTTACGAGAGTTATCGTGTCTAGGGACACATATATACATATATACATATATATATATAAAAATTTTAATGACTATTATTTTTGGTCTCTGGGCACCTCAAAACGAAAAAGTAACATGGTCCCGGGCTTAGGTCTTACCATGAGACCTACGGTAATAGCTTATTCCCTATGGGAAATTCGCTAAAACATAAATTAAACTAGGCCTGATTGATTAGTCTTTAATAAAATTAAACTCATGTTACCACTGTATGTCAGTGGATTATACGTTTCCTTGTGACTATCGGAAATTGATGGTAGGCAAATGAGTTAATGAAGTTAACATTGAACTCAATGCATGTTGAATTGACAAAATTAACATTAACGATAGTGCCATACTACAACGCATGAGTGGTAAATTGAATGGTGTTGAAGCTCAATACTTGAATGTGGCAGAATACAGTATTTGACAGCATTTAGATGCTTCCATAACGGTCTCTAATCTTGTCCAACTTCATAGTGATGTCATATGATGTCTGCCAATCTTTTTCTTTATACGATTTGTTAATGGCTACTAAATGTAACACAATTATTAAAAATACTGGAATATTCAGTAAAAAATGGGTGTCCCTTTATTAAAGGTTTAATTGATACATTTGTCCGTATTCCGGCCAGCACACTCACGTATTTCTTTATCCACAGAGCAGCTCACAGTTTGATGTATCGAGAGCCAGGAGCGGCTTCACGCATCCCTCGCTTTATCCACAGAGCAGCTCCCAGTTTGATGTATCGAGAGCCAGGAGCGGCTTCACGCATCCCTCGCTTTATCCACAGAGCAGCTCCCAGTTTGATGTATCGAGAGCCAGGAGCGGCTTCACGCATCCCTCGCTTTATCCACAGAGCAGCTCCCAGTTTGATGTATCGAGAGCCAGGAGCGGCTTCACGCATCCAACGCTTTATCCACAGAGCAGCTCACAGTTTGATGTATCGAGAGCCAGGAGCGGCTTCACGCATCCCTCGCTTTATCCACAGAGCAGCTCACAGTTTGATGTATCGAGAGCCAGGAGCGGCTTCACGCATCCCTCGCTTTATCCACAGAGCAGCTCCCAGTTTGATGTATCGAGAGCCAGGAGCGGCTTCACGCATCCCTCGCTTTATCCACAGAGCAGCTCACAGTTTGATGTATCGAGAGCCAGGAGCGGCTTCACGCATCCCTCGCTTTATCCACAGAGCAGCTCCCAGTTTGATGTATCGAGAGCCAGGAGCGGCTTCACGCATCCCTCGCTTTATCCACAGAGCAGCTCACAGTTTGATGTATCGAGAGCCAGGAGCGGCTTCACGCATCCCTCGCTTTATCCACAGAGCAGCTCCCAGTTTGATGTATTGAGAGCAGGAGCGGCTTCACGCATCCCTCGCTTTATCCACAGAGCAGCTCACAGTTTGATGTATCGAGAGCAGGAGCGGCTTCACGCATCCCTCGCTTTATCCACAGAGCTGCTCCCAGTTTGATGTATCGAGGGCAGGAGCGGCTTCACGCATTCCTCGCTTTATCCACAGAGCAGCTCCCAGTTTGATGTATCGAGAGCAGGAGCGGCTTCACGCATTCCTCGCTTTATCCACAAAGCAGCTCCCAGTTTGATGTATCGAGAGCCAGGAGCGGCTTCACGCATCCCTCGCTTTATCCACAGAGCAGCTGCCAGTTTGATGTATCGAGAGCCAGGAGCGGCTTCACGCATCCCTCGCTTTATCCACAGAGCAGCTCCCAGTTTGATGTATCGAGAGCAGGAGCGGCTTCACGCATCCCTCGCTTTATCCACAGAGCAGCTCACAGTTTGATGGATTGAGAGCAGGAGCGGCTTCACGCATCCCTCGCTTTATCCACAGAGCAGCTCCCAGTTTGATGTATCGAGAGCCAGGAGCGGCTTCACGCATCCCTCGCTTTATCCACAAAGCAGCTCACAGTTTGATGTATCGAGAGCAGGAGCGGCTTCACGCATCCCTCGCTTTATCCACAGAGCAGCTCCCAGTTTGATGTATCGAGAGCCAGGAGCGGCTTCACGCATTCCTCGCTTTATCCACAGAGCAGCTCCCAGTTTGATGTATCGAGAGCAGGAGTGGCTTCACGCATCCCTCGCTTTATCCACAGAACAGCTCACAGTTTGATGTATCGAGAGCAGGAGCGGCTTCACGCATCCCTCGCTTTATCCACAGAGCAGCTCCCAGTTTGATGTATCGAGAGCCAGGAGCGGCTTCACGCATTCCTCGCTTTATCCACAGAGCAGCTGCCAGTTTGATGTATCGAGAGCCAGGAGCGGCTTCACGCATCCCTCGCTTTATCCACAGAGCAGCTCACAGTTTGATGTATCGAGAGCAGGAGCGGCTTCACGCATCCCTCGCTTTATCCACAGAGCAGCTGCCAGTTTGATGTATCGAGAGCCAGGAGCGGCTTCACGCCTCCCTCGCTTTATCCACAGAGCAGCTCCCAGTTTGATGTATCGAGAGCAGGAGCGGCTTCACGCATCCCTCGCTTTATCCACAGAGCAGCTCACAGTTTGATGTATCGAGAGCAGGAGCGGCTTCACGCATCCCTCGCTTTATCCACAGAGCAGCTCCCTGTTTGATGTATCGAGAGCCAGGAGCGGCTTCACGCATCGCTCGCTTTATCCACAGAGCAGCTCACAGTTTGATGTATCGAGAGCAGGAGCGGCTTCACGCATCCCTCGCTTTATCCACAGAGCAGCTCCCAGTTTGATGTATCGAGAGCCAGGAGCGGCTTCACGCATCCCTCGCTTTATCCACAGAGCAGCTCCCAGTTTGATGTATCGAGAGCCAGGAGCGGCTTCACGCATCCCTCGCTTTATCCACAGAGCAGCTCCCAGTTTGATGTATCGAGAGCAGGAGCGGCTTCACGCATCCCTCGCTTTATCCACAGAGCAGCTCACAGTTTGATGTATCGAGAGCAGGAGCGGCTTCACGCATCCCTCGCTTTATCCACAGAGCAGCTCCCAGTTTGATGTATCGAGAGCCAGGAGCGGCTTCACGCATCCTTCGCTTTATCCACAGAGCAGCTCACAGTTTGATGTATCGAGAGCAGGAGCGGCTTCACGCATCCCTCGCTTTATCCACAGAGCAGCTCACAGTTTGATGTATCGAGAGCAGGAGCGGCTTCACGCATCCCTCGCTTTATCCACAGAGCAGCTCCCAGTTTGATGTATCGAGAGCCAGGAGCGGCTTCACGCATCCCTCGCTTTATCCACAGAGCAGCTCACAGTTTGATGTATCGAGAGCCAGGAGCGGCTTCACGCATCCCTCGCTTTATCCACAGAGCAGCTCCCAGTTTGATGTATCGAGAGCCAGGAGCGGCTTCACGCATCCCTCGCTTTATCCACAGAGCAGCTCACAGTTTGATGTATCGAGAGCAGGAGCGGCTTCACGCATCCCTCGCTTTATCCACAGAGCAGCTCACAGTTTGATGTATCGAGAGCAGGAGCGGCTTCACGCATCCCTCGCTTTATCCACAGAGCAGCTCACAGTTTGATGTATCGAGAGCAGGAGCGGCTTCACGCATCCCTCGCTTTATCCACAGAGCAGCTCACAGTTTGATGTATCGAGAGCCAGGAGCGGCTTCACGCATCCCTCGCTTTATCCACAGAGCAGCTCACAGTTTGATGTATCGAGAGCCAGGAGCGGCTTCACGCATCCCTCGCTTTATCCACAGAGCAGCTCACAGTTTGATGTATCGAGAGCAGGAGCGGCTTCACGCATCCCTCGCTTTATCCACAGAGCAGCTCACAGTTTGATGTATCGAGAGCAGGAGCGGCTTCACGCATCCCTCGCTTTATCCACAGAGCAGCTCACAGTTTGATGTATCGAGAGCAGGAGCGGCTTCACGCATCCCTCGCTTTATCCACAGAGCAGCTCACAGTTTGATGTATCGAGAGCAGGAGCGGCTTCACGCATCCCTCGCTTTATCCACAGAGCAGCTCACAGTTTGATGTATCGAGAGCCAGGAGCGGCTTCACGCATCCCTCGCTTTATCCACAGAGCAGCTCACAGTTTGATGTATCGAGAGCAGGAGCGGCTTCACGCATCCCTTGCTTTATCCACAGAGCAGCTCACAGTTTGATGTATCGAGAGCAGGAGCGGCTTCACGCATCCCTCGCTTTGCTGATTCGATCAATCACTTTCCACATACATCGTGTAACATGAGCCGCATTGTATTTACGTCCCACACACAATGTGTATGGACAATGATCGATAGTGTTGAGGTTTCCTTCAAACTATGCATTGTTTATAGAAAACATCCACTGATTGCCATTAAATTATAATTCCGATCAAGTTTAATTACGTCCATTTATTTTATTAGGTGATGTAGAATAAAGGTTATGTTAAAGTTCGACAGACTACAATGCGGGAAAGGATACGTCAGTTTAGAAATAAAGGTTGATTAAAAGTATGTCTGATATAATGTTAATTACAACAAAATATTAATTATTTAACTGTTACCTTGCAGGAATAGCTGTAGGACAACTTGAGAGAAATTGTCTTTTACCAAGATGGTTAGAGCCCCATCTTAATAAATAGTTTTGGGGGGAGTTTCAAGATAGTTTAATGGAGGAGGCTTTGGTGCTTGGAAGTTGATATCAAAATTCATAAAATTAACAATAAAAAGTATATAATCAATGTGGCTAAATACTTTAAAAACAGCATATGCTTAAGAATATGTTAAACATTTAACTAAGCGTTTAACCAAGTAGCAGTAAGAACAGCTGGTGTAAGCAATAATTAAACAAAGGATTTCTAAAACAAAAACCAATGAATTAAACATCCACTGCGTTAAGAATCCCGTAATTCAATGAAGTTAGTGTAGAGGGGCGGAATGATTGTCAGGAGGTTTTGATGACTGACAGTTGGTAGAACACATTAACACCGCCTCCGTTAGCCTATCATGCTGAACAACGCACTGCGGCCAGATCACTCGAACCACACAGCTTACGGGAATGATGGGTTGGAATGATTTTTAGGTAGTTTTTATGCATGATATTTGGTTAAACACATTAACACCACTGATGCAAGTAAGCCTATCATGCTGAACAACTTAAGTGATCACTGCGGTCAGATCACAACAAGTTGCTTACACAACTTACATTGTTAGTGACTGATGATTATTATGTATCGTTAATATTTTAAATTTTTAATAACGTCGATAAAAAAAATTTTTCGAATGGTTTTTAATTGATTTTTAGTGATAAATAAAAAAGTCTATTTATTTAAATTCAATTACAATTCTAGTTTTTTTTATATACATTCATTTTGAAATTGTTCACCCCCACATCCAGTAGCGGTTGTGATTGTTGGAGGTTGGCGATTAAATATAAAAAAGGCGCATGAAACACATTCAGTATGCGAGCTAAAGTAAAGTAAATCCATTTTCTACAATGGCTAAATAATGCGATTTTCCTTCTTTTCAAATAAAAAGCTACACAGAAAAAATAACAGAATCATCTTAAAAATTTTTCTTTTAAATAAACCTAATACAATTGTTTTATTCTGATATATGTTATATTTAGTATTAGGTGGTTTTAAACATACATGAATTAATATTCCTTAAGAATAACTCTTAATAAATATTAACACTTTGGGATTAAATGCTTTAAAATGGTTGATGCAAATCAAATGTTTTTAGATTTTTGTAAATGCTTGTGATGTACATAATTAAAATAAGGGGGTATGTGACCAATCATAATTAAATACACAAAGTTTGCTGCAGACAGTTATTCTTAATAATTTATGCAAAACTGGATCAATTTCAAATTATTTTAAGCACTCATAAAAATTAATGTAAAATAAGTTAACATTTATTTTATTTATGTTGCAAACAAAAAATCATACATCGTACGGTATATTTTTTTACGATTAAAAATATACCGTAATTTGTTCAAAAACGTAGCAATCGTCGGGGATAGGTTTGACGATTTATGAGAACTGTAAATGATTTGATTCTCGTCATCCGACATCAATTCGTCACAATGGTTCTAGCAATTAAATCTACTTAGTACTACATGCACTTGCGCGTCTAATTAACATTAGTTAGGCCATTAAGTGCGGTGATTTGTTTCATTATCACGTTAATAACGTTATCTCAGAGCAGGGGATTATGGTTATCAAATTGGTTTATGCAATATCATTATAAATATAAAAGAAGAACACACAATGTAAATTATATAAAGGTTAAATTGGTTATGTTGTTCACTGCAACACTACAAAAAGGAAAATAAAACCTGTAGGTCTATCAGACCTCCATTTTCTTATTTATTCATAATCATTTATTTAAAAATATTTACTATGGTTATTACTTTGAGCTAAGTGATAAAAATTTTAATATTAAATAAAAGTGTATTTATTTTCAAGTGCAACAGTGAATTTATACTTTGAAGACATATAAGCCAATATCCAAAAGCTATGTTAACAATGGACAAACAAAGAACAAATTAACAATTAGGTACAAATATTTACTAGGCTTCTTAGCTTAAATAAGGGTAAATAATGGTAAAACAATGGACAACGATGGTCAAGTAATTATTGGAACTTGTTAGTTAAGAACGAAGCTTCGGGTTAACAAGAGCAAAGCTGACGAAACTTGCGGTCAAACCAACTTCTTGGTTCAAGCCTTGGTATTCTATAGGTTTATAGACAGACTGTAATACATTTTATGATTCACAAAAGTGTTATTGAGTCGAATGTATGTTTTTTGAATCAGGTGAAAATTCGCATAAATGGTGCGATTCTACTTGTTTTATTCTTACCTGACGATCACTCCAACCCAACTACAGCATCAAAAGTGTTGTATGAAGGAAGTAAATGAACGCAGTGATCACGTTCATTGTTCATGGTGATAGGCTCGCAGAGAAGTTGTTGATGTGTAATCCATCAAACCCGACTGACAATAAGTTCAACCATATACACCCTCCTAAAATGAATTTTATGACAATGAGGCATTGAACATAAAATATTTGGTAAATGATTGTCTTGTATGTTTTAATTTAGCAAAGCTAACTCTTTTTATTTATTTATTTATTTACCAACAGCAAGCAGCCAATACAAAGAAAGGATACAATAATACAAAATTGCATGCAAATATAAAGACAATTGTGCAAATTTGCGTGAAAACAAGATGGACAAGTAATACAGAATAATATGCGAAAAAAACATGAAAGTAAATTGACTTTTACCGAGCGTTAGACCAATAAAGACTAAACTAACAGCATAAGCAACAACGTATTAAAAAATTCTTACCTATATAATTAAGTAAATAATAACAATATGTATAGCTTCTAGTAGAAGGAGATTTCAAATTAACTGAAGCTCCTTCTAGTCTGAAAGGATTGCACTATTTGGTTTTCTGTGCAGTTAGACCACCTAATGTTACTTACAAACCAAGTACACTCCGTATATGATTTTGGAGAAGATATTATGTTTCCTTTTACTGCGATGCGTCCACAGAAATCAATCGTGTTATGTATAGAGTTCGAAGGAGTGTTAATTTCGTTAACAACTATCACCCGTCAACTCTCCTACTCACCAGCTAAGCCTTCCACTTATTCACTACTAACTATTCAATGACAAGGATGTAGCCATAATGAAAAAGATGATTACTGATAATGCCCTAGTCATTAGGTTTATATTGACAGAAGTAATTCCGTTCTTAATTCCGTTTTTCCTGTTAATCAACTCTCCACCTTAAACCTACTTAGAATATTGGTAAATGGGAATGATTTCAGGAATACTTTCAGAAATGTTCTATCATTTTCCTGGCTAGTAACCAAAACGTCTAAACGCCAAACGTTGACTGTGTTATGTACATGTCGCTTTTGTAATGCAATTTTGTTGGTGTCAATGCGTCACTATGTTCTGTAAACGTGTTTTAAAATTATTGAAAATGGCGTCGATATACTAATTTTTTTCTTATAGATTATATATGACATTTGTATCAATAAAAAATATACTTTGTGATGTTCTGCAAATTGCAAATCCTAATATAATATCTGATCATGTTTTATGGAGGGATGTTTATGATTTCTACATAAATATTTTATGATATCTGCAGTAAGGCAGGCTTTGTAATATAAACCCACCTGCCGTATAAAGCCACCTAACATCCTGGACAAGAATAGCTAGAAATATACAAACAGCCGTGTGTACAGTCAAGTATGCTGTAATTTAAAAGAATTATGAGTGACACGACGTCTAATTGGCCACTCATGGTTTGCGTGCTCTTCATCATCGCAAAGCTCTGTTTGGCTATTTCCTCTGATTTACGCCCGAGGTCCACTTTAGTACGACATTTGGCAACTACCACCTTCCTACATCCTCAACTAACTTTGGGAAAAGAACTTTTTGTAGCTGATGAAGAAGAAATCAATGGGTTTTATTCGTTTGACTTTTTTTCTTTCAGAATCAAGATGGCCTAATTTATACTACATGATATTAATAATATCTTAGATTCCTATCCCTACAACTACTTTGTTAGGTTGCTTTTCACATTTAAAATCAAGATCCGATGTTTAAATCCGTCGCCATCTTGGGCACTAATTGCTTTACGCCTGGTATTTCTTCTAATGACTCTAATGGTTCGGCAGCAGCCTTCCGCAGAATATCGTGTTACTGGTTTATGAACAGTGAATCTAGTACTACCTGACAATTAATATCAGCAATAATATAAAAAATCATCAATTCAGTTCCAAACCCAAAAATATTTTGACAGTCATTTTTAAGGAATGGGGATACAAGTTGTATACAAATAAAAGATATGAAATTCTGAGCAAGTTTGGTTGCTTTGGATTGAACTAACTTGAGCTTCGTAAAACCTGCATGGCCTAATTCGGCATAACAATCAAGTTAGGCCTACTTAATATTTCTTTTGGGGTATACAATCTTTTGTATAATCTTGTATTTTGGTAAAGCACATTATAATAGTTTTAAATTATTGTTTTTATAGGCAACTTTTGAAAGAATTCCCTGTATTCGGCTATTAACAGTTTAAGAGATATGTATAAATTATTTGTTTTCCAAGAAAACAGTACACCATATTCAGGAATTCCATTATTAAAAGCGACTTTTTTGTTTAATATTTTCTTTATTCTGTATACGTCAATTATCTAAGTTGATCCATAATGTTATATCATTAATGGCATCAATAACATAGAAGACAGACCCTGCGAGATATAGGATTAATATCAGTTGTAATTCAGAATTGAGAACTCTACGTAAGTGCACTGTGTTATAATCAAAACGTTATTGAATGTTAAACAAACTTTACTATCCACATCAAAACCCAAATACATATAGCAATTTAATGATAATAAAATTATTTTACTGTATTTTACCCAAACTCCCCAAACATCCTTTCGTCACATAAAAACGCAGCTCTCGGGAATGGCGGAACATCGCATAAAACCACTCGTGTTTCTTCTCCCGTAACTTATATTTTCCCCGAAGGTAGACACAAAATAATGAAGGTAGTGTGCAGTTGAGAACACGTTGTACAAATTTGTCGGCGACGACGCGACAGGGGCACTCCCAGACGTGTTGTACAACTGGTTTATAACTTTCCGCCAATATTTGCGTCCCTACTTACTTTTCTACTTGTGTTTTATATAGAATGCAAACTCTCACATACTTGTATTTTCTCTTCCATGAATTGTTTTCAACCCAGTATTGTAGTTTTTATATTCTGATATCTGGATTTATATTTAGAGTTTCAACTATGCTCCATACTCGTGCTAGGAAGAAGAATTTAATAATTTAAACAATTAGATATTATTCTCAGTAATATAGTATTTACTAAAATAATTTTTTTAAGTTTTTTACAAGGGAAACCAGCAGCTCCATATTGAAGTGTTTTCATAGGGAGCAACAAGCTTTAAATTGCAAAGTGCGATACGGTATGTATATTCGAAGAGGTTGGTATTTTGGTGATTTATTACAAATTAAATAGTAAGCGATTATGTGGTTGTGGTCTTTTCATTTCACTATAATAAATTACAATATTTTACTACTAAACAGATTTCTATCATTCGGATTTTTAAGATGAACTCTACTATGTTGTCTACAATTCTCAATTGAAAAGCCGTTTTTTATATTCGGAAATGTATCCCATTTTTATCCAGCTCTTTGCGAGATTTCATGATTGAATATATTATTTTTGTAGGAATTTAGACTATTTAATCCCTAAAACAATATGACTGTCCAGTTCTGCCTGATTCCAATGGGCGAAGTACAAATAATTACATGTGTCCCCAATAGGTAATTTTTAACTTTTTACATTTATATATAACTTCTTTTAATGTTTTGTTCCTCACGGAATGGAGTGGTTAAGTTTCGAGTAACTATTAAGATCTTTAGTTGTGCGGTCACATGTTTGAAAAATCACGTAATTGTTTCATAAACAAATATACGAATAGTAACCCAATAACCAGTTTAGTGTATGGTAGGAGAGACAGCGTTAGTGGCGTTGTTACCCCCTCCCCTCCCCCACCAATGCCTGATTGACGGGTGGATTTGATGGATCACAGTTGGTTGACGAAATTAACACTTGCGACTATAACGCTGGGGACAATGTTGCTGAACATTGACGTCCGAAATCCCTCCGTCAAACATCATGGGACGTCCGGCCTGCATGTAGCCTAACCCTGGGGATTGGAACCGGGTAATTATAACAATGTTATTATGGTGGTGCAAACCAGGTGACAAACGTTAATTTAACACATTTTCTCGATTAAATTTTTATTTTTTCAGTATTTTGACAAATGTCAGATGAAAGATAAGTTTGCAATATACAGATATTCAAATATAGAATTTATATGGTTTAATCATTTTAATAAATACAGTACAAATGATATAACAAAACTACATAGTTTATAGAATAGTGATCTTCTAAGCTATATCATGGCAAATTTATGATAATGGTGTACCTCAAGTTTCTGTTAAATAAGTTTTAACTAGAGATCGCCCACTGGTCAAAATTCGACCAAAAATAAGTTGATATTTTGCCAATTAGTTTTAAAATGTTTTATAACTGAAACACCTAATCTTCCTGGTTTGCTAGCATTTGTTATTACAACAGCTGGTTCATGATTCAATCACTTAGCCTATCCTTCTCCCATAAGATTAACATTGAAACTTTGAAAGCCTGTAGGGCGTAGTCCTTAAAGCGGATGGGAGTTATAATGTGATTCTGCTCATCTACAGCACAATACTTTTCTAACGGTATGCGCGGATTTCCCTTACGATGCACACAAGCTGAGAAAAAAAAAGGAAAAGAAACATGCTTGCCTATTAATATATAGATGATCCATTGCAAATTATAATACGATTTTGTAGCAACTACATGTGAGATATATCTGTAAAAGACAAAAAGGTAACAATATGTCGTTTTAAAATTTATATTTTGATCAAGTTTTACATCATGAGCAAAGTAATACACACTAAAAAATTTAGATAAAATCTTTGTTCGGCAGTATCCAATCATGGTGGAGTTCTTGAAACTGCAATATACACAAAGTAGGATTTAACCAGCATTCAATCTTTTATTTCTTTATCTTCTTACAGTTAAATAAAGTTACATTTGTACATTACGTCGAAAGCAACAAATAAACTTTCTTCAATAAACATAAACTTTTACAAAAATCTTGATCTAAAATGTACTAATTCCGTTTCTGTTACTTTCCCCCTTAATCCTCCATTGCTACTACCCTCAAGATACAGCACATTCGTAGGAGAGCCTCTGGCGCACTGAAGCGCCCCACTTCTAGGGACATGTTCAACCTAAAAGGGACATTCTAGGGACAAAAGATTTTTTAGGGATTTCTAGGGTCAAATTATTTTTATGGAGATATAATGACAAAATACATATATCTAGGGATTTTCAGAGGTTTAAAGTTAAATAAAATCATAGCTAAATTTTTAAACATAATATTAAAAATGAAAATATTATTCCATATTAGAACATAAATTTACTGGGGTAAAAGATTTGTATGGATTTTAGCAACGAATGGATTACAGGTATTGTAATAATTGTCAAATTAAATTGTATACAATAAAACTCGCCTACGGCTCGATGGGGGCTCCGCCCCCATGCCCCCTCAGGGGTTGTCCTGCATTTGTAAATTACTTAAGAGCCGATTTGAAGCAGGTTAGTTCCACCGAAAAACTGGTCCACCATGACAGTAAGAAAACCGGCTAATACACACTACCCATAATCAACAATAATAAAAAGCTTTGAAAATCGCCTATGGCTAGTTTTTAAAATTACTTCCTAAGTTCCCCTTAATTCGTAACATTGAGAGAGAGGTGAAATCAGAATCAACCATACAAATATTTTAGGTATCGTGCTGAATGGAGGCTCCACCCCTTACACCCTAATTAGTTGCCCCTATTCGTAAATTGCTGTATGTAAAAATCTCAAACACTGAACAGCCTAGCTGAGGCCTTCGCTTCCATACCCCCTCGTTGTGTTCGCCGAATTAGTTTCTAGTTTACCAAGTGTCAAACGTTAAAGATCTTCCCATAATATTTTTAATTAAATTGTTAAGGATTTTATACGCAACTATACTGTAGTAAACGAATTGTCGGGGGATTTGAAGCCATGCCTAGCCTCACCCTTCTAGCGCAAGAAGTATAAAATAAAGAAACATAATAAAATAGATGACAAAGTAGAATGAATAAGCTAAATAAAATATTTTGAAGATCAATGAAGAAATAAACAATTTACCTGAAACAAAAATAGAAAAACATGAACAAACGGTTTGGAACCTGCCAAAGACCCCTGTTAACTATTCTTGTCACTTCCTTTAAATTATGTCGAAGTTAGGGTTACAGGGATATTTTACAAGTTCAGTGAATGCAAAATTTGAACTTCAAATAAAATATAACTGTAGTTAGTTCTACAAACAAGTTGTATGAAATTTAGTAGTAATAAAAGTTGTAAATCGGTCTTAAAGTAACGATTTGAGATACGACAAAAAGTGAAAGGTTTAAAAGTTAGATTTATGTCACCAATTCACAAACAAACTATACTTTAACAGTATAGGTAACAGAGAAATCTTTTTATATTCAACGGGTAAGATAAAAAACACATAATATTAGATGACATTAATTATAATATTTAAGTTCAAATTTTTAAGAGTGTTAAACATTTAAATATAGTGAATTTCTTTTAATATCACTGTCAAGCTATAAGTTAATACAAAACTTCAAGCTTATGGTGAAGCAAAATGCAAAAATTCAGCTACTTACAGCTAAGTTAATGGAATGTTTTGCAGTAGAACTATAAAAACAATAAAAACCTTGAAATTAGGAATAATTTCCGTACTTCAAGCTCTGTTCAATGTTTTAAACTTTTAAATCTAGTAGCTTTCCTTTTATGCAAAGTTAATACAAAACCTCAAGCTTCTTAATACAATATTACTGTAGTTAATGAATAAAGTATTGCAAGTATTAATTAAACATTGCAGATATACCTCAAATAGTCAGAGACCAAAGTTTTGGGTCAGTAAGTAACAAACAATTATAAAACAATCAGTTCCGCCTAGTAGGCAAATAAAAACATAATTTTGGCATTCATCACAATTTTTTTTTATGTTTGAGACTTTTATTTATATCGGTGATGTCCAAGATATGTGCATGCGCAATTTCGAAAGATCTAAAAAATATGACTGTAGTTATTATAAAATTACGCTAAACCCCCCACATAAATAAATAAGTAAACGTTAAAAAACGTACTGGAGGGTTTAGGACCAACAAAACATGATAAACTGGCATTAATTATAAATTATTATTTACGAGTTCAATTATTTAGCACTGTTACACTTCTAAATACAGTGAATTTCCTTTAAATATTACTGTCAAGCTAAGTTAATACAAAAGTTAAAGCTTATGGGAAAGCAACACGCAAAATTCAGCTAAATACAGTAAAATTGAACAAAATGTTTTTAAAAAACAATAATAAACAAAAACAATAAAAAAACTTGAAATTCCGAAAAAATTCCCTACTTCAAGCTCTGTGTATCGAGTTTGGCATATTTTAAACAAAGTCGTAGTAAAAGATCGTCTCAAATATTTTATAGGCCCAACCGTTTTTGCCGCTAGAGCAGAAGAACTAAAATAATTTTACATTTAGTGAAGGACTACGTGGTTGATAAATCTAAAAAAGAAAAAAAAACTATATAACTCCTACATGACATTACACAAGTATATCTTGGCGATTTACGGAGGAAAATACAGCAATATGTTGAGTTTTTTGTTTTCAAAATAACCTAAGTTTCAGTAATTTAATGTGCTTTTGATAAGTTTGCCTTGGGAGAGCTAAACAAGAAACGATACAAATTAATTTTATTCCTATAAATATATCAACCTATATTATTTGAGGGGGTAAAATTTGAAATAATTAATGTAAGGATTAATTTGAACGTGTAGAATTTGAAGTAAACGTCAATATTAAAAATGTCACAACATTGCTAGCCAAATGGGAGAAAATTGGCCATAGGCAGATCCTTCACTCAATTCCATTTTAAAGTGCAAGCTGAATTTCGCACCCTAATATAATAAGAAGTGAAAGATCTTGTTACAAGTCTTGTTAACAAGCGCACATTTCATTGACCATGGAATGATGGTTAAATGATTACACAACTTAGATTAAGGGGTAATGCAGTACAGCCGTGGTGCAGTAGATCACATTACAGGTTTAGTTCTCGGACTTATATTATTGAACAAATTTAACTACAGTATGTGATCTACTGTACCACGGCGGGACTGCACTACCCCTTAATCTGCCTTACCGACACTTCACGAATTTCTGATACCCCGATGAGTGAGTCAGTTACACATTCGGGAGTATATAATTTAGATTAATTATATACATTGTAATAATTCTGTTTATTTCTCAATTTAACCTCAACCTTATAAGAAAAAGGTGTTCACAGGATTAATATGTACATAAAAGTGACTTCATATTGTATAATCAGCACAATTAGTGCACTAATCAGAGCTGATAACAAACTAAATATCAACCATGGAGTATTTCTTAAAGTCATAATTTTACGAATGGAATTTACAAAGATACTATGAATTATTCTATATAACACGTTACGAGTACTGTGTTAAGTACCATAATTATTAAGAACTCTTATAAGGAAACGAATGTATAACTGTGAATGCGTCATAAATCATACAAATTACTGATTTTAGGACAATTAATTTTATCTATTAAAATGCATTTTTATGGACGTAGTTAGTGTTATAGGTTATTCAATTCTCAATACTATGGCAAAATTATGAGTGAAATTTCGATTTAAAAGTGTATTATTTGCCATTTTAAAGCTAGGGACATTTCTAGGGACATTTTAGGTCATCTAGGGATTTATAGCAACAAATTTTCTTTGGTCTAGGGACTTTTCGCTCAGGATTGGTGGCAACACTGGACCCGAGTGTCCCGTCACGGTGACGCGTGACGCCCGAGCGTGACGGTGGCGACCGCGACGTTACCACGCATATCGCGTTACCCACCTGACATTCGCCCCGAGTGTTACGTACCGTCTCGTGTTGTGTGCCACCTCGGTGGGAACTGGCCGATCTGTTGCGACATCGCTCAACACCTCCGAAGTTAAATACTGTTTGTTGGTATGCTGAAAATGATTTCTAAGTTGACCAATCGACAAATTGTACAAAATACAAAACACTCATAATAACGCATGGGTTATAACGCATCGGAGAACTATATTTTGTCTGTGATAATAAACTCAGTTACTCTTCAATTTAACTATTGCTTACCCTACACGTTTTCATGGTTCACATTGTACAACCATGTACAATGGACAAACTTTTAAAATTATAAATAACATATATTGACTTTAATTGATATTTACTACATTGGGTGAATATACATTATAAAATATAAAAATACTAAATAAAAATAATTCAAACGTTCTTGAGCTTGTTAAAAAAAGTTCAAGTTGGAGTTAAAACTTAAAAGTTTAGTTTAAGTTGAGTTAAATTTTTGTATTACTAATTAATTTATTTTGTATGAAGCCTATTGATACAAATTTAACATTATATTATTTAATGCTTAGGTAGATCTAGTCGATTGAGTTGAATAGTATTCACGTTTCATGTTCAAACCAGAAATTAATTATTGCGAAAAGATTTTTAAAGAGGTACCTTAAATAAAAACTACACAAACACTAAATCATTACAGTTTTCCATTTTTTTTAATTTTACAACCAAGTTTTCTTGTGAAAATAATATCATCAAATAAAAACAAATAAAAAATAGAATATAAAACCCCTTACATCATTTTGGTAAATTTGTTTAGTGAAATAAAACAGATCTGCGGGATAAAATTAATGTTCCGCTAAACTTCTTGTTTATAACCTCAAAAAGAAAAGTAGCGGTGGAGTTTTATCGAAACTACATAACTACACAAGAAGGGCGGCCCTTCTAGTTGGTTGGCAACTTCAAACCAGACGGGAAACTTAAACAATAGCGCGGTCTAGTTGGCCCATTGTACTGCGGGCTTGAACTACGGCCCGGGTACCGACGGAGAGACTTAATTGGTATTTCATACATTAGAGGCTCACTCGTGCCAGTTTATACGTTTTAAGTTCAAAATTTAGATTGATTTTTAGGAAAGAAAACACCCAAAAATAATTATGCTTATAAAATATATGTTTATTGCCAACTTGTGCGTCCAGCTATTGAAGATTTTGTTTGAAAATTACCTGCTTATAAAGAAGTTTTCTTTTAGATAGGTTTGGTATATACTAAATTTTTTATTTAGTAGCCTAAATATGTTGGTTCAATAAATGTTAGAAATATACTAACAATTCATAAATGCTCATTCATACTTTCTTTCAAAAGTAGGTAACCCAAACTAAACCGTTAACCAGGTGATTCCGCTTCCCCGGATGTATTTCTCGTTAGCTTTATTTGCATCGTTTCACCTGCCTCTTCGAGAAAAAGATGGTGCTGATTCCGGCTTATTCATTAAAAAATTATCCTGATTTGGTTTTACCGCAATTTAATATAAGTGCTGGTAATTTCTTGAAAAAATTAATACAAGTTGATGTTAAAATAACAGGGTTCGACAATGCACAAGCCTAATTAATTAAATACAAACTGATTTCGTGGAACTATTGAAATAGCATAATTATTCATGATTCATGGTTCTTTTTGGCCCATTTAAACAAAAAAATATTATATAAACGATATCTTTACACAATATGCAGTGTTTAGGTCCGATAGTCATTTTTGAACCGAATCAGTCTAAGTAATGAAAATTCGTACTACGTACCATTATAGATTATTTTTTAGGTAAGTGTTGGATTTCACCTGACCAGGGGAATGTCCCATAAGGAACAGTAAATCAATGTACAGTATAATCAAATGACGATATGAATATCAATTAAGGTCTATCACAAGAAAAACGCGTGCCGCATACACCACCCTTCCAGTCGGACCGTGTCAAAAATGGCGGGTAATAAATTTTTTGATGGAAATCATTCTGCTGAAAAAATGCAATATCTTACGATATACTCCAAATTTTGAAGGCAGGTTGGTGGCACATTTCTCAGAATATAAGGCAATTTCATGTTAAATATGTACGGATGACTTAAGCTATTGAAGTTTTTTTAAGACTTTTTACTGGGGAGGTCCCCGAGGAAAGATATACAAAAAACTGCCCTATGTTGAGTCATACATAATTTTAAGGGGATTTGAAATTCAAGCTATTAGCCCTCAATCCGACTTTAAAACCAACATAAGTATGTTTAAATTTATTGCTTTTATAGTATGATTTTAACACAAGGTTCAATTTAATGCCATTTATCTACTCAGTCATAATTAAAAAATCGGGCTTGTGGAATGTTGTTCTAATAATTTTAGACTTTTTGCCTATCAAGTTGTATAGCTACAGCAGTACATGTGGGGAAGACCTTCCATTGTACGGCGTCGGCCACCTCTTCAAAAAAAGAGTTGTAGCTATAGCGGTACATGCGGAGAGAACCTTCCATTGTACGACATCGGACGCCTCTTCAACATAGAGAGTTGTAGCTACAGTGGTACATGCGGAGAGAACCTTCCATTGTACGGCGTCGGACGCCTCTTCAACATAGAGAGTTGTAGCTATAGCGGTACATGCGGAGAGAACCTTCCATTGTACGGCGTCGGACGCCTCTTCAACATAGAGAGTTGTAGCTATAGCGGTACATGCGGAGAGAACCTTCCATTGCACGACGTCGGACGCCTCTTCAACATAGAGAGTTGTAGCTATAGCGGTACATGCGGAGAGAACCTTCCATTGTACGACGTCGGACGCCTCTTCAACATAGAGAGTTGTAGCTATAGCGGTACATGTGGGGAGGACCTTCCATTGTACGACGTCGGACGCTTCTTCAACATAGAGAGTTGTAGCTATAGCGGTACATGTGGGGAGGACCTTCCATTGTACGACGTCGGACGCCTCTTCAACATAGAGAGTTGTAGCTATAGCGGTACATGCGGAGAGAACCTTCCATTGTACGACGTCGGACGCCTCTTCAACATAGAGAGTTGTAGCTATAGCGGTACATGCGGAGAGAACCTTCCATTGTACGGCGTCGGTCGCCTCTTCATCATAGAGAGTTGTAACTACAGCGGTACATGCGGAGAGAACCTTCCATTGTACGGCGTCGGTCGCCTCTTCATCATAGAGAGTTGTAACTACAGCGGTACATGCGGAGAGAACCTTCCATTGTACGGCTTCGGTCGCCTCTTCATCATAGAGAGTTGTAACTACAGCGGTACATGCGGAGAGAACCTTCCATTGTACGGCGTCGGTCGCCTCTTCATCATAGAGAGTTGTAACTACAGCGGTACATGCGGAGAGAACCTTCCATTGTACGGCGTCGGTCGCCTCTTCATCATAGAGAGTTGTAACTACAGCGGTACATGCGGAGAGAACCTTCCATTGTACGGCGTCGGTCGCCTCTTCATCATAGAGAGTTGTAACTACAGCGGTACATGCGGAGAGAACCTTCCATTGTACGGCGTCGGTCGCCTCTTCATCATAGAGAGTTGTAACTACAGCGGTACATGCGGAGAGAACCTTCAATTGTACGGCGTCGGTCGCCTCTTCATCATAGAGAGTTGTAACTACAGCGGTACATGCGGAGAGAACCTTCCATTGTACGGCGTCGGTCGCCTCTTCAACATAGAGAGTTGTAGCTACAGTGGTACATGCGCCTCTACAACATAGAGAGTTGCAGCGGTACATTCGGGGAGGACCTTCCATTGTACGGCGTCGGTCGCCTCTTCAACTTTGGAGCGCCAACTTGATCAATCTAATTGCCACTTGTAACTTGCTTGAGAGAACTCTCTTGACTGTTCATTTTATTTTCCGGCGCCTTAATAGCTCTTTAATTTATTCCTCGTAAATTATAGGCTAGACAAATCGAAAAGTAATCAACTTTTCTATTGTAAATGGCGAATTTTCCACTTATCTTGCATAAAGAGATAACTAATTCAAATGACTTCTTAGTGTAATAAATGTTGAATGAAGTAACTAGCAACTAAAAGGGCGACTTTTAAATTCTTTGTATAAAATTAGTTTTTAAAGTTTTAAAAATTTATCTTTTGAAGTGCTTATAAAGAAATAATTTCTTATAGTAACTTATTTAAACTCACGTTATTTTGTTTGATCGATAGCTAAAAGTGTAATGTGTTAAATTAAATATTTTTATAGGTTGTGATTTTAGTGGTAAATTAGACAGCTTATAGGTTGTGAAACGCTAATTTATGTAAATTATGTCACCTAATTGTATATAACACAAAACTGCTGTATATGAAAAAGTATTCATTCCAACGTGTATGGCATAAGACAGACCATGTCCAAGTAATTTTTATATGAAATGCATTAAAATCTAAACACAACAAATATATGAAAAAGTGTACAAAACACTATTCTATCTTAACGAAACTCTCCGGCTATTTAGTAAGTACGGATAGTAAAATATGCACAAAAACAAATTTTTTTAAGTTAGCCAAATCTTTTGAGAAAAAAATTATCAACAAAATAGAAAAATCGGCAAAACAGAATGGGTTATTAAAACTACTTCAGTTATGATAAGTGAGCAACAAATGCTGGTGTTAAGTTAAAAACGAACCCGAGTGGAGGTTATCTTCAGAGTTGAATTTTCTGATGGGGCGTAAAGTTTTGCAATCAAAGTTTACCACTACAAAGATGACGATAAGATGGACCGCCAGCTAATTCTGCCTCCAACATCTTTTAACAATAAACATTCATTTATACGATCCTTCTCCTCGTATACCTCGAGTTTATGTTAACCCGTGTTAAATTATTTTGCAACTTCTCCAACTTTACGGCTACAGGAAGTAGCCAACAAAAGGCAAGTTGGAATGGTTAATTATCAAAGTTAAGAAGTTGGAGATGCTTAGCTGTTTGGAAATACAATGTACAATACATTGGTGATTCTAGATTTCGGTTCACACTTAATCTATCACAGTCATTAGACTTTGAGTCCTATAAAGATGCATAGAAAAATAATAAACAATGAAAAAAATAATAAAAATTAAATAATAAAAATGCATAGAAAATTATAAACATCATCTACACGTATTTTTTGTACAAAGATCTCGTCCTACAGTTTTCAATCGATTTTATTTATTTTGGTGCCATTGGATGGATCCCCGACTGAAGTGGTTTTAAGGGGATTTGAAACCCAAAAAGGCCAAAAATGGCTAAATTTTATTATTATTAGTAAATATTTTCTCTCTTAGGTCTTATTACGTAAGAAAACGCAACAGAAATTAATTTTCCAACTTATAAGTGTCAGAGAAAAACTTTTTGTGATTTATTTCAGTGAAACGGGACATAAATACTTTAAGTTAATGTTTGCTTATGTATATTGTTTAAAATGATAAAGGCCAATAGTTTTATTGTATAAAACTGTGTAAATACATGTATCTAATAAAACCAGATAGCCACTTGCTTGTAAAAAAAGCTATAAATTTAGACTTTTTTAGAAAAACTCACAATGTTGCATTCCGAACGTTAGAATTTTTTCGCATTATAACAGATATATCTCAGAAAATACTTGTTGGGTTTATTGAAAACTTTTATACTCAGAAAAACCCAGAAAATCACAACATTTTACTATCTAAAATTAAACTTAGATAAAATTATTTTTGAGTTCAATTAAATCAACTTGATTACACCTGTATTTTTAATAGTTTACATGCCCTATAAAATTAAAAATCATTGTAATCGGGCAAACACTTTTGGAGTTTTATCGCTTAGAAAATAATTCTGAAAACTCCCCCAAAACAGAAGTTTTTACTTTTTGACCATATTAGAACTTTAAAGTTTTATTTTTATATTCTTCCACTTTTTTATAGTAAGTCCTGCATCATACAAAAGTGTTCAAGATATTTTAAATAATAATAAAGTTGACCCTCTGTATAGAAAATCCCCTTGAGTAAATTGCTAAATATCCATAAAAGCAGAAGGACCCTTTAAGCCCTATAAAGTTCGTTATATCCCCATTTGATTAACATTGGCAAGGAAATCAATTGGTATTCAATTTTAAAAGCAGTAAAGGGTAAACACAGTACCACCAGCAAGAATACCATCATACCGATTGTTTTGGTTAATGGACTACATTAGGAGAGTAATCAGAAAAGGTATGCTTGAAGTTTTTTTCGATAAAAAAAGCCAATTGCAGTAAAAAATAAATAGTGGAAAAATTAAAGATAACAGTTTTCTGCAATATTAACTCACCCAAATTCCACGTGCTTAGTAAGTAGACCAATTTAAGTTGGGATGAGTTATTTACATAACCACTTTTAGAAGTTTACTCTGGACGTGTTCACAAGATTTGTCCTCGCAGAGCGAAGGTGCGTAGCCCGAAAGTAGAAGCGGATTCCGAGCATTATTGCAAACATGGAATGCACACTAGCGTGTTGGGGCGCCGAGAAATGCGCTGCAATGGGCCGGGCGTGTTTCGGAGGCGAGTGTTTCGGCCATTTATAAGTTGTAAACCTGTTGTTAATTAGTTGGTTGTTAGCTCTAGTTTCATAATAATTAATTTATATGGACTAATCAGGAAGATCAAAATTAAGAGATTTCTTTCTAAGGTGTATTATTGTTCCTATACCAAATATATTTTTGGGATTGGGTATTTTTATATTAAAGTAAGTAATGAAGTTCATTATTATTCACTAATTTAATATTCGTCGGTGTAGTCACTATCATCATACTTTGCGTTCACCAAGCATCATCATTATTAACAGAAAAATAACAGGCATTTTCAACAAAACAACAGAATTATAAGGTCTTTTGTCTGTTTAACGGAGTAAAGACTCCCAATGATACTTCCAATTAGTAATTCCTTACCAAGTCTGAAAAAATCCTCAAAATGTTTATTTATAAATAATTTATGTCGGCAGTTGTTCTTTACACAATTAATAAAACAGTTCAAATATCTCTCAATTAATATTGCTCACATGGCTCACAGATTGAGGATATTTTCATTTTCATCCAAGTTCTCACCTGAAACAAAACATATCAAAATTAGGATCTGTTAAAATTGTGTTATTAAAAAAATGTGTATAGTACTGTATATGAAATGATATGGCTCTTAACCTTTACTTATTAAGTCCTTTTTACAAGCTAAAATCAAGAGCCACTTTTTTTAACATTGTAAAGTTGGACTGTTAGCCATGTTTTCAAAAATGCCTTAAAGTAACACATTAAACATGTATTAAACCTAAAGTAAGACACAACCCACAGTATGAAGTTAAGATAGTTGAACCATGAGTTAATAGTAGGTTAGAAGATTTACTCTAACCTAAGCATGGGTTTCGGTTGACCGCCAAAGATTTAATTTTACTGTCATCAGATTCCTTCCTACTGAACATTTATTACTTCTAACTGGGTGTGAGCTACAAATTCCCACGTACATGCATTACACACGTTTCGAGTTACTCTCTACTCTCTCCTCTCTCTCCAACCCCCCCCCCTGGCTTATTCCCCCCCTTCTCAGGCATCGCGTGCGCTCCTCAACCTTCGCCCCCCGGTTATCTGTTATCAGCTCCGCGATAACTCGCTAGCCCCAAGCTCGTAAATACAGAGACGTCCGACCAGAATGCAGATACTCCCGCCATTATCCGTGGTTAACGTTAAAATTAGAGCTATCGTGTTATTTTGTACACCGAGAATTTTTCAGAGTTGCTAGGTTTTGAAGAATCGAAACAAGAGGTTGAACTACAGTACATTATCATCGCCAGAAATCATCCCGCCGTTAGAACGGCGTCAGATATAGACCGTCAAGGTTCGGCATTACGTGTAATTAACTATCACCTCGAACAGGCCATCAAAAAGTAAAAAAAAATCACACATACGACGAAACGGACAAACACTAAACAAGTATAACATTAATATGGTCTAAAAACAACTGCTTAAAATTTTTCGACGCTGCAATACTGCATGCAAGTCCTGATATCAGCCAAAATTTCCATGACTTAAAAATAAGTAACCAACACTATACTGTCATGACCTTTCGGTGGTAGGTTTATAGTAATCATACGCAGGGTTTGAGGGTTACAATAAAAAAAACTATGATAGACTATTCTGTATTTTGTACCATCATCCAAAATATACTATGCAAGCTAAACAAAAGACAACATCAAAGGAAGTAGACTAAACTCCGGTCGTCTAAAATCATTGTAATGACTTAACAACTATTCTAGTCATAACAGTTTTACAGAACATGTGAATCGTTAGTTAAAGTACAGCAGTAAATAGGTTGTGCGATTTGGCGTTGCGCCGACCAGCAAACATGTGTCTTCAGGTTAATATTCGCGTCTGGGCCGCGTCTGCCATCTGGTGGCCTTAATCCGTATTGTCCGGAGGGGTAAACAGCACGTCCGTGCAGTCGGTGGACACAACAGCACAACAGTGTCCGGCGGTGCTGAGGTATTATTCATTTCTCATTTCTGTCTGCTCGTTTGTTTACTTATGATGTCGAAATACGTTTATATTAATGAATAATTGCATCGGAGATGCAGGACTAGTTTATCTTTGTTACATTTTTCGGCTTTGTGAAACTCATACGTTTATTACCAATTTTTAACGTACGGTAGACATTCAGAATCATGAAACCATACACTAGACTTGATAAAAAGGGCTTACCAATAAAGCTAGCACTGTTTGTAAGGAAAAAAGTTTATCGGTCAAGGTTTTTTATATTTGTGCGTTTTAGTCACTAGGAATCGATTGGAGATGGCCCCATGACTGGGAAATCCAGTTTCCGTCCCACCCCAGCCGTTCAAAGATCCCATGTTATCCCCTATGCTGTTGTAGGCCTAATTTTTCGTAGTAATCAAAATCAGATGGAAAATGTAGAAATACATGTTTAGATTTAACAAGTGGTTCATCAAATTTTCACCCGAGTAAAGCACACTCAAGTGAACGGAGCAGACGAGCTCGTCTTACAAGTTTTACAAATGTAACGAGCTAATGTTCGATCCCCGGTACTACAAACAAAATTAATTATTAACCAGGGGAGAGCAATAGGGGTGGCTAATTGATAATCTTCAATGAACCATAGTGAAATAAATTTCGATTTATTTCATCCTACGTCATGTGAACATAGAGAAAATTGCTTGTTTTGTCAAGACTACAACGAAAGAGAGAGAAATACGAAGAGCAAGATTGAGCGAGAAGGGGAGGTGGGAAAGAGAGGAGGTTTGTTCACGGTGCTGACCGAGAAGAAAGGAGCAGCCGAGGAAACACGACACGCTCGGCACGCGTGAGAAAACACGCGGACACGCCGCGACCTTGGAGTGCCGCTACACGACACGCTGCCGCCGCGCGACGCAACGCCGTTCATGCAGCGGCGGCGGCGGATATGCAGATGGTGCTGATAATGCCGCCGGCCATTCACGGGCAGCGGGTATGCAGATACTTGCAGATAACGGCATCGTCCATTCATACGGCCAATGCACATATAGATAATGCCGTCATCATTCTCACATGAAGATCCTTCAAATGCCAATTTACATAGGCAGTGCAAGACATGCATTCGCAGGTGCAAGTTGCATGTCGGAATGTTCGTCTCATGTAAACATAACAGATTTTTGCAATAATATCAATACCCATTCAAATGTGCAGCATATATGCATATTCTGCAGTTAACGTGCACGGTGGTATCCAAACTGGTATCCAATTAGTCAGGATCTTTGAAAATTGTTAACTAATTGAAATCAATCCTTTCAATAATTTTTTTTAATAATCTATTCATTAGGGTATTACAGTATTTTTTTTTAATTATCTCGTGTGCATTGTAGGTAAATCTGCGCATACCGTTAAAAAGTTCTAGCTGTAGATAAGCAGCATCACATTATAATTTACATCGGTCCCCAAGGCTACACCATACAGGCTTTCAAGATTGATTGAATCAGTAGACGGATATTTGTGTTGTAAGAACAAATGTTATCAAAATAAAAATAAAAAATAAAAAATGCTCCAGTATAAAATGCTTTAAAACTAATTGGGTCTAGATTAACTAATTTTTTGGTCAAATTTAAATCAGGCGGCGTTTTCTAGTACACATAATGTGTGAACTTTAATCAATTACTATTTTCTTGGTCAAGATAATAGTCAATTTTAAATGGTCAATTTTAAATTTAAAATTACGCTTATAATAATGTTAAATAATGTGATGGTTAGCAAAAGGACTTAACAACAAATAAGTTGAAAATTGAAAAAACAAACATCTTTCTTATCTGCTGTAAAACAGATCAAGGATATAACATTTCCTATGAGCCAATTTTTTAGTTTGCTGAATAGAATGTTTTTCTCAGAATAGAATGTTAAATTAAATTAATCTAATTACAAATTGATTGGATTCTATATTATGAATTACAAAAGAGGTAATAAGAGTGCTTCATGAATCTACAGTTACGAGCTACCTAAACTTGACAAGACGTAGTGGTTACAAAACCGATAACATCAGTAACAAAAAAGATGATCAATAAAAATCTTTTTTCAGGTACATCATTAAAAAACTATGTATTTGTTGTTTACAGTGTAGTGACTGCCTCCAAGAATCATTACAGCGATAGTTGTGGCCAAACACGATGGCCATTAGTGACGAAGGAGGAGGGATCTAGGGAGGGGGGGGGTCTAGGACGTGAGGTGAGTCGACCAAGTAACCCCCTCTCTTTCCACCCTCCATTAAAGTCAGCTCCTGAGGAATGGATTGTTATTGTAATTTTGAATTTCTGAAACAAAGTTCTAACTGATAAAATAGGCATTCATTTAATGTGTTGTGTTTAAACTGTATCAATTTTAATTGTACCAATTAAAATGTCAAGTTAAAATTTGAGATAGTAAAATACACGTAATTATCAATAATACATCAATACCTTCTTTGAGATACACTAAAAACCATTAAATTATTTTCGTTTGGAATAAATTGGTTTCTTTTAGAGATATTTAAATACATTTTGATTAAATTTTAAGGCAAAACTGCTGTTTTGATTTATTTATTGCAAAGCATTCACTTTGGTTTGTTTAAAAATCAGAAGTGATTTTTGTTTATGAAACTCCAAAGAGTGATAAATAATTTAATTTACAATGTCATTGGACATTAACAATTAAAGTATTTATGTAACTTTGATTAATCTGATACCTTTTTACATAGTAACTGTGATTTAAATAATTACTGTATTAATTACATTACATGCTATAGTTACTAAAACTGACATAGAACAATTCTTTGGAATTTGCAATTTGAAACCATTTTGAATTTATAAACAAAAACCACAACACCTCAAAGTTCAAGTACTATCGTGGAGTCAGTTTTCACAGAGATAAGGAAGAAATGAGTTTCCCTGTGTGTGTCACACATTAGTAAGGTTTCACATCAGCATAGAGACACCTGGCACAACGGGCTAATCCTGGGTTAAGGCTGAATTATGCTGCTTGCTGTTACACAAGTTAGACACGGACCAGGCTGCTCCTACCTGCTGATAACGGACATCACAGTGGGAGATCACCTATCACCTTCTACGGGGTTTCCGAAAACACCCATATAAATGTTGGAAATACGTACCGAGTGTGTAAAGAAAAATTGATAATAATCGGTTTAGGATAAAGTTTTACTAGATTAAAAACTACTTATTCTCTCTCATAGCTAATAGAAATTGTTACTGGCATATTAAGAAACATGGAAGGTCCACCAAATAGTGAAATTGTTATTTTTTCCATGTTGAATTATCTAATAAAGTATATCGTATAGGTCATAGCATCCATGTGTTTGGTTGTTTGATTTAATATACATTCTCCTATCAAATACATGAAAAACATTTTCTGCAGTACAATAAATATTGAAAAGTGTAACGAGCTTAAGTACCTCCAACCATTAGGAACACTTCATAAAAATATGCTATGTTTGGTGACATGGTAAATAAGTTGGCTACCGTAAGGAATTAACGGTAAAATGTTTTAATAAGAACTTACCAAACTGCAAAACAAATATTACTTTTTTGATAACATAAAAACATTAGGTTAGTGACCGATCTAAGTGAAAAATACAATCAACGTCAGGGGTACTGATGTAACATATTGGAGTCCAAATCTTAGAAAAATAATAATACATTATTTTAACGCTTTCATCTAAAGATAAAATTTTGCACATTTGACAATAGATTTTATATTTTAAATAAGCGTCAATATAACTCATTGAACTTAAACTTGCCGGTCGTATGGAGGATATAACTTATTTTACTATATCAATGATAAATAATCTGTAATAAAAGATACCTTGATAAAAATTTATTTATTTTAATTGCTAGATTATTTTAATAGTACAGCTTATAGTTAATAAATATATTTAATATATATGTTTAACGCTTGAGACTTTAATGAACTCAAGGGGAAGGAGCTAGTAAAACGATTATGTAATCACAACAATCATTATATATTAATATATAATTGATAACAATAAAACTAATACCATTACGAAAACATAACTGTTCAAATCATTATTACGTATCGAGAATAACGGTTGGAGTGCAGCGCAATGTTAATGTAAATCAGCGGCAACAAACAAGACTGCATAATTTCGGCGGGACACAAAGGAAGTGACGGCTTTTAGGAATAAATCAAGAAAATGTTCATTCGAGTTTGATTTGTGAGTCATAAACCGGCGGGAGCGTTTAACACAGTAATAATAACGGAACAAACTGCAGCTGAGTTTGATATGTATATTGTTCTCCCTCGTGGAAATTTGCACTGCGGAATCTGGCTGTTCAAACAGTGGAAAACAACCGATTTGTTATTGGGAACACACATGTCATTACTGGTTACTGGCTAGGTTTGTGTACAAAATTATAGATAGTAATCAAATTTTGATTGGATAAGTATTAAAAATATATATATATATTTGTGATAGTGTGATTGATATGAATTTGATAAAGCATTTGATACAGCAGTACTACTTCATTTGATACAGAAACCAATGCCTTTCAATACGATTATTAAAATGAATTAAGAAAGTACGGTATACATTATTTTAGTCTTCCAAACGAACTAGTCCGTTACTATACTGCATTTATAGTAGACTTTATGAATTAGTATGTTGTCGAATTTACTATTAATTAATTAAATTACGTTACAAAAACAATACGTAAAAATCTCTACTGCTAAGTTATGAATCATCATAAAAATCTTATTATTAAAAAATTGGGAATGTTTTGAAGAAAAAACTCTTCATTAAAACTTTTTGGTTTCCTTAAATTGTAGTCATCAGGAGTAAACATTATTCTGCTCATTTCACCTTTTCATAGATTAAAAACAAAACACAAGATTCAAAGAATCAAATCGTTTTAGTTCATCAGCTATCATTGCCAATCATTTGTTTAAAAATCAGTGATTAAATCACGTTTTTTAGCCAATACAAATTTATGAAATGTGATAGAAGGTCTTTCGTAACGTGAAAACTAAAAACTGTAGTCAATAGTTAGTCATTTTATATTGTTTTGAATCATCCCTTTAGTAGAGGATAAAAAGAAAGGCTTCTTAGATTTATTTAAACATTGACTATAAATGTATACAGCAATGCTTACAATTTGTTTAACCTGAAGCAGCAGTTGCTTTGTGTTATACATTTATACAAAATTTTTATGATAAAAAGATTCATACACATTTTTTTAACCAAAGCATTCATAAAAATTTATATAAAGATTGTTGGGAAGCTAATGAAAAGCACCCCAACAATCATAAACTGAAGAGTTCATTGAAAGCAGAAAACAGATAAAAAGAGGGGGAGTGCTCCGTGTTTTAATTATAATTGAAACAGTTAAACAATCTCAGGTAAACTGCCTAAAGCGAACGACTGCAGAAATAACGAGATTTGCCGAACGATAACGACTTATATAAAAGTGGAAGCTGCTTTTATAACAGCCCCTTGCCCCTTCCTGTTATCTATTTTCACCCTCTCACTCGATTCAAAGTTAAGAGAACGTTTAACGTGCAACGTTACGTGGACGTTGATGCTTTTAGCATTTAGTTAAGCTTACAATCAAGGATTTTCTTGTAGTTAGATTTTACGACGAACATTTTTGTAATTAATTTTTCCTTTCATCATATTTTTGTTTTGTGTTGCTTTAATAGTAAAATAAGATAGATTATTATAAAAAAAGAAATTAGTTTTTATCAAAAAACGTTAGTGAACCTGCACCAAACATAATGTTTTTCCTCTGTATTTAATATAAATATAGATTTTCTAAGAAAATTTGCTTGGACTGAATTTTTATCATCTATGTTTGAGAATTAAAGACGATCAAACCGAGATGTTGAGACTTCAATAAATAAACATTTAATAACTAAACAACTTCAGAAAAAGATTAAAGACTTGGTCAAATGCCCCTCCAAATTGAAAATACCTATATATTTATAAGCTTTTATGACCAAATAATTCCTCAGGTATATTAATTGAACATTTCAAATCGAGTAGTGCAATAATTTTGAAACTGAATATTGCTGGAAGTTATTTCTACAATAAGTTTTTGTTTTCAGTTACCGACAAAATTGTTAAGAATGATTGTGTTTTGGAAGGTATTTCCCCTAGGTGAGTAGTAAAGGCGGTAGTAAAGAGGTGCGCGAGATTGGGTGAGTGTTAAGGTGTATGTAAACCAGAGGAGATAGCTGCTCGACGAGATATACAGGGGGAGTTGCTGGCACGGCACGGCGTACAGCCCCCTGGAGTGCGGCAAATATACGCGCGCATCTGGCCCCCGCACCACAGCACGGTGTGACGGTAACTTTAGCAACCTACACGATGTAGCAGTTAATTAGTAGGTGAATAGTAGA
This sequence comes from Neoaliturus tenellus, assembly GCA_030545055.2. Lineage (NCBI taxonomy): Eukaryota > Metazoa > Arthropoda > Insecta > Hemiptera > Cicadellidae > Neoaliturus > Neoaliturus tenellus. The sequence continues at coordinate 53,589,829 of CM061534.1, read as the reverse complement.
ACATACAGTAAAAACCAAAACAGTAAAATGGTAGATTTGTGGGTGTATAATCAATATGCGACATAAAAAATTACAGTAAAGAAGAAACTATTGTCTGGAGATGAATTGTTGGCCAGAGAGGGGGTTGCGGGGTGAGGGGGAAGCTGACGCATGCCATTGGCCAAAATAATTTGCTTTTTTTATTCTACCATATGTTAAGCTATCAACAAAACCAAAAACATACAGCATCCTTACGTTGTTTTCTTTTATTTTGCAGTCATAGCCATCTTTATCTACATTGAATTAGGCTAGCTGGTTTGTCAACAAAGATATTTCTTTATTTTCTTAGCATAAAATTTTCTTGTAGAATAGTACAATCTAAGTTTGTTTTGTCCAAAGTTAACCAATTGACCAGAATGTTTTGGAAGTAAATTTCCCCACCCCCAACCCCATCAGTGGCCAACAAGTCATCTCCCGACAATATACAACTCTTAGTTCAAGACAACAACTAATTTATTTTGTGTTTAATTGGCTTTGAAAATGTCTCGAGTTAATGGAGGTTTTAAAAAATTAAAACTTGTATGAAATGAACAAAATGGTATTTTAATATTGGAAACTTGTACGGAACTTACTAATTTATAATGTAAATGACATGTTTAGGTTTTTCAGTATGTAACTTTGGTCATCCTAAATATATATTTTCTAAAATAGCCTTAAAAGCATACTAGTAAATATACGTACAGTATCATTATTTCAACGCAAATAGCAAAATCAGCAATATCAGTATGATATGAAGAATAATAAAACAAACATTATAGAAAACAAAAAGAATGAATATAAAAATAATTACAACAAAATTTAACTGCATAGTATAATAAAGCGATTAATAAAGGCATAAAGTTAGAAAGAATGGAGCTTGGAAACCGAGTATTAGGAATGGGTAAATTGAACCATGAGGTATGACTTAAGGCAATAGCCGGAACTTTGGTTTGTGGTTCATAAAGTTTGTCGAACATTTAACTTTGTGATGATCTGATATACCGTTACTGAACCAGTAAAAATACGTTTTAACTGTTCCTCCATATCTTCTAACATTTAAAATTTTATATTGGATCAGATTAGCTATTTTTTATTATAATAATGAACACTTTATAGTATATTTGTATTTATTTAAATATCCATATGATTAAAATTAATACTAGAGTTAAATAATATATTTTAATCCATAAGGTCTATGCAATCATTGGTATACATTCATTATTAAGGATGTAAAAAATTGAAATTCTTTAAAAACGCTTATTTTTTTATTAAATATGCATTAGAAAACTTGGCATTGTTATGACTGCTGTGTAAGTAACAGTATACAATTAAATATTGACGAAAACAACAAACGACCTACATATTTCGTTCCATAAATTGACGGTTACTATTAAGAATATTTTTGGGATCTTTTGACAGTTATAAAAAATTTCAATGGCTTATAACAAATGTGTAGCTAATTTTTTATATTTCTTCCTATAAATGAGTGACAAGTCAGGGGTCTGCTCACGTTTATCCAAAAAGTATCTCTCAAAGACGTTGTATTCCCCAGCTTTATGAATTCTACACCAGTTTTCCCTACCATCTAGTTGGAATATACAGATATAGTTAGAAATACGGGGCCAGTTAGTTTTTATGGAATTGTACTAGCATAAGTTATACAATGAATAATGTTTTACAGGTAGCACAAAGTATCTTGTACTCTGGCATAATCCACTACTGAATTCAAATTGGTAACCATATGGGACTAAAACAGTCTGCATCTTGTCGCTCTACTCCAATTTTTTGAGCGTAAACCGCCATCACAGCCATATTCTTTGTTATCTGTACTTAGTAATGTAAATTCTAACTTTAATCGTTTAAGAGGAATTCCGTAAAATACAATAACGTAAGAGTGTTGTTGTTTATTACTGTACACAAAACTATGAACTACAAATTAATTGAAAGATATATGCAACACTAGTTAGGGTTTCACAACTGTTCTACATCAGAATATCAATGTATTTATGACCAAAACTGGGTTTAATAATGTCGCATACGACATTACTTTTGTCTTCATGAAAAGTCGTTTCAATGTACCGAAATTAATATTTAAGTAAATAATGCGAAACTTACAAATGAATTAATTAATTGTTTTAAAATGCTGGACCTGCTACAATGTCATCAGAGAGCTTTACAACAGATAATGAGATGACTAGATTGAATGGTTGCAAATGCGCGGATGATCAGGGAAAGGTGAGAGAGGTTTCGGCGGAGTTTAAGAGCTGCGAATAGCGCGGCAGTAGCAGAGGGATTGTACGATCATTGGAGAGTTAAGCGTTCCACACAGTTTATGGACCACAAATCAAAACTCCGACCATTGTAGGGCTCGCAGCCCGTGGCCCGTGTTTCTCTCAACAAAGTATTTATTGTCTTCCCTGGTTGCACGGTTGGGAAACATTTAATTAATTAAATTTCAAACATGAATAGTGACTGATAATGGTTTTTAACTTTCTTCTGAAAAGGTCATCAAATACTATATTTGATATGTTGGGATATCACTCAATTACAACGAATCTTCCCCATACAAACGGCCATTAACCACTAACATTTTCAATCGAAAATAAATTTGATCTAAATCAATCAATCGTTACCTCTTATTTTTATCTTCGTAGATTACAAGTAACATAAAGCCGTTTTACACAAGTCACTTTGTAGCAGACAACGAGTAACAGTAAATAGCGTAAGTTTACTTCGCTCCAGGGTGCTTTCGACTTAGTCTTCACCAGCATCCTCAGCCATTGAACATTGATCGTCCCAAAACTAAACAGCTTGTAGCATCTGTTCATGATGTGCATGAAGGCGTAAAAAAAGTAAAAGGATTTTTATCTATTGTTTACTTCCAAACAAATCGATTGGAAAGAGCAGTTATTTGTTAAAATTTTACTTCTTTTTCATCCATTGTGAAAGTGATTTACTTTCACAATGGATGAAGTAATGAATTTAAAGTAGTGAATACTTTAAATAATATTAAAAATACAACATTTACATTTAAGTTCCACGATATAGCAAACACTATTTCAGCAACATAACTTAAATTTGTCGTGATTAATAACTGTGCTAAGAAACATGAAAAATAATTGCAACTAATTAATTACAGTAACACCGCCATTAACAATTTTATTTTTGTGTTGTTTTTATCAACTATAACACATTGTGGACTTTACTTATGCTAATCAGACAAAATGTGTTTTTACGAAAACATGCACATTTTCAATGTTGGTTTAGGACAGAATTTACAAGTCAACGAAAATCTGATTTACTTTGTTGTTTGGAGCTCAATCTTTAAAATCATGATTTTGTTACTTACATGATTACGTTACAGACCATTTTCGTATGTTTAAAAATTTTGATAAATTGACAATAAAAAAGTTATTTTCAATGTTTTAATATAATTAATACGACGTATAGGCATAATGCTACATCAAGCAATACATACAAACATGTTGGTTTGCTTTATACTTATGTATTTGGACCTATCCTCAAACGAGTTACTATGATCCTACGTCTTCAAATATCGAGAGTTTATTAGGTAACCTTTAACAAAGTTAACACAATGATACTTTGCGTTGCGAACAATACTTTGAAGAAACCTTTAGACACACGTGCAATCCTCTGACTGACAACAATAGTGAAATTTTATACCATATTAACCATAAATTTTAAAAAGTAGGATTGTTGTGTTTACGAATATTCTTTACATTGTTTGCATTGTTTCGTAATATTTCAAAGAACAAGTCACAGACGATTACGAAAAGGTGTGTGAAATTAAAATAATTTGTTGAGTACAAGCTAATTAATGAAATTTGGGATAGCTTAAGGAAGAAAAGTGAAATTCAGTTTAATTTGTTCCTCTGGTATTTTCATAAGCAGTTATTGCTCGATAAACGATGTTATTTCTGCAGTCATTTGCTTTAGGCAGTTTACCTGAGTTTGTTTAACTGTTTCAATTATAATTAAAACAGGGAGCGCTTCTCACTTTAGCCGCTCCAGCCTCTAACGATCTTCTTCATTCTCCAGATCATGACTGCTGGGGCGATAACCGTCAACTCTCCATCATTTGTTACGGTGCGGCATCAAAGCTAATACGATATCTGTGATTTTCAAAACCTGCTTTGTTCTAACTTTTTAAAATTCTCGTTACTTTGGGAGGATTTTATGTTGTATAACTTTCAATATAAAAAAAAAATGATAATACAATCATTCAGATTTCCAGTTAACAGTCAAGCTAAACATTGCATTAATGATAGTCAATGGAATTAAAAGACTCAATCATGTATTTTTCAAAGCACCCTGGCCAAACGAAGGTATAGCAATGTTCAATATGGTCGCTATCGCATTGTGTTGTGATGATTGTGGATTTCTTTCGTGGTTCCCTAAGTTTATATAGAATTTCACAGTATTGGAATAATTATTTAATCAATTAAAACAATAAATTTGATATGTTTGATGATGGGTAACACAATGTCTAAACATATTTAGTATTATAGAGTAGTAGTAAGTTTACTTCAGTTTAGTATACTTACTGCATGTTTTAATTATGCAGTTAGGTCTTTTTATTTTGTAAAACACAATATGATTAAAACAAACTATCGTAAAATGTATTAGTAGTAATAATAATAATTACTTTTGCTTAATAGTTAGGTAACAACCCAATGATTAAAATAGAAGCATGTTAATCCTTCTTCTAGATTAGAGTTAACGCTTAAAAAAGTTGAATTCCTGTTTCAAATCTAACCATTACAAAATTTTCATAGAACAAACTTTGTAGATTCTGAGGGTAGTAAATGTACATTAACAGATGTATTGTGGCAAAAATAAAAGTGTTATAAATTATATGAAATGTAATTTGTAAGCTGTTATTTTTAAGAGGAGCCAACTTGTGTATTTGTCTCACGTGCCGCCCCCCCCCCTCACCCCTCACCCCGGTCATCCCCTAATGAGGATGTTTATGGCAACAACCACGTTGGTGTTCACAATAAATCATCCGCCGTGGACACAAAAATGTGGGCAGCGGTTACAGAGGGTCTTGTACTACAACAATTACTGTGTGAAATCGTGTTTAAAAATTTACCGCTACATTATAATAATATGCATATCGTTTTGGAATTGTTCAATCTACCACTACCAGAAATACTTTCCCCTTTCCCCTCCCTCTCAAACATTTACGATCTTTTGATAGAGCGTAATGTCCAACAGCTACTTATTTCATGTAATAATATTTGTAAAACCAATTATTTAGGACTTTCATGACTATCAGTTATGTTAAGGAGATATTGCATTGTCTACAAATTACAAAATACATGTATAAAAATACATATATTGAAGCCTGTAACTACTATAGAGTATTTACAATTTGGAAGTTTTAGGTTTTAAACGTTGTATGGTGTATAGGTTTCCAAAATAACATAGAATTATTTTTTTCAATTTCAAAAGACATTTAGGCTACAAAAATGTATAACACCTAAACATTTATAAATTGAATGAATCACTATGATTGAAAAACTTCGACATTATAATAAAAATAAAATATAAACTATTTTCTCGTATAAGCCATCAGCGCACCCAGAGATACACCATTACAGACGTGTGTCTATGTCTCCCCATTGGCAGGGTGAACGGAGTTCTTCTGGCGTCATTCCAAACTCTCCGGGTTTTCCTCAGCCGCTGGTTTTTCCGATACGGCTTTTACCTGTTTTCATTTATAGTCTTCCCTTTTTTATCCCATACCACAATGTATTGACAATTTTCCAACTTTGACTGCCAGTTTGTTAGTTTTTAAGACCAAGATTTTTTTTATTAAATTGTTTAAAATTTGTGAATAACAGGTAACCTATACTACAATTTCATTGGCTATATGCACTAAAATTGAATGTAATTTTTTTACTTTACTTTTCTGTATCTCAAAGGAACTTTGCAGTGTAACCCAAGTTTAAACATTTAATTAACATTAGCCACTCCTGTAACAGGCAGGTTCCTCTTCCTCTTTTCCAACAGACCTTTACGCTAGTTGCGTACGAAACTCGCACGAAACTAAATTAAAGGGAGGATTGTATCTCTAGCTAAATAGTAAATTTCCAGGCAATGCTCTATCTTCGTTTTATATACAAGAATGTTTATCAATGTTAGTATCAAACAGTTATGTCTATATGGGTAATCAATTTTGAAGCAGTTTCTCAAATTAAAAGATTTATTCATGTATATTTAACCCTCATTTTGCTGTAAGGTTAAAACTTGTTTATATTTTTGGTGATAGGTCTCAATCATCACGAATAAAATCGACGGACATGATTGTAGACTTTGACATACCAGAGAAACTAGAACATCCATTACAATTAAAGATATCGACACTCTTACATAAAAAACCAAACACTAAACGTTCTTAAAGTTTGACATCATAAAAATGGATAAATCCTAGAATTAACTACGGATAATTTGCTAAATGAAACGTCAGTTCAAGGGAGGATACATTATATTAGGGCGCTCATTTGATCCCACAAAATTGTTATGTAAAGCAGGATGATTTTGAACACATCCCTTAGGCCTTGTTAGGGGCGACCACAGAGGGTCCTTTATCAGGCAACGTTAATTTAACCCTCCGCCTCTCCTGCCGCCCTAAAACTCCTCAAGAACATCCGCTACCCACACTGTGCCACGTACTGCTGGCTCAAGTTAGTTAGGCATACAAGACATCGTGACTGAGGAAGAAATACTCTACAATTAAAATCAACATTGTTTGAGTTTCTGGCAGATAATAAAAAAACGTTTACTACCACTGCATGCGGAAAGAATCACAATGTCACACCTGTAAACCGTACGCAAAAAAGTTAAATTCCTGTTTCCGTTTCATTCCCGCTGTAGAGCGGCAAAGTTCTTTCCCGCACGCTAATTCAAAAAGCAATTTTAAGTCAGCTGTTGTTGAAAATCATGCCACAATATGGGCATTGTTGTCGTTTAGAAATTGCTGATATATTGGTTTGAGGTTATGTTTGATAGTTCTACAGTTCTCGAATGGCAATGACGTGCTTTGCGATCTTAATACACAAATAGCTAATTCCCTACACATGAACAAAATGTAAATGTGTTAGATGAAATTTTCATACTGGTCTGTTTCAGAAAACGTTAATGTACTACCTGTAAAACATACACAGTTTTTCATTGCTAATTAATTCGATAAGTGTTAAAAATAAATAAAGAGTAACCCAAAGAGTGCAACTTTAATTAGAAGTAGGTCTGAAATGACGACGTGGAACTTAAGAGAATATCAAAGGGAAATTTTTCTCAAAACCTTAGTATGGCGGTAAAAGTCAATTCCTAACACTATGTGGGGAGATTAGTGCAGTGCAACACAAAACAATTTTAGCACTTTATTTTGTAGCAAAAAATTCACACGACACCCGCAAAACACTTGACGAACATAAAATTAACCAAAATTAATTATAATTCCTACGTATACGTTTTTAACATATTTGCCAATTAAACTACTTTATTCAGGAGTAATTAGCCATATTCACCGTCTTTCCGTTAAAATTATGTATTAAAATAAGACTATAATTTTAACTATATGCAAGAATCAGTTCTAAACTTGAAAAGTCATCTTTCTACGGGATTTTCTCTCTAACAACAGAGGAATCGCTTATTATTTTCCGCCATTGTGTTTTCCAAATTCAATTCACCCGCGGAATGCCGATAAGAAAACGTACTGCGGAATCGGAGATCAGCGGTAGTTAACAATCGTGACACAAGATAGCGCCACTTATCGATCTACAATATCCCGCGGCAGCGTGGCCAAACACGACCGGCCCACGGTGTAGTTTTGGGTCGGATGTATTTAATATATAAATTGTTATTTCTGTATACAAACTGTAAGTTTGTAAAACATCCCTGTTATTAGCGAACTTTCATTGAATACTTTCAGCCCCAAACTCTGTCAATCAATATTGAAAGGTATACCTGAATTTGGTCTTGTTGTTTGTTAGGGAAAAAATTATTTATTTCGGAATCGTACTTTATTATTCACTTCGCAATTAGTTATTAATATGATAAGTAATATATTATAATTTGGTGGTGCCTCCGTTACTCAACAAAACGTTGCATGGTATGCAAAACTCAACAAAATAGCAACACCGAATGGTATGATTTAACTTTGCGGTCAAGTAAGTTGTTTTTTTCTGAATTTGCTTAATATTTTTTACTAAGGTACAAAACGAAATAACTTTAGAAAATAATATTTATCACATTGATCTATAAATATTAAAATTAATATATCTCTGTTCTTCTTACTTTGAATTGTGTTATCTTACAGTGTTTCAACTAATTTTTATTCGATAATTTTAACACTGGAACATTATTCTGGTAATGTAGACTAAACCACAATTCTATGACTTAAAAATAATCAAATTAAATAAAGGTCCCTCAGGATTTGAATCAAAAATTATATTTTGAAAGGTTACACAATTTAGAGATCTTCACCAGTGATTTAATTAACGCCATTATGGTTCACAGGGATGTGTTTAGGGGCCTTACCCCCCCCCTCCGTAACCCCCCCCCCCACGGGACAACCACTCTACCAACTCAAAATCTAATTAGGCCCCTCTAGCTAACGATCCAACGCTTTAAAACGGCGATAATTTTTCCCGTCAGTAAACATCGAGCGATTTTATTTCATTAGCGATAAATTTTCGTTAAGCACTCGTTCTTATATTGTTGCTTAAGAAGAATCTTTGTTTTTGTCTAAGTTTAATGGACGTCATATTTTTTCTAATAATGTATGTACTTTAAACAAATTATCATAATACTCTGATATTAAAAGTCAATAATTAAATTACCTTAAATTTATTTTAATAGTTAACTTGAGTTTGTGTTATTTCTTCTTTATTCATGTTGGAAGTGAAGAGTTAAGCTAAGAACGTGCAAACAAATAAGGTTTATTACTCCAAAGAAATTAAAATTTTCTTTTTTTAAGTGGTCTTATTTCAAATTTGTTTTACAGTTCATTTAATAATATAATTAAGTGAAGATAGGATTAAAATTAAATAAATTGACAATAATTTCTATGTTTTTAAGCTAAATCATATACAATTATAAAAAAAAAACTAAAAAAACTAGTAATTTTCTAAACTTTTAAACAGGTAAAATAAGTAGAGAGTCGCAAAAAAATCTCATTATAGTTAAACATTCTACAGCGATTTTTTTCTATTAACAGTTTACAATATTGTTTGCAAAAAAATTACTTGAATAATAAGGTAAATAATAGCTAAACAATTGTCAGACACCTTGCTTACATATACATCTTGAAATGTGTGCGAAAAAATATAATTCATTTAATAATTTTGTACTGCACGTTTTTAAACATTCCTGAAAAAAAGCATATTAGTGTGAGAGAAGGAATCTACCGAAAGTAAAAGCAGTGCAGTCTAAGTTTCTTTTCTGTAATAATTCCCACCACCGGAAGTCATGGTACGGCGACGGAAAAGCTGTCACTTCCGGTAGCTGGTCCATAAACTGGCCCGACAGCGAAATAAACACTCGCCTCAGATTAACCAATTAGACAGAGTTGTACGGCTTATGGAATTAATATGTTAATTTTCTGCTTGTGCAATCTTTACGGCAATAAATTACGAAACCGGCAATTAAGACATTTCTTAGAAAAATATAATTTTTATATAATTTTAAAGATTTTCATATATTTTACTGCATGGTAATCCCAGTTTGTATTTTATTTTGAAAATACTCCATATATTCAAGGGTGAGAAATTTTGGGGATTTTGGTACCTTCGTAAGGAAGCTGTTGAAGCTAAAAAAATCACTATCATAAAAAAAATCTTCACCCTTGTAAAAACTCCCTCAGGGGCAGTGGGCTTTCCACTGTACGGGTGTTTCTTGGCAACCCCGGGGTACCTGAGCCAAGCTGTGAGACCCTCCTCACAGTTCTTCCCGAGCTAGGGCCTTTCTTCTCATCTTTCAGGTCTTAGCTCACCGTCTTTATTCTTTCCTGAGCTAACCTTGCTCACCTTCTTGTTTTCGACCCCGAATCAAGGGTGTCTTTCCACCTTCTTTCGACCGGCGCATGCTGGGGGGTCCTGGGAGTGTCCCTGTTGTGTTGCAGGGACTGATGTGTGCCTCGCACTGCCGATGGTCTCCTCCAGTGTGTCGTCAGAAGCCAGCCGCTTCGGACCTTAGTCAGGGAGTGCGGCATGGATGCAGGGATCGGACTCTGCATTGCCACGGTGCGACCCCCAGCACGTCCGGCACATTTTGTGTATCGGTGCTGGGCAAACGGAGGTTCGGGCCCCGGAGTCCCGGGGTAGGGGTGTCTTATCTCCTACGGGGGGTAGACCTCCGAGGGTGTACCCGCTCTCGACCGATGAAGGGCCGCCTCTTGCCGCACGATGCGCTGGTGAAACAAAAGTATGGATTTTAAAATGCAAAACACGAACGATGATGAGATAGAGCAGGCCGCCTTTAAGCGCAGCTCAAGACTGCAGAGGTCTCCGACCTTGAACACTGGAACGCCGACGAAGGGTATTAAAACCACCCCCCCGCCGATGCCATTCAAGGCTCTTGGTGGTGTCGGATCGTCGTCCAAAACCGGACAGAAGAAGGAGGAGATCGGTATGGCGATGGAGGTGGCCGAGCCGGCAACACCATTAGCCAATATCCAAGGGATTCCTCCCAGGAAGAGCCCTCTTCGTGCGGCATTCGAGCTGCAAATGCTTCGTCAGCAGCAGGACGACGCCCACGAGGAGGAAGACTCACTTCTGAAGAAGATGAAAGCTCTTTTGAAGGAGATGGCCAAGGCCCTCTTAATTCAAAAGAACGTGAACAAGGCGATAAAAGAGGGGATCCCGAAACTCGAAGATGCTCTAGAAGAAATCGAGGAATGCCGGAAAATCAGGCTAAAGGCAGTGAAGCAGGAGCGCGATGTCACGAACCGAGTCATCTCTGCTTCGCCTCAAGCTCACCTGGCTGAGTCCCAGACTCAAGCCAGAAAGCGAAAGAAGAGGCAGAGCGGTTCTTCGCCTGGAAGCCCTGAGCTTGTCGAGGTGGACTCGGTGCCGAGACCGGTTTTTGTCACTGCGGCATCGCAGACATCTCCTGTCCAGGCTACTGAATCCGCCCCGGGCGCTGCCGTGATTCCAGCGGCTACTCCTGCAGAGTTTCCTGCTCCGGCGGCTAATCCTGCCTTGGCAGCAAACTCTGCCTCAACACCTTTGGGGGGCTGGAAGACGCGCCTGTCTAAGAAAGAAAGGAGGAGGCAGAAGCAAGCGGAGGCGGCTTCGAAAAGTGCGTCGAGGGTGGAGCGGACGCAAGTCTCGAAACCGGTTGGGGAGGCCTCTGGCAAGTCTGTCAGAAAGCCTAAACAACCCAGGCCTAAGAAGCCCAGGACAGAGGCAATCTTGATCAAGCCTTTAGGGGGGCGATCTTTTGCCGATGTTCTGGGTCAGATTAGATCGCAGGCCAAACCGGAGGAGACCGACACCGTTATCAAGTCTATTCGGCGAACCCAGAACGGGGATGTCCTCCTCGAACTGGGGAAGTCGAGTGACAAGATCGGTTTTGCCGCTTCCCTCAAGACTGCACTTGGGGACAAAGGCTCAATCAAGGCCCTAGAACCGAAGTGTTCGGTCGAGATTCGGGACCTTGATGCCCTCTCCACCGAAGAGGAGGTGACCCGTGCGATCCAGGTGGCACTCCCGGAGATACCAGCTGATGGAGTGAGGGTATGGCTAACAAAGCCCAACCGAAGTCAACTCCGGATGGCTGTTGCTGAAATGGGCGAAAAGCACGCCAATAAGCTGCTTAGCCTTCAGCACCTCAGAGTCGGTTGGGTCAGTTGCAGGCTCAAACGGAGGGTGGTAGTTTCGAGATGCTTTCGCTGTCTCGGTTTCGGCCACTCCTCCCGAAACTGTAAAGGGCCCGACAGGAGTGCCAACTGCTTCCAGTGTGGAAGCCAGGGCCACAAACGCAAGGAATGTTCCTCGAGCCCCTCCTGCTTCCTCTGCAAGGATTCAGGCTCCAGTGCCCTCGGTCACTTACCCGGGTCTGGTCAGTGCGGTGCCTTCAGAACCGCACTTGAACAGGCAAAAGGCAGCGGCCGGTAATTCGCATCCTCCAGGCCAACCTTCATAGATCCTGGGGAGCTGATAACCTTCTAGATCAGCTCGCCCTAGAACTTGGTGCTGACGCGCTCCTTATCAGCGAACAGTATCGGGACAGAGACCCAAACATTTGGATCTCGGACAGCCTCGGTACTGCTGCATTTTGGGCACGTAATACACGAGATGTCTTGGTGCGGAGTCACGGGCGCGGCCGAGGATTCGTCTGGGTTCGGTGTGGGGACGTGACTATCTTCAGTTGCTACCTCACACCCAACGAGGCCGTCCAGGACTTCCGCGACAAGATAGATAGCCTAGAGGAGTGCGTTCTCGGCACCACCGGGCATGTCGTCGTTGGTGGCGATTTCAATGCCAGGGCCGTCGATTGGGGAATGCCCTCTACCAACTCCCGGGGGAAATACATCCTGGATTTCATCGCCAGGGCCGGTCTTGTCGTCCTCAACCAGGGCGACACACCTACTTTTCGGCGCCCCGGGCAGAGAGGCACGATCCCCGATGTCACCTTTGCGTCTGAGTCGCTCCTTCCGAGGATCTCTGGCTGGAGGGTTGTGGAGGACTACACGGGTAGCGACCACCAATACGTCGTGTTTGACCTGCATGATCAGGCAAATCGTCGAGTTTCCGCATCTCGGGAAGGGCCACGCCGGTGGAACACCAACAAACTGGACGTGGTCAAGTTCACCGAAGTCATCTCTCGGGGAGCGCAGGGGAATCCTGGTGAGGCTGGGGCCGAGGCACTAGTAACATCCACGATGGAACTGATCGTCTCGGCCTGCGACCAGTCTATGCCGCGAAGGAAACCCCGACGCGACAAACAACCCGTTTACTGGTGGACTGAAGAGATTGCGGAACTCAGAAGAACATGTTTAAGAACTAGACGAGCCGCCACAAGAGCGAGAATCCCCGCAGACAGAGTTCGTAAGTCGGAGGCCTATAAAGCTGCGAGAAAATCTCTCCGCCAGGCGATCAACAGGAGCAAGGCGAATAGCTGGAGGAGACTTCGTGACGACGTTGATTCCGACCCCTGGGGCCTGGGTTACAAACTTGTAACACAGAAACTCGGCGCCCGCTCTCCACCTTCCATCATGGAGGGCGCCACCATGGGGAGGATCGTCGCTGCGTTGTTTCCTGAACATCCACAGCGACCGCCGGTTGACTTCGGACGGGTAGAGGACGTTCCACTCTTCACTTTCGAGGAGCTAGAAACCTCCGTTCTCTCCCTGAAGAGCAACAAGGCTCCTGGCCCGGACGGGATTCCCAGTGAGGCTTTAAAGAAAGCATTTTTAATCAACGCTGACTTGTTGATGAGAATGTACAATGCCTGTTTGGTAGAAGGGGTGTTTCCGGCTCCCTGGAAAACAGCCAGGCTTGTACTGATCAGCAAGGGCAAAGGTGATCCCGAGCTGCCGTCGTCCCACAGGCCTCTCTGCATGTTGGACACGGCTGGAAAGCTGTTCGAGAAGCTGATCCGTTCCCGCCTGACTTCTGCCGTGGAAGCTGCCGGGGACTTATGCCCCCGTCAGTACGGCTTCAGAAAGGGACGGTCAACGATCGACGCTGTCACCGAAGTTCAGAGAGCTGTGGAGAGAGCCGAGAGCCACAACCATTTCTCCCGCCGAGTAGTGCTTCTTGTTACGCTTGATGTCAAGAATGCCTTCAACTCTGCGAGGTGGGTCGATATGTTGGATGCGCTTCGCAACACCTTTCGTATTCCTGCATATCTGTTGCGGCTCATCGAGGATTATCTACGCTCTCGAAGCCTGATTTATGACACGAGGGACGGAACGCGGACGATGGAAGTCACTTCTGGTGCCGCACAAGGTTCAATACTCGGCCCGGATCTCTGGAACGTTGCCTATGACAGCCTCCTGAGGTCCGAGATGCCTGAGGAAACCACTTTGGTTGGGTACGCCGATGACGTCGCAGCTCTCATTGCTGCACGCAACGTTGAGCTGGCCCAACTGAAGTTGAACCGAGTTATGCGGGTGGTCAACAACTGGATGTCCGATCACGGTCTCTCACTTGCTCTCAGTAAGACGGAGATCGTGATTCTCACGAAGAAGAGGATCGACACCGTCGTCCCGTTTCGAGTGGGAAGGGAGGTGGTCACATCAACTCGTGCCGCCAAATACCTCGGGGTTATGGTGGACACCAAGTTAAGCTGGAGGGATCAGATCTTCCGTACGGCGGACAAGGCCGCTAAGGTAGTGACTTACCTTAGTAGGCTGATGGCCAATGTCGGGGGTCCCCGATCCAGCAGAAGACGTCTGTTGATGTCCGCGGTCAGTCCGTGCTTCTTTACGGGGCAGAGGTGTGGGCAGGCGCTCTAGATAAGGAGTGCTACAGGTTGCGACTCGCCCGGGTTCAGCGTCAAGCTGCGCTCCGAGTGTGTTCCGCCTACCGGACAGTGTCCGAGCCTGCCGTCCTGGTGGTCGCCGGAGTCATCCCTGTCAAGCTCTTGGCAGGGGAGAGGAAAGCGATTTATCAGAGACAAGGCGAGATCGGCAAGGACACGGCAAGAACAGAAGAGCGCTCCCGAACCTTCCAGCAGTGGCAACACAGCTGGGAGCACGACACCCGAGGACGATGGACTGCGCGACTTATCAAGCAGGTCCAACCATGGGTGGAACGGCGGCATGGGGAGGTGGACTACTACCTGACCCAATTTTTCACAGGTCACGGCTATTTTCGGTCGTACCTGAACCGGATGGGAAAGACCGGTTCACCGGACTGCATTTATTGCCCGGGTGTTCCCGACGATGCGGAACACACATTCTTCCGCTGTCCCCGTTGGGAAGGGCCCCGCCTGGAGGCCACACAAATCTTTGGTGTATTTTCGGTGGACTCGGTCTGCCAAAAGATTTTGGAGGATGAGGGCAACTGGGATTGTTTGTCACAGTTCGTCCGGGGCATCCTCCTGGAAAAGAAAACCGATCTGGACCGCGAAGTGGCCCAGATCCCTTGATCGAGCGGCTGGATAAGGAGCGAGCCCCACGGGCGTAAGCCAAATTTAGGCCTAGCCTGACGTAATGTGACAAACAATTCCAGGTTAGATTCCTAAAGAGTAGAGGAGGTTTTTTAGTGGGTAAACCCGTTTTTTGGGGAGCCCCATACTACAGGCTGGCCACCTGTGTGCGTAATGCATTTTTCCGCCTCTCCCTCAAAAAAAAAAAAAAAAAAAAAAAAAAAACCCTTGTAAAAACACTGAAAACATGCCCCGTATTCCCCTGTTTCGGCCGGTGTTTTTGGATATTTATCGGTAAAATTATTTTTTTTATTGTAGGTTAAGGATGGATCTAGGTCTTTCATACCTGATATATGAGTGAATATCAATTGTATAAGTACAAAAAAATCTTTAAAGTTGGGAAAATCTGTTAACTTTGCGTCGTCACAGAGAGTAATATTTGTTAAATTTTCTAAATTTTTAGTTATTAGGGACCTAATATAACTATTCAACTAAACACTTACCAAGTTTAAAGAAAATCGGTGCATAAACGGCGTCCGAAACAGGGCAATAAAATACCATGTTTTGCATTAAAAGCCGTATGGTTATAACATTGCCGACTGCGCAACAATGGGCTACTAGAACAAATGTGAAGATGACTCTTAATAACTAAACTTTAACGGCGTAACAATAAGACCTAAACTCTGATTTGACTTAATAGTGAAAGATTTAATTCCAAAGTATCTATTTCAACATACTTGCATCATATTTGAAAGCTATACTATACATTGTTAATCGCGATATTGTTATATTCTGTTATATCGACTATTAATTTACTTTATTTAAGTAGTAATTTTAAAAATACAATTTTATATCAATTAGCGTGAAGAATTTTTTCGTCTTCAAAACCTTTCAAATACTGTACTAAGTTAAAATGACAACGACTGACTTTTTAAGGCCATCTTAAAAAATTTTATTGCTAGATAAAATTATATTATTACACAATTGGATTAAAGTAATTCAAAAACAAAACAAAAATGTCGAAATACTTCAATGTTTTACATAAACAAAATATAAAGAATTGAAAACAATTTTCGCCCCGGCAACTGTGGCAAATTGATTTTTAATATCTCATTAGCACTTCCCTGCCATCGTGGGTCTTCTCCCTTCCTTTAAGTAAAAAGAAAATTTTAAAATCCAACATTTAGAGAAAGATCGAGAGGGATTTGCGCAGAAGGCTGGAAATAAACACAATCTGTATTTAAATACGAATAATGCGAAGAGGCGACGAGCCCTTGTAGCCAGTTAAATAACGTCGACCCGCCACCGCCGCTGGGGAAATACTGGAGACCGGGAAACCGCCTTCAGACGAAATACGCTCCGTGATCTGAGGTGGCAGCGTCCTGCGTGTGTGGTGGTGTTTTGATTTAGGCAGTTTTATTGTTGAGGTGTTGAAGTACGTATTGCTTCTTGTTATACATTACGTGTTTAAACAATTATCACTGACGTTCTGCTTGACACATTATTTGTTCCAGTTTAAACTCGACAACGTGAAAAATATATTTTATTATCTAGGATTTTTAAGGATGTTTAATTAAGAAGGGCTTTTAAGAAGTAAGAAAAAATTGTCAGTGCTTGCATTTGATTGTATTTCTTTAACTAACTTAAATTACTAAACTTCACACTTTCATGCACTACTGATGCCGCATAAGAGCTAGCCCACCTATCCTTACAATTACCTTCCATGTCACAATCGTTTTAAACTAAATTTAAGACCCATATTACTGTAAACTACGATACGATTACCTGAAACAAATTAACCTTTTTATCTTTGTTTCCAAATAAATTGAATTTCTAAATTTGATTTCTATGTTCGATTAATTACCATCT
The DNA here is from genome assembly GCA_030545055.2 of Neoaliturus tenellus. Taxonomy (NCBI): domain Eukaryota; kingdom Metazoa; phylum Arthropoda; class Insecta; order Hemiptera; family Cicadellidae; genus Neoaliturus; species Neoaliturus tenellus. The sequence continues at coordinate 53,572,819 of CM061534.1, read as the reverse complement.
AAGAAATTTGGATTGGAAAATGCGATTTTGACAACAGGATGTTGATATACAATGACGATCCAAGCACAAATATAATAAATTATTTTCTATTTACTAAAAGAAAACACCGATTGTCATTTGGTAAATATGGACCTTTACGCCGGTTTACATCAAATACGGTTCTAGAGGTTTCTAGAGAGTTGCCATATTTTTCCTCGTTACGAACACATAAATTAATTATATCTACCGAAAGCTTTGTCCAAACATTTCATTTAATTAATCTCTCACAGGCAATTAACTTTTAACTTCTGGATGACACGAGACCACGCGTGTTGAGGACAACCCCTCCCCTCCCACGGCAAAACACTGCTGCAATGATGGAGATGGGGTTGCCCCGAGGGCTGAGGGGGGGCGCAAACCCCACAATCACCCCCATCTAATCTGCCATAAAACACGCGCCACTCTTTTTACACCAGTCGTGATTTTAGTGCGGGGGAGGCAGGGGGAAGCTGGACAACTCAAAATCACTTAATTCAGTTTAGAGCAAAGAGCCTTAAGTGGCTGCAAGCCACTGTCGCACACAGGTCTTGATCACCCCTCTTTTTACTCTGTGTTTTTATTCTTTTTTACAATGGTTTGTTTTTTAGATATTGAAATGAAATTTTTTGTGAATTTGTATGCTGAATACTTATGCAAATAACACTAACCGATTATAGTATTATAATATTGTGTGAACTAGTGCTCGTAAAAATGTTAAAATGCCATTGCACGCAATTCAGACTATTTTTTGTTCAAGATATAACTTATTGTTAGTTATAGTAACTCGGAAATTGTCTATTATTTACAACCAATTATTTATGTTTGATTCACTTAATGTTCAGTCGTATTTAATCTAATGTAACGTCAGTATCGTAATAAATTCCTATCAATTTAAAAATGTCGGATCTTCAATGTATAGGCCGGCATTCTATACAACCAACTTTTGTGAATAGTTACATATAATACAAACATGTGTCAATATAGTCCAAGCAAAACCGATGCAGAAACCATTACGTTTTTAATTGTTGTTTTACCGTACTTGTTGCAAAGGTACTTTTCATAGCAAACAACAGATTTATTTATATCATCCCAAGCAGTATTTAGTGTTAATGTTGACTCATTTTTGTGAACGTCTCTGTGTGTTCATTTAACATTTTAGCTGTTAGATCAGCGGTCCCGAAGTCAGTTTTGCATGCCGTCGCTTATGCAATAACAATGATTCGCAGGTCGGCGTGAAGGCATTAACAGGCTTTGCTGCTGTCAACAAGTTTCCCAATATGGCGGTGCTGTCAATGTATGACTTCCCATCACATTAATGCTACTCCTTATTGGACAAGACTTGGGATGGGCTCGGTCATCCCTTTTAATGTCGGTGAGATTAAGACCTATACTCTTTTACTATACATTTGAATTGACTGGTAGCTAAAGTATAAAAGGAATATCTGAGAAAAACTTTTTAGGGGTAACAAAATTAATTGTTGAGAGTTCCTTTGATACACAAAGAAAACTAGAGGTTTCCGTGGTACGTAAATTATTTGATTTTTTACTTGATATTGCTTGAATTTGTACCTAAAAATATATTTACTGAATATTGATTTCAAATATGCTAAATGAGTCTTCCAAACCGACCCAAATTCCACAAACGACCAAAACATCAGAATTTTATATGGCCATTTAATGTGGGCTAGATTGGAATACCCCAATCTAAAAGATTTTTTAAAAGTAAACTAGTCGTAATATCTCACTTTCTAATAAATGAACCAATGATACATTTTAAAACTTGATAAAATATATTTCTATCTTAAGGTTGTATAAAAATATTTACTGTCGATAGTTTGTTTGAGTGTCACATGACAAACAGGTTAAGTCAAAAGGTGATGCAATAAATTTTACTTTACATTTCAGAGTTATTCTCTAACAATTGGTTGCTTCATAAATTGAAATACAGGGTGAGTCTCTACTGACTACATTAATTTTAACTGTTAATTCTACTTATCAAAAGGAACAAAAAATGTATATAACCCCATATCGGACTAAAACCGTTTAGCTGCAATGGCGTATTTTGTGATTTTTTTAAAATTACACGACTTGTTTCTATTAGTTTGGTCGTAAAACCCAAAATAATGTATTTAGGACATAGGGAGTGATACCATTTGAAACGGCGTTAAGTTTCCTATAAATTAAACATAATACCTAAATAATGACACCTTATACAACGTTTTTGAAATAGCTTAAAAGTTTAAAAAAAATTTCAGAATTTTTTTTCTAAACTTTAAGGCTTAATTAACCTAGTAAAATTGTTTGTATTTTTATGTTCAGTTACTAAAAAAACTTCCTTATTTATTCATTTTTAAAATGATGTATAAATATTATGGGGTCATATGTGGAAAAAAGTTAGAAATTCCTAAAAATGTTGTCAAGGTACAGTATTAGGAATTCATCGTACTGGTTCTCACCAATACAAATTACATTATCTGTAATTTTTTTACCAGATTAATCTTTTGACAAAATCAGCTGATTGGAAACCAAAATAGTTATAATCAGCTGTTTTATTATTATTATTATTATTATTATTATTTTAGAAAAATAAATACAACATTTTTTCAGGATTTGTTTTTATTACATGTTTTACTGATACAGCAAACAGGAAAAAATAACTTGTAAATATTATTATTTCAAAGGGTCGTTTTTATTAAATTGATTATAAACTGGACTAAATTTTTAGTTAGGGTTAGACGCAAAAACGTACATGATGTATTGATCTGATCTGGTTTCATCATTTATGAATATTTTCAAAATCTCCACTGTTTACTCTGATACACATGCAAAGTCTATTTTCTGCATTTCCTCACCGTCGCCTTCAAGTTCAGTTCATCCCGTAGGAGTTCAGAGGATGTCAAAATCCTATTTCTTAACTCATCTACATTTCGAACTGGTGTGCGATAAACATTTTACTTCAGGTGACCCCAAACATAGTAGTCGAGGGGTGTGAGGTCTGGAGAACGGTGGATTGGAAGAGGAGGGACAATTGATTGGCCCCCACGGTCTCCAGACCTCACACCCCTCGACTACTATGTTTGGGGTCACCTGAAGTAAACTGTTTATAGCACACCAGTTCGAAATGTAGATGAGTTAAGAAATAGGATTTTGACCGCCTCTGAACTCCTACGGGATGAACTGAACTTGAAGGCGACGGTGAGGAAATTCATAAAATATACTTCGCATGTGTATCAGAGTAAACAGTGGGCATTTTGAAAATATTCATAAATGATGAAACCGGCTCAAATTTTTTTTCGTCTAACCCTAACTAAAGATTTAGTCCAGTTTCTAATCAATTTAATAAAAACGACCCCTTTGAAATAATAATATTTACAAGTTATTTTTTCCTGTTCGCTGTATCAATAAAACATGTAATAAAAACAAATCCTGAAAAAATGTCGTATTTATTTTTCTAAAATAATAATAATAATAATAAAACAGCTGATTATAACTATTTTGGTTTCCAATCAGCTGATTTTGTCAAAAGATTAATCTGGTAAAAAAATATTACAGATAATGTAATTTGTATTGGTGAGAACCAGTAGGCCTACGATGAATTCCTAATACTGTACCTTGACAACATTTTTAGGAATTTCTAACTTTTTTCCATAATATGACCCCTTAATATTTATACATCATTTTAAAGATGAATAAATAAGGAAGTTTTTTAGTAGCTGAACATAAAAATACAAACAATTTCACTGGGTTAATTAAGCCTTAAAGTTTGGACAAAAAAGTCTGAAAAAATGTTTTTTTAACTTTTAAGCTATTTCAAAAACGTTGTATAAGGTGTTATTATTTAGGTACTATGTTTAATTTATAGAGAATTTAACGCCGTTTCAAATGGTATCCCTTCCTATGTCCTAAATACATTATTTTGGGTTTTACGACCAAACTAATAGAAACAAGTCGTGTAATTTTAAAAAATCACAAAATACGCCATTGCAGCTAAACGGTTTAAGTCCGATATGGGGTTATATACATTTTTTTGTTCCTTTTGATAATTATAATTAACAGTTAAAATTAATGTAGTCAGTAGAGACTCACCCTGTATATGCTACCACTAATACTAACTAACCACCACTAACTTATTAACTTATATTACCACTAACTTCTATGTGTATCGAAAATATTGTAAATTGCGTTTGCCATGGAAAATAAACAAAAAATATAAATTTAATTTCGAAGTTATTAATAATTCGCACTTTAATTTTTAGCATTAGCAAATAATTCGTGTTCAATCTTCAGACTAAGCTCATAAATATGTTTTATAGAACGTTAAAGTGATTTACACACAACACCTTACACCTTAATTTAAAATGAAAAAGCAAAACTTTCAATGAAATAATCGCATAGGAATAATTTATTAATAGTTATTAATCGTAGACGAAAGAATGGCTATAAGGTACACGTTCAAAAGACCTGAAGAGGAAGTACAATAATTTACTATTTAAATGGTGTTTTAAGCAGGCCTGAAGTAGACCATGATTGCGTGCCCATCAGTAATTGAGGTTTATAATTTGGCAACACTGATATTACCACTCTATTGTTGGTAGTTTGGCAGCCCTGGGAGTCAAATGAGTGCCAAATGAGAAATGCAGTGATTAACACAAGTTACTGACGACACAACTACACCCATGTTTTGACGCCATAAAGCATGTTTTTAACGGCCCTGCTTAGTTATGTGAATGATAAATTGCTAGCCACAAACAAGCAGTTCTTGAACATACAAACATATTGTTTGAGAGATTTTACTTCTACTAAACAATTTTTGGGTAACCCGACTGAAGGGTAAAATGCGACTGAGAGGAAATGTGTTTTTTTTATTTTACAATAGTTATATACAGCTTGAATTATTTCTTACACTGATTTTCTCATGACACTGTTAGATACTGGCCGAACCATGAACATTCATAAACTATACTATGTTCAGAAATTAATCAAACATGTTTTACAGTATTACATGAAATGTTTATGTATGTGTAAAACATTAAGGTTAATTACCATTTGTACTCCATTTTATATTCTGTTTTCTGTTAAATACATTTTAGTGATAATAAAAAATAGTCAAAATAGAACAACAAAACCCCAAATGCTAACAAAATCGTAATTACATTTGTACGTGCTCCATTTCCCAATCTAGTGGTCACTTATAAGATTATTACTGTACATGCTGGAACAAAAGAGTTTTTTTTTATACTTTAACCTAGTATTTGTCAGAATATAATCGGTACTGTCGTAAAATTTTAAGGCGCAAAACTAGTATAAGTATAGTCCTGGCACTAGTGACATTATTTAAGGCCAGTTTATCCTGTAAACGAATCAAAATGAGGCCGGATGGTTTATGGCGACAGGGTTAGTGAGTAAACTGCTTGTCCATCGCCGCTGCAACAGCGGCCGTGCGGGTCATGTCCTGTCATGCTGTACTGTAGCTGGCAAAACATTATTGTGCTGATGACACATCAATTCCCTCAACACGCTACAGCCATGGATATTTCACTGTAATAGTGTTCATTAATTGACTTTTAATAAAAGTACAACGTTGTATGTGTTTAACTTCCTGCTTTAAACGTACATTCCAGAAAAAAGTGAATACAGTTTTGGAATCTTGAACATGCAGTACCTTTCATAAAACATTGAATTATTTTTTTTCATATCATAATCATAAATGTTTTTAGAAATATAAGGTTCTGATTTTTCTTGTTCACTGATATTTTAAAACTAGTAAATAAAACTAAGTCTCTGAATTTAGTTTAACATTTGTTTTAACCCGAAACGTTTGCAAGTACTAATAAAAACTACGCAAATAAAAATAAAACTGGCACCCTCCAAAGTAGGCTGATGTTAATGATGGCGGAAATAATATTCACTTTTAACAAGTTATAGTAGATCTACAAATGCTAGGTAGAATCATTGTTTAGAGATTATAATATTTATTCTTTATTAGGTTATCATTGATATGTTGGTTGTCATTTCTAAGATGCAATATATTCATCTCGAATCACAGCAGGCCAAATAAAACTCAGCTATCATTAAATATTCGAAATTGTTACATATTTTTAATGTTGGGTCTTTGTTTTATCTTGGCCTCCATACTATTAACATTTACCATAAACGAATTAATTTTTTACAAATGGATTCCTAGTACAGATTCTGTCATTGATGATTGGAAAACAACTATATGGAATATTAGATTATTTAGTTTTTATCAGCTGTTATCTTTTCTCAAGTCTTCGCGTTACCTGTTCTGGCTGTTTGCGCCTTTTTTGTAATCGGACTTCCGAGACACTGGCTATTTCGTTTTATCGTAACTTAAGTGCTTAACCTGATAGTGCATTTCCAACGTGCCTTGTTGAAGGTGAAACATTTTGGACCCTCTTTATATTAAATATGAATGTAAACCTGGTAATATAAACTCCTTATAACACGATGAGTTTTATTTATTCAGTTCTGTACCAAGAAATGAATTCAAATAGTATCTCACTCTAACAAAAGATTCCATTAAAATACATTTAATAATAATGAGAAAGCCACATATGCATTTGTGTTGCCAACACAGAGAATTGTCATTATAATTTCCCTGCTGTCAATCGCTATCGCCCAATTTCCCCTTTGCCAGATTCATCGCTCGGCTGATGTCAATGCATTGCTGGTGGAGTTTTAATTATTAGCAGGCTGTAATTCCGTTGCGCAGCGATGGTTCGGGTAATAATTATGTTTACTAGCTTGTTCCATGGTCGCTTGGATTATTCAATAAGTCCTAGCAGCAATGGTATAAATTGGAAGCGCGCACGTTTGATTGTCAAACGTTATTGATCTTTTTACCTCATAAATAATGGATCGTAGAAGGTATTTATTAGACTTTTTAGTTCGCTTTTTTAACAGCAGTTTTTATAAGTAAATTAACATTTTCTGAGTAATGAATATCACTACGTTTATTATTATATCTTTTTAAGTGTCTAAATTAGGAACTGAGGAAGAAACAAACAAATCTTCGACCAATCACCTAGAAAAGACCTACATAAAGAAATCCAAAGAGGTCAAGTATGGTGAACCAGGGGGGGAATTTATTCAGGCCATTGAGATTGGTTTTTGTAGTACATTATGATTGAACTGCATTGTTGTCAGTCTGATGAGTTTAGGTATAAACAAATTAACGAGAAAAAATAGATTAAATTCTTTTTAAAACGAGAAATGTAAGATGCGCGTTGTTATAGTGGTGTCTGTACAGCAAAACTATGAAATCAGGGTAAGACTTTGGGGACACCCGGTACATCGGTACATTCCATTATATTTCGTGATGACTGGACTTCTTAACTTAGTATACATTACAAACAACCCAAACAACAACTCTTTAGCCTTATAAAACAGAAGTGTAATGCCACTTTCAGCTAAATATAGTACGAAAAAGTACTTTTAACCAAATAGAATTCAAAATATAGTAGACGGATTCTAAATAAATGACATAGTGGCTCTAGTAAGAGGGTTAAATCGTCAACAGCGAAGTACAAGAGACGGGTTTGGATTTCGAATGATTAAATTTCAATGGGAGGGAGGAAGCTTAACAGCTGGAATTGGCAGGTGGGAAATTCACTGTTTGTTGCGTTGAGCATTGTTGTCACAAATACAATAGTCTTAACCGACGAGATAGGGCGATTCAGAACAAGCTTAAACCATCCGAACCCACGGGATTGTGCTAATGAGTTGCTTTTCTTACACTAACGAAACTTAGAAGGGTGTGTAGATTTAGGTTTGTTAAGATTTACCACAGAAAAGCTTAAAATATACTTGGTATAAATTTTTTCCTACGACTGTCCGTGAAAACAGTTGTTTACGCACTCGATACTCGTCGCAAAACAGGTGATTGCCGTATTCAATTTACTTTGCGCACGCTAGATTTACTTTGCGCACGCTAGATTTACTTTGCGCACTCCAGTGTTTAAACATTATAACACAAAACAATTTGCATTAGCCAGCAAGGAAACGTTGATTAGTCAGGAGTTAAGTTGGCAACACTGGATATAAACATCTGATCTATTGTTGTCCATGTGGTCGTTTTCTATTGAATTAACATAGGCCTAAACATAACCTACAAACCAGCTACGGGTGAGCTACCGGTACGTAAGTTAGGTGCGCAATGATCAACTATGACAGTGACTTTAGTGATTTAAGTGACTTATTCCCTGACGATCTTGCTAAAACTGCTAAAACAGTGGCGTTAAATCTTCTGCATGAAAAATCCAATAAATTTTTAACTAAATGTAGGAAGTGCATAATACAGGATTAATATCACTATCTTGAGACAGGGACCTCACATAGTGGGTATTTTAACGTCAGTATTAAACGTTTATACTTATATAAGAAATATTTTTCAGTCGTAGGAAAAATTTAATATGCAACTCGTGCGAAAAGTGCTTTCACTGCACTCGAGAGAAATTATTCCGCACTCGCCTGCGGCTCGTGCATAAACATTTCTCTTGAGTGCAGCAAATCGGCACTTTCCGCACTTGTTGCATAAATAACTATTTACAAACGAAGTTAATATTCATTAATATTACAGAAACCCTTTAATAGCTTATACATTTATAAGGTCAAAATATTGTGCAAATAATCTGTGAATCCATTTCAATTCAAGATTAAATTAAATTGAAAAAGATTTATACTCTAAATAATGAAAAAGGTAAAACAAATAAATCACCTACGATGAAACTAACATAAACGTAAGTTATGTCTTGTAACTGTAAACTGATGTGGGAATGCAAAAATCGCAACGTACGGGGAATAACAAGTTAAAATCACCCCTTGAAACTATAACCACCATTGATTTTTTGCATAGTTTTAAGCATTTCCTTGTAAATTGACTTTTGCCGTGGAAATAATAATAATTAAATAAAATAAATGTTAAAACTTTAAACTAGATAAACAAATCAAAGCAATATCCACTGTAAAATTATTGAACAACTTCAGTAAGAATCTCGATAAAGAAATTTAAGTAACAAAAACTTTTCATCGTTCGTAATATTTTTTATGTAAATTAGAACTCATTTATAGATAAATGTTTACTTTTACTTTCTCCCCCTATACCATAGTATATGGAGAAAGTATTGTTTTCGTCAAAATTTTCGAATTTGAGTTGTTGGTGGATTTATCCATTTTGGTTCCCCCTGAGTCCAAAAAAGTGGTTTTCGGAGTGATGTCTGTGTGTGTGTGTGTGTGTGTGTCTGGATGTATACAGAGCTAGAGAATGCCCCAATGGTCCGATTTTGGTGAAATTTGGTACGTAGGTCCAAACCCACGATAATTCCAGGCGTTTTTTTCATTTTTTTTAATTTTTGATTTTTAAGGGTAGTTTACCCCCAAAAACCCTCAAAAATCGTCAAAAATCAAAATTTCTCAAAAACGGCTCTAACGATTTTGATTAAAATTTTGTGGTTTATTAAGCTTAAAATGTTGAATAAAATGACACCACCCGCATCTCCGAGAAAATGTGCGTTCAAAAGTTATGGAGTAAAAAGTGTTTAAAAAATCAATTTTTTGAATTTTCAAAATAGCTGTTGTCTCGAAATAAGTTTTACTTATCACCATTAAATCAAGCTCAAAAAACTAAATAATCCAGTATTTTAAATTATTGCTCTACGTCAAGTGGTTGCGGAGAAAATTCAATTTCTCGTTTAGCGGTAAACGCAGTACGTTGTTAAAAGTCACAGACGCGCGTAGGGTCAAACGAGCGTTGCTCAGCTGGTAGCTATCTGACTGAGTCATCAAGACATTAATGTTTGGAGCTTTTAACACCTTTTTTATATTGTTGGGAGAAAGTATGTGTCAGTAAACTGATACCGTTTATTTAAACATTGCTAACGATGCCAAGGTTACATTAAGGCTGTGAAATTGAATACTTTTCTTCACTGACATGGAGAAAAATTACTGCATCATTTGTGTTATTGTAACCATTCCAAATATAATATGTTTACATGAAAATATAAGTGAAAACAATAAGAAATTGTAGTTTTAATGTTAGTGAAACAAACCGATATAACTTAGGCCTAAATAAACCATAAATTTTAACAAGTAATATATAACGGTGGCTATTTTAAAGACATTTTTGAATAATTTTATTTAAAATACCATTTTAACAAGTTTTAATTAAAGTTGTTGAAAAAACAAAAGCAAAGTGAACCACATGAAAGGACAACTATTATCAATAACCCGCTAAATAAATCTGCAGCTGAGGGAAACAGAGCACTTTGGATTGACGGGGGGAAATTACGATTCCCGTGGAATGGCGTTGGTAGCACTGTTACATTGTTGTGTTGTTACGATTGAAGGTGAAATGAAACCGAACTTTGTGACATAGCTTATAAATCTATTGAACTAGTGTGATAACAATCAACTAGTAATATTAACTTATAAAGTGAGGTTGTTCAGAAACGATTTGTTAATTGGTTTTCCCTAATTTATGTTGGAATTTAATTGCTATATAACTACACTATTTAGGTTTTTCTTAACTATAATATACTATATTATAGTATATAACTACGAATTGACTTTATTTAACTTTAACCTTTTAAAAATGAATTTAAGAAATTACATATAGACTTAAAGATTTTAATTTCCAATACAATTAATACAGACAAGAAGGTCCGTAATTACCGTTATGTTACTTTCCCGCTTGATTTGCAAATCATGGATTGCAATTTGCCGTCACGATTTGTTTCCAAAATGGCTTACATCTTGTTCTTTCTATTTTGGAGTAACATATATTTATAAAGTAAATATTCAGGCACCAACAATCGTTAGTCATGCCGAAGACTTTTATAAAATGTAAGTAATATAATCGAAAATAGCTACAATATTCTGATATTATTTTAATTATAAAATTTAAAAAAAACACCAGAGGAAGCGCAACACTATGGGGGGGGGGGGTCATTTGAGAAAAGAATTACGGTTAAAACTATTTTTATAAGTTGACTTCAAAAACATCATTAGACCTAGCATTACAAGGTTTACATAAAACTCACAAAAGTGCCATCCATATAGAAGTCTTTGGCTATATTGAATTACTGCAGAACACTACATTCATGCGTTATAAAACTGAAATTACATTATAATTTGATGCAACTATCCAAAAAAATACAAATTGTTAAAACATTTTAAATATAGTGGTGAACGATAAATATTTTCATTTCAACAAAACAAAAATAATCTGGGTCAGATGGAATCCAATAGCTTATCAGCAGTGCATACAGCGCGTGTTCACTTATGAGACAATTACCATGGTTGAATAGGTGAGGGGCGAGATGCAGCGAGCACTGCAGGTCGTTGTCGTTGTCGTTCCATCGTTTTGTTGTAGTTTGCATCGTTTGTCTGAACGAGCGTTGATGGATTGAGATATCGCACAATGGTATGAATATCCGAATGGTGAATACCCGGTGTCTCCGTGAAACAGCTAATACAGCTTTGAATGTTTCCATGGCGTAAATTTATCAGTACTACTTTTTATGGAAACCTAACTTCTTAATTTTGTGTTTTGGTTTCATATTACGTTGCATTTAAAATTTTTGTCTTTTAAGAAGACATTTTATTGCATCGGTTTTTTTGTCCTTTGTTTATAAATATTTACGTAGCCCAAAAAGGTCACTGACCGATTACATACATTATGAAACTGAAATGTAAGATATTACATTTGTAGTTTTTAATTTTATGAGTATGTTGATTTCATGTCGGTGTTTGTGCATACGTCCCACCAGAAGAAGTAAGTTGTCTGCTATTGAACAAAATCCTAGTACTTTGCGGATTTTGTGTTTCCATTATATCATTCATAAAAGTTTTGCCTGCAAAAAAGGGAAAAGGCAAACATGATAAATTCAGTAGGAGATACATGTTAAGATGTAACGAATACGTTATATGTTATTTTTATACAGACCAAGAAAAATATGAAAAATCAAACTAAAATAACTCGTTCGTCGGTGACATAAGTGTACCCGAATGTTCCGGAGTGTAGCTGAAGATCCCCGATTGTGTTGAAAGTTCTCCGAGTGTAGAGAATGTTTGTCAGTATACCCGGAGTGTGCCTGAATGTTTCCCGAGTGTGTCTGAAGTTCCACGATGTGTTAAAAATTTCCCCAGTGTATATAAGTGTTTGTCAATGTACCATAGTGTGCCCGAATGTTACTCGAGCGTAGCCGACTTTCCCAGATTGAGTTGAAAGTTCCCCCAGGGTATATAAGTGTTTGACACTGTACCATAGTGTGCCCAAATGTTCCTGGAGCGCAGCCGAAATTTTCCGGATTGTGATGAATGTTCTCCGAGTGTACAGAAGTGTTTGTCAGTGTACCCAAATGTGCCAGAATGTTCCCCTAGTGTAGCGGAATGTTCCCAAAGTGTGACCTAATGTTCCCCGAGTGTAGCGGAAATTCCCCGATTGTGCTGAATGTTCCTCGAGTGTACAGGGGTGTTTGTCAGTGTACCCGAGTGTTCTAGAATGTTCCCCTAGTGTAGCGGAATGTTCCCCAAGTGTGACCTAATGTTCCCCGAGTGTAGCGGAAGTTCCCCGATTGTGCTGAATGTTCCTCGAGTGTACAGGGGGGTTTGTCAGTGTACCCGAGTGTGCCAGAATGTTCCCCGAGTGTATCGGAATTTCACCGATTGTGCTGAATGTTCCCCGAGTGTGCCCGATGTTGGTCGACTGTAGCCGAACGTTGTCCGCGAGCCATGCGCCGCGCGAGTGTCCCTCGACCTTGGCGGTTGTCCGTTCACACAGGTAATTACCGCATCTGAGCTCACGTCCCTCGGGTCTTTTGACTGCGGCTTTGAGGCGACCGCGACGTTACATTCCGTCACGACCGACGGCCCATCCGTCAACGGTGGAGGCGGAGAGCGGACCTGGAGCTGCGTAGAGACATCGGGACTACGCGGTTCAAAAGAAAAAGCCCAATGTGACACGGAGTTTCTAGTTTCAGTTGATTAAACAATTGACACCGTACACTACTGGATTAGAGTACTTAATGTAAACCAATAGTAAAAAAAATAAACTAGATCAGTTTTCCACACCCCATCATGCTACAATAAATTTCAGTGCCGTAAAACAAACCGTCAATTTTTAACGCACACGACTTAGAACATTTATTTGTAAAACTTAGTCGTATTTTTTATCTGTAATTGTATTTTTCGATCATCACGCTTGGTAATGCAATAATTTTGGATTTAAATACGACTATTTAATGAGGTTTGTTAAAATTTTGATACTACGGAATAAATATTGAACGCAGGAACTCTAGAGTTTTTCTTTTTGTTATAAGTACTGAACCGATTCTTTATAGTCATCAGCATTTCCATGTATATTTTAGCACGATTAGAAAACGATTTTGTACCTACACTTCTTTTTCGAATGCATATTTTCAGAGCTTAAGCTCTGCATTTCCAAGTGGTCGCCCCTCGCAAGCTCCGGCAATAATTGATCTCGTTCCGCACACGTTTGGTGCAGCAGTCATCATTCAATCACCCCCTCCCCGGTGTCATCCCCCACTCGGCCCATGGTCATCAGTGGCAACGTGGCAGCGGTTGATAAATATTTATTGAGGCCAGTCAAGTGCAGACTCGCGTGCAGAGCGACACGAATGTCTCGTTCCACTTGTGATTGAGGATTCTTTTACCGCTGGCTAATTGAGGTTAGATAGGGGTGAGTGAAGTAAATCATGTTTGTCACAGTGTGAAAGAGAACGAAAAAAAGAGAAAAAAAACAGATCAATAGTTAGGTTTTATTTTAGTTAGCAAAGAAATAAAAATTGGTTCAACAGTGGAAGCCACATATAGGAACATAAAATCGCCTTAAACATTCTTTCCCCCGAATATTACTCACTTTCCTCAGGAGAAATAAAACTGGTTTACCAGTTGCGAAGTTGATATTAAGAACAGCAAATGAAATTTGCATAACATGTGGTAGGTTTTTTGGCTGTCCAGTATGACAAATTATCCTTCCCTCATGATACAAACATATTCAGAACTCCAAGGAGACTCCTAGGACTTTACTGTACTTCCAACATAAACATTTAGCTAAGGACCTCGAATAGATAGTTAGTTCGTTGTCAGTTAGAAGGCAGAGCCTGTTTTGGCCTGAGTTACAGTTGCATGTGAGTAGGTCCTCTGATTGGTCAACTGGCCGCTGTCCCATTTCTCACCATTTTCTTTCCTTCGATATCTCATCCTTCCGAGGACTCTAAAAATGGCCATTAGAGCTAGGCAGATATGCTTAGGCTTAACTGATATGCTGGGCCTCTTTATCCACCAGAACCTACACACTCTCTTAACTTACTCATCAAAAACGCTATTATGGTTGGGTTTTTTATCAGTGTTTTGGTATTAATCAGAATAGTAAATAGTTTTCATGCTATTTTGTTTGATTTTAAGTTTTTTTTTCATAGTAATACCAAATAATCCTATTTTATAGTACGGAAAATTAAAAAAAATCAAATACTCCAAGTTACACAGTGAAAATAAAGTATATAAAACTATTATTTCATTGGTTTGATACAATGTAATCTCAGTACTAGGATATTAAATTAGGAAGTCATATTGATGTGTTTAATTTCCATCAAAGAAATACCATAAAACAAAAGCAACGATAAAATAAACAAATATTTAACAAAACTTAGGATTTCAAAACATCATGTATTGGCATAAAATGTACAATATTAAGAAGCCTTTTCACTCAGTAACCGATTGGGCTTTACATTTCCAATCACATTTTGCCAGCACCGGCAACAATATATTACCCAATATCGTATTACTCAGTGGCGATCGACCGGCGTCGTGCCTGTAATGAAGATTGACGGGTATTCATTAATTTAACAGTAGCAGATCATTACAGGACCTGTGTTGATTACATGGGAGACTCTGGTCACGTGACACTGTTTACTGTAATCACCGAATTGGCTCCAGTATTACATTGTTCGGTGAAATTTTAGTATTAATCAGTTAGCACCATGCAACATGTTAAAAAAATACTCACTTAAAATGAAAGTATAGAAATATCATAGAAAAAAAATCTTTAAAAATGAATGTTAGATATGTATTTCTAAAAGGTAAAATATAAAAATATCCCTAATTAATCTCAATGTAGCTTATTGAACTAACTTTAACTGCATTACAAAATTAAGTTGTTTGCTTATCAAAAGTGTAGGGTTTGGCAATAATATTTAAATATTTAATGTATTTGAATAGAGCGGTTTTACACGCAATAGAATAAACACGTCTGTTTCTAATTGTGGAAATCAAAGTCAGCCACTTCGACACACCATTAAATATTTACCAACCCTTTTGCCGACTGAGATTTTTCAAGATTCTTTTAACTCATCAACGAGAGGTTTTGGAGCAATTAAGAAAGCCCATAATGGGTTTGTTTATAAGTATGGTTTGATGAATTGAACATAATCTCAACTTATGGAAAACACAAGGCACATACACCATGATTTGGCTACAAAATACAGGTGATCTTAATTTTGAACCCTACACGAAAATAGTTGACAAAGGAAATTATAGAATATGTTTAATCAATATGAAAACAATCAATGATATAAGATTCCTAATTAAAACTGACTAAAAGTGAAAAGAATTGTTGACATCATGTGCCATGCACAACGAGTTGGATGTGGACGTTTATAATAAACATTAGGAAGTCAAGGCATAGAAAATATATTGATACTTATGACTCTACTTTAAGAATAGTGATACAGAAATTTTAACTGTACTATTTTTATGGTAGGGCGGGTAAACTATAATAATAGAAAGATGGCGATAAAAGAATAAGGTTATGTGAGCAAAATAATCTAGTACATTTGCATAAAACCACAAACTGATACTTTAAAGAAGGAGGCAATTTTCCCAATGGCGTCTTGAAAATTCTATTGAAGTTGCATTCAATGCAATACTGAGAGCGGGTCGCTTTTACAGTATTCGTCTAGGGTTTGCAACTCTATATTACAAACAATTACTCGTTGGTTTGTAACTCTATTTACTGAAATTTGTTTTCCATAGCAAGAGACCACTTAATGAGTCCATAATTTACGTGTTTGTTCATAATTTCAAAATGAATAACAATCTATATATTAAAAAATAGGAAGGTAAAACAACACATTTGGATGGTTCGTCTGTGACTTCTAAAGCGCCGATTTACATGGGGGTTGTACGAAAACAAACGTTCTCGGTGCTATAGCAGGTTTTATTCGTATTACAAAAATACTTATGTTAAACTGATCAAAAATTAAAACAAACTTTTCTTAAAAAAAACTAACATGGTTGAAAAAAGTTAATTTTTTCAATCTTTTGGACAGTTTGTCTGAGAATTCCTCTGGGCGGCTTTACATGCAGTTTGTATACCAAATAAAATCTAAACATTTCATGTAAACAGGTTTTATTTACTTTGACATTATCTTACTTTCTTTAATAAAAAATTTACATTGCCAAAATTTGCAGTAAATTTATTTTACAGGCTTTCAATCAGAATTACAAGTTGATTGTACACACACAAGGTATTATGTCTAAAAACTGAAAAAGAGCACCTATCTAAAAATGTATACAATTATAATGTATTAGCCTTTAAATAGACAGAAAAAATAATAAATATCTATATTTTTAAACTATACGGTTTTAAAGTCGGTTGATCAAAAAGTACATACGTTTTGAATGTTAAATTGTTTAGTACTAAGTTATAAAGATACTTAATTATGTAAACAGCTGAAACAACTGAAAGTATATAGCAATTTTATAATTGCATTGTTACAAAATTACAATGCTTCGCACTCTCTGCCTGAAAAACTTAGTATCGACAAGCATCAACTCATAACTTTAAGATAAATACTTGGAAGGAAATCCAGACAACAGTAATGAGGTGAAATTATTAAGTATCAGAAAATTATCAGGAATTTCAGGTGCAGTATTTCGAAAAGACATATTTGGACTTTTAATCTTTCAAATATATATTATAGTGACAGTTGTCTAACAAAAGCCCAATGCAAGTCAAAGTGCTTTAAAAAATTAGAAATGTAACAAAATAATCGACATGCTTATCCAGTCAGACCTTCACACAAAGAATCTTTCGTTGATCGCTTTGGATAATACATTTATGATCGACACATCTCTTGGCAAACAGCGTCGCTGATTCGTATCAATAAATATGAAACAATCGAGTCGCAGCCAGCGATTATAATGGGGGCTGAGCACAATGCTGTCGGTGGCATCTACTATGAGCACATGATGAATCATTACTAGGACGGGGAAGCATACACCAGTCGCGGCGGAATGGGGAGGATATGTGGAACCAACGAACAAGTAGGCCTATTGTTGCCCTAACAAAATAATCAAAATAATAATTTGTTACATTAATCAAGGTAAAATATTTGCGCGGAAATTATTTAAAGTGGTTATTAATGTGATATATCTTGAATTCTTCACAGAATTTATGGGCTATTACAGTTTTGACGTGCATTGCTTATTAATTAAATCACTAAAAAAGAAAACATTAATACAGTTCGCATAGTTCACCAGGAAAAAAAAATCATAAACAGTTAGATACAAAATAATTTTATAAACATTGTAAACTATATGTAGTTTTCGCCAGATTTGTATGTTTTCACTGTAACCAGTGTTAAATTAATAAAAGTTAAATAAAAAGAACAAAAACTCTTGATGTGTAACACGGGTTCTCAACATTTGTTTTACAATAGTCTCGTGAATTTAAGGTACATTTTTTTACTAAATTAATTTGTTTGGTTAGGATTAATTAATACTAACTTTATTCCTGAAATGTAATCCGCAGCAACTGTTCAGTCCAATATTTTATTTTTGCCATTTTACAAATGGTATTGTTTTATTTTTGGGCTGTCTCCCGTCAAATTATCAAACCTATTTTTAGTTATGCCTGAATAGCAATTAGGTGCAAAAATACAATGAACCCTACATTAGTAAACGATCGAATGTTGATGTCAGTATAAATTCTGAAATTAATTGGCTTCCATGTTGTGAAAGAGCCAACAAATAAATTAAGTGAGCGATCTAATAGGCCTCGGCCGAGTGTCGGTGATTAAAACTATTATCGTCGCCAGTGCTGGGGAGCTCTTATTGAGCTGAGCTGGGGAGCAAATGTTTTCCTGAAACAAGAAAAATGTTAAAGACTTTAATATATGTCCGACAAGATAATTATAAAATAAAACATATGAAGGTGTTCAGAATATCGAAGATAGCCTATAAGATATACCAGATGGTTCATATTGTAGGTTTCAGGAAAATTTTGAGAAAATGTTTGTTTTAAATGCAGGCCTTTTATGCAGTATCACAATTTTTTTTTAACCCGAGAAGTACAAATATACTCCAAAGCATTCATTAAAAAAATTTATTATTATTTTCAATATGTTTGTAAGTTAAAATAAATAATTTTGTTTTTATTTTTGTCTATTCGATTCTGAACAGCTGGGTTTACTAACATTATGATGTACCTGTATTTTTTGTACTGTTTGCTTTGCCAATGTCAATGTAACAAAATTTGTACCCAAAGTGGAAAAGAATCATTGTTTGATGTTGAGCATCAGGAAGGTAAAGCTAAATTTTTCGGATTTTTTCGCCAGGACACCTTGCTAATACATCTTATTATATAAGCAAAGACCAATTTTTATAGTACCAACCATCATCATTTTTACCAATAATACTGTTTTTACAACCAGTTTCAATGTTATTATTAACACCCAACTTAATTACGACCGAAACACGAAAAACTGATGCAAAAATAAGCTAGGCTGCGCCACAGAGAGGTCTTTCTCTTCCGAGATTGTTCCCCAAGTTGGACGCGACGTCCGCATGATGAAGTGGGAGATTAACCTCACTTGGAGAGTGGTCAAATGGCGGACAGACGCGGCCAACTCAGCCTGTTGGCGGCCAACCGGCGTGTTGGACGTGGACTTATTGTTTACACGCGGAATAATCAACTGTCTACCGCGTCAGTTCGCGTTATCAACACTCGCATATTGCGGAAACTTTAAGGGCCTGGTCATATCCTGTATGCAGTCTGTGTCTGGGAAATGCATTGTGAGATTTTATTTGACGCAAATTACTAGTACACCGGAGTGCAATAAAGTCTAAAATTATCTAAAGTAAGTGTCAAATGGGAACGCCTTTTGGCACGTTAGTTTTATGGACAGTCAAACATATTACCATTCAAATACACAATAAAGTGAATATAGGTAGGGGTAATGTTGGTGAAAAAATTTACCTACAAAAAATATAGGTAGGCCTACATTTTGCTGGTCAATTAATCGGCAGAATACAGTAAGATTTGTAATATGTAAGATTATATTTTGCATTTGCAGTAACATTACTCTTGTTAATAAATTTAACAAACCGTTTCAAATATTAAGTTTACAAAAAATAATAGTAATAATAATAATCACTTGTCAATGGTGTAATACATCAACTAAATAAATAGTACGAGTAGAATCTACAATTAAATTCAACTACATGAAGAATTTTCCGTTCGAAAGTAAAACATTTAGTATGAAATTCGCTCTAATTGAAATGAAACTTAATCGGAAGATTCACTTAAACCAAGTAGAGTAAAGAGAGAGCAAAGAGATTTTGTAAAAATCATAACTTATATTTTTTCGCGTATAAGCCTAAATTAAAATATTGCGAGAGCCGTGAAAATACAATATTTTACATCTTTCATGTTTAAGTATATATATTAATGTCAGTAGAGAGATTTAAAATAACACCAACTGAATGGCCGTGCTACGCTACGGTTAAACACGATATGCCAAAGTGAGATTATGAAAACAATAACAAACGTCTCTCAGCTGAAGCAAAGGCTGGACATTTTAAATGAATTTTACTCTTTCGTGGAAATTGCATTCGCCTGAGAAACTTTGTAGGTCCACAGATATTAGCGCTAAGGACAATCGTACATTTGAAGGGAATTCTGCAAATCTATACGTATTATTAACTTTAATTTGACATTCAAATAGTATATAGGTTTATGTATAATATATATAATTAAGTAAGACTCCAGCATTTATTTATTTTCATTGTAGTTAAAAATGTAGGAAAACTAAAGGTTACAAAAATGATTTACTATGCAAATTTGATTGTTGACTGACACATTTCACATTGTGTACATTGAACTGGTACACGGTGCTGTTCGGAGTGGTGAGTTAGAGGGGGGGGGGGGGGGGGCAAAACGGTGTCGCAATACTCCATGGAGCGGAAGAAGCTGAGTGTCGGAACGAATTAATTCCGGTTACGGACCAAGACCGGCGACGTCGGTGTCCGCCCGAGACGCGAGACAGCGCTGCGAGCTGTGCTGTGTACACAACACTGCTGTGCATCACTGTGTGGTTTGCTTTCTATACCTTTATACTTTTCAAAGACTCCACAAGTGTTAACCTAAGGTTACGTATAGGCATAATTGGAAAATGTTGATTATAATACGGTGCTGGAGTGTGCTGGCGTTCTCTGTGCTGACAGTGTCTATGGGGAAAGTCTTCCGATACAATCGTACGGGTTTTTCAGTACTCCCAACCAATATTTTTGGGTATTGTTCCTGGGTTAAAAACATAAATATCACATTGAAACTGTCCGGAAGTCGTTAGTTACTCACACATCCACGATTTTGTTTTTTTCACATAACAATTTTTATTTCCATAACGGATGGTTTTATTCAGTTCATATTTGGTATGAATCTTAATCATACCAAAGTATATTTCCAGGAAAAAATAATTTTTCCACTGAATATTTCTAAATTGGCAGCCATTTTTAATTTTCAAACTCAAATATTCCAAAATTGGTAAAAAAAACAAGACATAAAAAGTTGACAAATTTAATTATCTAACAAATAATACTAAGTTTGTGAGGGTATGACAACAAATGACAGAATTGTTGTCATTTTGTCAATAAAAACATTGTTTTTGCTGTTAAAATTGCAATAATTTGCATTGCTTTTAATGCAAAATCAATGTTTTTTATGAAGAAAAATCCGTTATTTGTTGTCACTTCCTTACAAACTTGGTACCATTGGTTAGGTAATTTAATTTGTCTACTTTTTGAAATAAAAATCATTATTTGAAAAAAATGGCGGCTGTGTGAGTATTAATGATTTCCGGGCAATTTAAATATGATATTTAGATATGTTTCTAACCCAGGAAAAATGTCCTAAAATATTGGTAGTGAGTTCTGAAACATACCCTGTATAATTGTGGCAAAACGATATATACCGTGAAGGTGTAATTTGGAACTATTTGCGATCAAATAACACATTTTTTTTATTTTGTACCTAAATTTATATTTTTCATAGACCAATCAAGATTTTTACACAAAGGTTGCATACAACTGAAAACTGTTTATTGCACAGATCAGAGTTTTTTTTGGGTTGGTTATTTTATTTATATGTATTGGCAAATATTTAGTTGGATATTTTAAATTAAACCAGATTTTGATACCATAGTAGGGATTACATATTATCACAGCATTTTTACTAAAAGGTTAATTCCCATATGTCTTGGGTCATGTAATGTGTGTAAACATTTATCTTTGATATTAAAAGTATTTATAAAATCGTTTCTAGTATGTACGGCTATCCTATAAGACAGATTTTAATGGTTTATGTAATAAATTAAAGATGTTCACTAATTAATGTCACAAAAAACATCAGAATACTTTTCTATTCCACTTAACTCAACTTATAGATATCACAAACCATAAAAAACCGATATTAATTTTAATGAATGAAAAATGCAAGACAAAGTTTAATTATTATTATTATTATTTATTTTTATTTTTTTTTTGTAATAGTGTATTTAATAAAGAAACGTTTGATATCGTCTATAGATCAAATTTTATTCTAATAAGAAAAATACAAAGTTGCATTAATGTAGAAACTTAAATATATAAACTTAGGCAATGTTAATAGGGGTTAGATTGAAAAAAGCAGTTTAGCTAGTAAACGTAATTAACGTAGTAAATGTAATCAATTTCATGGCAACCTGCATGAAAACTTGAAGGCTATGATGATGGCGTAGAGCCATCATATTTTAAGGATTGTATGACGTGAGTAACAAATTTAATTGCAATTCAACAATCCAGACTACTATAAAAATTAAAACTTAATTAATTAATAATTACATTTGTTCATGTTCGAGCTTTAATGAAGAAAAATAATAAAAGGTTTCTTTCGTTTGTTTGTTCTATTGACACGAAACCATTAAATTTTGTGTTGGAAAGGATAAATAAAACCACAAAGCTGTTAAAATACGACAGAAGCCGTCTTACACCGTCATTGTTACCAACTACCAACTGAACGACGCTAAATTATTTCCTTAAGAGCTAAAACCAGTTAGAAATAAATTAATTTGTCCGAAACTAATTTAAAGACCTCGCTTGACAAAAAGTTGAAATGTTATTCTGATAAGAAAGAAGTTTTCTTCTTAATGATATTTTCAAATTTTAAAGGTTTTAAACTGTCACTTTCTGTAATCAAGTTAAAGTAAAAAAAAAAAAAAAAATCAAATTATGTTATTGTAATGATTAGTAAATTTATTCTCAGTAGTCTTAATGGGATTTCCTTTTCATTTTTTAAGTAATGCTACTCCAAAGTCCTTAATAACTATCGTTATATCATTTGAATTTTACCTCTCATTGAATTTCTGGGTTACAAAACTTGAATCCTTCTTACCTGAAACAAATGTTCATAGTTTAAAAACTGTTTATAGGATAGATAGTATAACATAAATATAAATTTGTCTGTACTTAAATATATGTAAAAATTTATTCATCTGCTAGGAATATATGGGTTTTAAACACAGCTAACCGAGTGATTTAATTATAAAAGCATAGATCTACAAACAGTCAGTCATATTACTATAGGATATATCATCATTTGTACTTTCCTAGTGAAGAATCTTAAATTAACTAAGTCACAAAACCAGAATGTTGATTTTGTAATAAATTAAAAACGGAATTGTTCCTGTTGAGAGTTTTATTTTTGTAATGGCTGACCATAATGCTAGAACTCCAGTTTTAGAATATACGTTTATTGAAAAAAGTTTAGTTTTAGTTTGATGTAGGCAGTAAAGCTGGTTTTCCGCCAGACATGCTGCATCGAAGCTAAGCCTCATTCTCGGCTGCAGTGCAGTCGGACCTAAAATCCCTTGGGATTAAAGCGACCGGTTATAGTTATTGCAGCGTTGCTTGTCGTATTGCGTTCCTGTTAAGTTAAACTGCCTAGCATAATGTAAAGCAAACATAATCATCTCTAGTATTAAAATGCCTGGTTGGATTTATCAAGTTACACATCATATTTTGTTTAAAGCCTTGCAGTGTAGAAGCAGTCTATTAAAAACGCGACTTAATGTCATAGTACCAGGGAACCGAGCATTTGCTCGGTAAACTCAAACAGTAATATTCTTTATATTAATATTAGTTACAGACAAAGCGATAAAATGCCCAGCGTAAAAAGGCCTATTCCTTGTTCAAGACGAGCTCGTTCGCTCCGCTCACTCGCCTTTCAAACTGTTTCAACGTATAGGCCCACCTTCAGGTGCTGCATTCTCATGTAAATTTGTTGAAACACATGTTGAATCTATAGCACGTGGATTATAATTATTTAGTTAACAGCTGTTTTCACAATTCGTACTAATGCTTTTGTTTTAAAATTGAAATGTAACTCTACAATTTGATTTCTTGTTTTACTTTTACATGAATTATTTTTCTAAATATTCATAATAAGTAGTATAAAGTACGATTTAAAAAGTGATAAATTATTTTTATTATACAATAAGTACCATTTAATAATTAAGTAACTGTTTGCCATGCAAAACCACATGTTTATACTGGAACAGGTGGTCTGCACTTCGACAGTAGAGTCAGTTGTTTTCATTATTTCTTTGTTATGATTTTTGACTCCATAAGAATAATGTAAAAAACCTAATTTCAATTGAAGATTATTAAAAAATAAGATTTTTCCTTGCACAGAGACCTGCATTTCTGTTATTTATACCCCAGAACTAAGTTATTTGCAAAGTTTGGAGAAAATCGTTCGAGTTGTTTTCGAAATCCGTGTCCAAACATACATACACACAAATATATCTTACTCGTATCAAATGTAGGATTTATGCGATGATAACGATAAAATTATAACGAGTAAAATCCCAACTAATGACTGTCTAGATATCGATATGTTTTATCCACGTTAAAGACTAATATATAAGGAATAAAGTCTGTAATACATCAACAATGATTGTTTTTCAAGTAGTTAGTATTGTTTTCAATAAACTGAAACTCGTACAGGCCCTAATAGATATTAAAAAACATCTTAAGATTTACCTTCACTTGGCTTAATTCTCTTAAACATAATAAGTACGACCAGGACAGATGCTAGATGGATCGTCGTATGATCACGATATCCAGTGATTGTTTACTGCCCTGAATCGTGTCGATGGCATTGAACCGAAATTAAGTGCAAAATGTAATACTGAGCCGAGGTCGATCAAAAGTTTCACTGAAATATGAAAGACCTCAGTAAAGTTACGACTCAAAGAAAACTTTAACGAAAACACTCCCCAGTAAACTTTCCTCCTATAAGCCTAAAATATTTCACTTCAAAAGCATAACAGCAAATATGTTTTGTTTTATGGATTGTTTTCGTTTGTATATGGCCTGTAACAAGTTCTCAAATATGAAAGATATTTAATGTGAAATCTGTATGACAAACAACATTGTTTAGTGAACTACCTTTTCTATTCAAATTCAAAGAGTGATGTGTGTCTAACTCTTCAAGTATAATGTTCATTTCAACGATTATTCTAGAGTAAAACCACCCCTTTCTTAATGGCAATACCTGGAAATAAAAATATCAACACAACCATTATGGTTATTTGATTCCTGATTGGATTTGTGAAGTATTAAATTTGCATATAGAAGGCCGGAATAAAAAAGTAAAAAAAACCGTTATAAAACTAGTTAAAGTACCCGTATGTCTCCGTCGATATATGATATAACCCTATCTAGTTGCAAATGACCGACAAAAACCAATCCAGTTTCATGGCGCATATAGATAAGCCGGTGTCATACAATTTTTATATTCAAGGAATAACCTGAATTGCAGTGAGCTTATAAATTTGATGAATGCCATTCCAGGCTACTATGTTCAAGTCACTAAATTTGAACGACTTCGATATCTGCGCTCAAAGAAAAACTACCGTTTCCTTCCCTTTATCTGCCATTATCAACGGATTTGGAACTTTTTGTTAGGATAAAGCATAGGATAATTTTGTTTATTGACTGAAAATAGTATTGCTCAACTGCTATTTATAACACATTTTTCCTTGTATCCATCTTCCTCAAAGCATTTACTTTTTTGGAATACAACTAGTAAACTCTAGACGTCACAAAATATAGTTTATTTTTATTTTTAAAACTTTTTCCTCTTTAAGTGACACATATATGTTAACAGTATCAAGTGAACTCTAGGAGTGAGTTGCTACTCAGTCGCTGATGTAAGAACTTGTCATTACAGAGACCTAAGGACGAGATCCCATGACAGGACGGCAACCATGGTGTGCTGAATTGCTCTAACTTCTACATCGACAGTAATTCTCGCCACAATAACAACATTGTTCGAGACATTTTTAATCCAATACCAACTACTCGTATTTTGTGATGTTAACTTCAAATTAATTAAACAAAAGTACTCAGTTCAACATAATTATTTTAGACATGTTGAACGAGTCTACCGACACGCATTTACAGTGACGTGCATGATGACTACTGCGGGGTATGATGATTGAGGTTGTTTGATCATCATAAACCCAATATCTACAAGACTGCAATCAGGTTTAAAGGCAATGTCAAGGGCCCGCTCCACACCGTTTCACCCTTGTATCGTATCTGAGTAATTTTCATTACCATAAGTTCCTTTACATTACAACTGAAAATAATAAAAAAAAGTTATACATAATTTATCTTCAAACATTGAATTAAGTCACTGAGTATACCAAGTTTAATTAACAATATATACTGAATTAGGTTTTTTTTTAACCTATTATTATTTTTAACCTATTTTATTATTATTTTTTTTAACTGCATAAATGAATATTTACATAACTTAGGAATACAAATAAATAGTGTAAAGCATTAAATAACGCTGTTTTGGGAGTACGCCTGGCAGAACGTATGGATGAATTGTTGTTATATGTTATCCGTTTTGATAGTATCTTACTTCACATAAATCGAGTTCCGCATCAACGATAATATCAGTGTAAATCTGTGAACTCCACGGAGTGTTCGGGCTGATCGAATTTAACATTGTAACATTGCAAATGTATGAAGAACCCAATAATTAGAGGCAGTTCAAGTTTACACAACAATTCAAACATTATTTGATTTAATGAGTGCTGGCTGTGCTATAAAATATAAGAAAATACTTCTTTGGAGGAGTAATATTTTAAAATAAACTCGTCTACACTAAATTTACATTGCGTTCTGACGTAGCATAGACAGACGAAATCGTAAGTAGTCCATATTAACCTTAGATATTTGTGAAAAAGCAACATTTTTGTAGAGATTTATTCAAAACACTTATATTCAATAGAGGAAATTTGCAGTTAACTATTGAAATAAAATATGAGAACAATATTATTTAATTCCGTAATGCAATCCTATAATAGTATGAATATTAAAATGACGAAAGGACGTTTTAATATGCATCTCTATATTTATATTATCTCTATATATTATAATATGCATCTTTTGAAACACTTTAGGCTATTTAATTTTTTTCAATGTTTATAGTGATCTTAATTTTTATATTAAACTTATTTTTTCCGTTAGTAATGCAAGATATACATTTAATAAAACTATTTGTAAATACTTTTATCTATATTTAATTAATTTAATCTTAATCAGAATGGAATTTGAGGGACAAAAGTACATTAACTAATGTCATTACGAAAGATAAAAACAATTCCACTCCTCCAAGTCGTTGAAATATCATTCCTCCCTTGACAAGCAAATCAGTTTGAGGACAAATTACTTTATTCTGCCAGGTTGGTAGCAGTTAGTGAAATAATTTAGCGCAGTTCAGTTGGTAACAATGCGGGCTAAGGCGGCTTCTCTCGTGTCTTGCTAACTTTCTTCCATTATTTACCCTCCTTCCTATTCATTTTCAGAATACATGCCTGGATAATATCTGGTATATGAAAATCATTTTGTAGGACTCTTCCTAACTGTGGAAAGTAATTTTGCATTCAAAATAATTTCATTGTAAAATTTCTATTTACATAGTTCCCAATCCCAAGATGAAGATAATTTTCGAAGCAAATAACTTACTAAAGGACAATTTTTGTAAGTTAGAAAAACTCTTTATCACTCAATCCGAAATCTAGTACGAAATCCTAGTAATACTGTATAGTGCACCAATTGCGGGATCTGTGACGTAATTAACTCATTTGACTCAAAGTGGTATTTTACATCTACGAAGGACTGCATTTTACATCGTTTTAGGACGTTCGGTCCTAAACAATTTAATGGATATTAAATTATTTTAATTATTCGCTTTGAGATACTGCATGACAACCAAAATTGAGGAGCCTAGACGCCAAAGGGTACAAGTGACAAAAAGTGAGTTTTGAGAAAACCCCGATCAAACTTTTCAATGAACCCATAATCAACAACTATTTTAAAAAATCTTTTTATCAGTGTTCATACGATATACTGTTACCAAATAACCCCAAAATTAAAGTTAAGGTATTTTAATTTGAACACATTTTTCATATAAATTATACAATGATTATATAAGCCTCTTGTACTCCTTGACAGAAGTAACTAACTAAACCCCTGCAAAACCAATCCTCCCTAGAGTTTGGAGGCCAAGGGGTACAGGTGCTTCAGGCTTGGATGCAAAGCAGAGAGAAAAGGTGACAATTAATTGTATCCATTGGTTTCCAAAATAAACAGCTGATTCTTGAAATAGTACTCAAACACACAGCTAGATGTCAGCACCTACACGTATATCCCTTTGCCACCAGAAAATATAGACTTTTAGCTACCCAAATATATACTTATCTCCAAATTTTCTATTTTTGCATTTGTAATCCTTGGTTTCTAGGCTCCTTAATTTACATTATTTATCTGAGCAGATTGTCAAGTCTTTTACTATTTATTCGCCAACAATTTTCGTCTAAGTAGCAATATTTATAAGCATTTAAAACCTTAGTACCATAAGCAGCTTTCCATAGATACATATGAATAAAATAATGTGATTTCTATATATTCCTTCACCCACGAAGTTTTTCCATTATCGCGTTGTTGCAAGACAGTCTCAAAGATCTACGTTACTCTCCGCAGCTTCGTGATTCCTGGTCGTATCTATGGAAAGCTTTTACCGTAATATAAGGGTTAGGGTCTACGAGCTTGGCCAAAATGAGAGAAAGGTTGGGGCTAAGAGTCGGTTGAACTGATGAGGTATATAAAAACGTTTATTAATTTATTTTCATATGATAGTACAGTACTATAAAAGCAGCTAGTATGATAAGTTTGAATTCCAAATCATTAGCTTTGTGAACACAAGAGAGTTTAAATTACAGAGAATCAGTCACTTTTCATTGCATTTTGGTTTTGAACAGAGTAAAAATTAAAATACGAGGTTAGTACATCATACTACAATACTAAAATTGCAATTCTAAAGATTGTAAAAGGATGTACTTTTATACTTTTATTGGTGACTCATACATTACATGTTGAACTAGACCGAAACAACTTGCTACGTTCACAAAGAAGTAATATATGTATCACTTCTCTGAGCTACATTATAAATTCTAAAGTACCTTTAAAAGTAACTTGGTGAAAGGAAGTAGAACTTAACAGCGGGTGAAGATACTCAAATATGCTATTAAGTAGGACAATTGGACGTTTTTTCGCCACCTCACTGATGATTCTCTCCTATTCCTAACTCAAATATTCTTATGGTTTGACCATTCTCGCTGGAAGGATGTGTCCAGGGTCCAGAGGCTGATCATCAAAAGGGTTCTCACCATTGCAAAAATCCCTTTTCTTCTAAACTCTACAATTTCCGTTTGAAACAGGTATACCGTGTCAACCGACTTGTAAAACAGAATGTTAGATCCAAAAATCAAATTTATTCATTAATTTTCATATCATTGTACATTTAATACTTCCTCTATTGCCTCCCCCGGTTCCAGGGGATCACCAGGTGTGACGTCACTGGGCGGACAAGGCGTTTATTGTGAGCGGAATTGGCGGTGGCAGCGTCACAGCGCCGCGGTGCCAAGTGCAGCTAATACCACATTCTTGGCAGCGTCATCGCCGCGCCGTCTCTCTCGCACGCACATCCGATCACTCTATCACTCGATAGCACCGGTAATCGATCGATACATCGATATAAAGCTCTTCGACTAATTACACCAAGTCCGTGGCACACTTGGCCGCATTTTATCAACACTCAAGATCATAAAGAACCGATTTTTTACAACCATCTCAAAATTTACGCAAATGATAATTTGCAGGAATTAGAGATTATTTAGAAGAATTTGATAGGCCTAGTAAGTATCAAACTTTTCATCACTTCAGGAAAGACTTTTTATATCGACAAGATTGGTAACAGTGTTTCGAACCACACAAAATTACAGTATGATAAACCGCTTACCGTATGTAATCTATACATAACTTACAACAAAGTGTAAGAAAGTGATTTTGATCTTTCGTGTATTTAATTTTTTTGAAGGAATGAGGACGGAGATTGCCTTCAAGATAAATCTTAAACAAACGTTTGATACATATGCTAATTTAATATTTTATCACAAAAGACGATTCAGAAACTAAATAAGAACAAAAATCTTACGTCCACCTGCACTTTTTATTTACTAATAAATAATACGAAACCCTAATAGAACCATCACTTTATATCTTTTGGATAAATGTAGGTCATAAAAATTTTACATGTAAGGTTAAATGAGGAAATCACAGTCATGGTTCAGGTCAGAGGGTCAATATTTGGTATAACATTATTTATATTAACTGCATGATTGAGAAAAATTGTAGGGTTTTTCTTGAAAAGAGGACGTGAAATGTCTCTCAAGGGACGTGGATAGGCCAAGTGCTATCGGAAAGCAATATTTTCCCAATCACACGATTTGGCGATGGCCCTAGTGGGACGGACCTGGCTTAGGCTTAGGCTGTCACAGTGCAGTGATGTTTAAAGGCCAAGGTAGGGCGTTTGGAGACTATCCAGCCAGCATCTCTTGGCAGGACCTACAATTGCACTGTCCTAATTGGGTTGAAATGGTAATTTTAATGTACAATTGCAGACTATTCGTGGCAGTACTGAAGTCGAATTTATTGAGCATGCAATGCTATTGCACATCATTATGCAATGCATCACGAAAAACTATGCGAATTGGTCTTAAGGACTGATGTTAAATTTCGATTTTAGTTTTGATAATGTATACAATTAAACCACTTTATCTATGTATGAGCATCAGCAGATCAGAGGAAGAGTCTTATAGATGGTAATATGGGGGTCACATGATTACACTTTGCCATCTGTTTATCATAATAATTGCACTACAAATTTTACTATAAAAATTATTGTCCACTTTTTATATATGGCTTTAATGATACTATATTTGAAATTCACTTGCTACACACACCAAATAGGCTTAAAATTATCTTATTGTAACCACAAAAACTGCCACTTAGATATAAGAACAAAATTATGATAAATTTTAATTTCTTGAACATTGTGTGTATTTATCAAATCTGTGTGGTATTGTATAGTAAGAAGACAACAAACACTTACCTTAAATGGCTGTTAAAAATTTGTCATCGGATATTTCATACCTAGAACAAACAAAAATTTGGTTAGTAATTCGCAGTTACTTAGTAAAATTTGTAGGAAAAAACTTGTTTTTTGGAAGGAGGTTCATTTAGATTTTACTATTCTCTGTCTCATGCTTGATGAATGGCAGTAGTTCATTAACTCCGATAGTTAATAGTTAGCAGTTAACTAGTAGTTAAAATATTTAATAGTTCTTTAATTTCTTTCTTGCTAAGTTACACAAGTAAACGTTACTATTTAAACAGTACTGTAACTAAATTCTCAAAAGAGTGTTCGCCTGTTTTTCTTTGCAAACATATTATGATTAGTATACACCATCCTTTTGTTTAATATACCACCGTGGTTTAGGATGTAAATAATTCAATAACACCAAACGTGATCTAATATTTATTAACTCAAAAGTATAATAATAACACGTAATTATGATTTTCTATTCATACACATAACTCTAAAACCGTGTGGATGAATAAATTAGTGAAGCATTGTTGATAAGAAAACTAAGAGAATGTGGAATGAGATCGACAATGTTGTTGAGTGGTTTGGCGAACATGCAGGTGAAATGTAATATAAGCGTTGCATATGTCACCTACTTAAAAACATAGCCGAGTACTTCACTTTGCTCTTTGCTCTCAAAGATAAATGCAACTAAAATTCGTTAAAAACAAATTTTTACTAACGAAAAAAGGAAATGTACATGTTCGCATAAAATTCGATAATAGAAACATTAAATATGATAAAACATTATGATGAAAAGATCTATTATGAATTGAGATGCCTAACATACAGTGTGTACGTTATTTATTTAGTGTCGTTGACTTTAATTTATGTGCGTATGAACTTTGTGTTGCTCTCAAATGCTTTGATGATACGAATGAAAGTTAATTCAACTTCGACGAAGCTAAAAATGCAATTGATGCATCGAAACATGCCACGAAAAAGTATACCCACTCCATAGAATAAGTGTGAAATAAGTGATATCCCCTATGTTTGTATTAAATATCAAAATATGTGTCTCGCCCATACTGTATACAAAAGCATAGTACTTATGCAATTGGCCAATAGAGGTAAACATGATCATTGAG
The DNA here is from genome assembly GCA_030545055.2 of Neoaliturus tenellus. NCBI lineage: Eukaryota > Metazoa > Arthropoda > Insecta > Hemiptera > Cicadellidae > Neoaliturus > Neoaliturus tenellus. The sequence continues at coordinate 53,540,794 of CM061534.1, read as the reverse complement.
ATTTGCCTGGAAAACTGTTACTGTACTGTATTTTTAATTTATGAGTTCTAAGGGCGTTCAGAAACTTCTAGGTGTTGTTTAACAACGCTGCGACTCACCATACACTAATTCGATCTTGTATTCCCATTAGAAAATTATGTTAGTTAACTTATTTATTTATTCAAGGAATTTTTTAATTTTCATACTTATTATACTTAAATATATTGTTGATGCTATAACCAGTATATTAGCAGTCATCGTAGTAAACTGAGTTTATCGAGTAATTAAAGTTTAAAAAGTATCAAAAATAGGGTTTTATTTTTTCAATATCTATATATATATTTATATATTGAACCTTGATCACTAAAATAATTTATATCGCTTGTTTTTTTTTTGTGTGTTTTGAATTGTAATTCAGAATTTAATGTTTGACAAACTATATAAACTGATACTGATGAACGTAGGCCTACATATTCATGAATTAATTTATGCATGAAACCCATTATTATCAAGCAGATAATTCAATCACAAATAAGTAATAAATTTGTAGAATTACTTCGTAATGATAGTCCTACAGGAACATTTAAAAATGAAAACAAAAGTAGGACGAGCCCGTATGAAAGTTAGACGTGTATTTCACCCCCCCCCCCCCTCGATACCATAGAGTGTGGAGATGGCTTATTGAAAACTGGCGCCCAATATAATCCATAGACCGCCGGCATTACACATTCAACATGCGTCCTTTATGCCTCCAACTAATGACGACACAATATTACAAAGACACGGTTAAAAAATACACGTTCGTCGGTTTTGTTCATGGTAGATTGTTATTTAAAAGTTTTATTTTCCTCCTTTTCTTTTATGATATGTTTATTTACTTTTTCGTTGTCAATACGGTACAATATCGATGTTAATCACTGTTTTTACAAAATATTTACCGATAAATAATTAATAAACGGTCATCTAAAAATTGTGTATATCTATCTATTTTCTTAAAATATACAATTTTAAATTTTCATTTAATGCAAAAGGTGACTCTTTAAAAGTAAGAATCAAATAAGCTACAAATAAAATAAGTAAAACTTTGACATTTTTATCCTAAATATTATCTGCCCCAACTTAACTAATTTCCCAACTCTGCCGGTTTGAAAAGTCGATGAACATTGTAATTAATTAAACCCACTGGTATACTTCCGCAATATATCCGTAAAAGGACGCAAGAATCTATATGTTATAACACAACTGCATATTTTAATTATGCAGTACCAAAACCTAATCTGGGTTTTGGAAATTTGTTTAAAAACAAGAATATTGGTTAGAAGAAATTTTATTATTTAAGCAATTTTTTAATACTCGTTTTGGGTTGACAATTGTTTTTTTTATGTTTGGAGTTGAGCAATCCAAACTCTTGCAGAGTTTGCAATTTAAATTAACTTTGATTTTACATATTTCAGCACTTTTAACATCAGGTCACTGTATTACTCAGAGTAGGTAGGGCCTAATTCCCTTGAGTGGTAATCTTCATTCTGTCGGGGTTGCATCCTCAGATTTTTCCGAGGGTAAAAGGCTCCAACAGTAACGACCAGGCCGCACGACATCAGAGCTCAGCACGAGATACTGTGATCGGTGCCACGAGGAGAGCTGGTGTCGCTTCACATCGGGGAAATACCACAAATAATCAGGGAGCGAGGTTCTAATATGACATTAATATTACAAAAACTTATAGCATGATTCTGTTTGGTGCCGTAATCACCATATGTCTATATTTTTACCATGCCAAGAAATGGTTTTGTTATATATAGCTCTATGTTACTGGAACCCTACGAATTAATCAATATTATAAATGACAAAATATAAAAATAGCTGGTTTTCAGTGTATAAGTAACATTTGCTACGATATTTACTAATTATATAAGGTGGGGCTGAAGAGGGCAGAGCCCTATAACAGCCGCAGTGGGCTCTCTGGCCCCCGAAACCAACCACTTCAAGTTAAAAGTTTTAATGTTTGTAGTAGATCTTCAGACACCACATCACATACCATATTAGCAAACATTTGGAAGGCAGGTGTATTTTTTTAACACTATAAGGGATTCTAATAGAGATGATTTAATATCGTAAGTCATATCGTCTCATTACGTCGTTTTTAACTAAAATTTGAATATTAATGTCATATACTTAATGCTAATGAAGATTTTAAAGCGATGCAGAGAAGTGTTAAACACATATTGCTAAAAGGAAAGAAATATTGACAGTTTTGTGACAATATTTAGAACATTGTTTGACATAATTAGGTAGTCGTATTTTGAAAAAAAAAAAAAAATGCTATTAAAGAAACTGTGGTATACCCCAAAACGTTTTCCCCACAATAAAAACGCTCTTTGCTTTTTTTATAGTAATAAACTAAACCTCTTTACATTTAAAATACAGGAAGTGTAATAAAAATAATATCCCAAATATAGATATAAATATTTATTTTTTAGTTTTTTGTATATTCAAAACAAGCAAACGGTAAGCACAAAATACATCTGCACCCTACCTAGATAACTATGATGAGCTATAAGCATTGCCACATAAAATTCAATAACTTGTACTATTATCAAACGTAAATTAATGAGTTTGAAAGAATTATCTAACAAAGATTTTTACTTCTTATAATAAACAAAATTTTGATTACAAAGTATTCAAATATAGCACGATTTTAATTAAACCAAGTACCATCAAAACCAAGTCAACAGTGAAAGTTGTAAATAATGTAACAACGTTAGCAATATCCTAGAGCAGGCGTCTACCGTGCATTGTTGCAGACTGAACTGCGATAAATTATTCCGGTTACTGCTACCAACCTGACGGAATAAATTAATCTTCCCACCGACTGATTTTCTTGACGGTGGAGAAATTTCAACGTAATCATTATGGTTCATTAGTGTTATCACTTATTCAATGTAATCACTACGGTAATCAGCAATGCGATTATGGAAACAAATAGATTGGTTTTAGTTGTCAATGTTTGACGTCCGCAAAGAAAAGAAAATTAACTGATAATATCATGAAAATTAATAAACGGGTTTTCATTATTTGGGAAGATTAATTTTTCAACAAACTGAAGTATTTTTATAACAACAAAAACTTGAATAAATTATGAAAGATATTATGATACAAAGAATAGATAAATGTGGTACATATGGTAGATTTGTGGTACAGAAGAATAAATATAGTACAATTTGTTTCTCTTCCCTTTATATGCAGATTGATGCCATTTCGAAGGCAGGTGTAATGTTTAATACCATAGTTGTTTCTAATTAAGAAATTTGTACTTGTATTTAATTAATAACTCATTAAAAGCTTAAGATTTTCCTGTGATTTTTTTAATGCCTTCCTGTATGAATTTGTCATTTTTATAGACCCCAATCCTACCTGTACAATTCTGGAAATTCTCTAATATATACAGTTGTACTTCTATATATACACCGTCCAACAATAAATCATGCAATGTCATTAAAAGGGGTTACAAAGGTACCAAAATAGACCATTAGGCGATTTCAAATTGTATAATTAAAATATCGAACAATAAGTTTACTGTCATGTTCTTTAATCATGTGGTTTTAACATTCTTCCGAAAGCCATTTATATATAAGAATATGTAGTAGTGTAAATCTGGATTGAAATCATATTATTTCAAACAATAATTATGTTTACATTCTTAATCATAAATAATAATAAAAATATACAAAAAAAGCTCTAAGAACAGAAAAATTATTGGTATATTGTAAAATTTTTTACGTAAATATTTGAAATATTTTTTTAAGCCCAACAAGTGAGCCCTAAATGTTTCCTTGTGACTCAATCGATATATCTGAAATATGAAAGTTATCCAGTAAAAGTTACGACTTGAAGAGAACTTGGACGAAAACACTGCCAGCGAACTTCTTGGCGTTCAAGTGTGACAAAATGTTTTAAACTTTCATAAAAAACAACTGAGGTGTGTTAAAGAATTAATGCATTGTGTTACTTCAACTCGTAACACAAGTGGTGTTGTAAGAATTATGCAGGCTCGCAAAATTAAACTGTACAATTCCAAATATGATCCTGATGCTTTGAAATTAAATTATTCACTTATACTTGTAATCTAAATAATATCATTTAGGATGTTGTCGGTCACTAATTTACATATTTTACATAAATTTATATGATGGGCAGCTGAGTGGTTATAGTACTTGCAGTTGAATAAAAAAGTTGCTAATCTATCGGGAGAAAAGTTAGTAGCTTTTTAAAGGTCGGATACTCTATCCTGTGGGCCATTTGTCATTAGACTGTTAATTAATAATCCTATCTAACAACAGATCGACATTAGATAATAATAATTTTAGATTTTAAACCTTTTACCATCAAAACGTTATAAAATGTCACATTCGTAGAAAATCCTCAAGAAATTCATTGGTACTGGTTATATGAGCTCCATAATATAGAACTCTTTTATATTTGTCACCTGTTCACGGGCAATCTCTTCATTATTAATAAATCAAGTTCTCTCGACGTATTGAGGTGAAAAGTAAGCAAGAACCTCATCAAATTCGTTTTGCTTCTAAACGAATATGCAATGATCTTAGTTCGCAAATTTTTTGTCATCTTGCATAATATGGTAACTGAATTTAATATTTTTTAATTAATTGTTCTAAAGAGTTATTGAGCTTTTAGCCAAAAATAGCTGTCATATTACCCTTCTTATAATTCATATCATTCTCTTATACATAATCAAAGTATGCACCATATGGTTAGTCAAATGAACATATATAATCTGGTTAAAGTTTATTTAACAGTATTTATAAACAATGCATTTTAATTATACCTATTTAAAATTATGATAGATCATAAGAACATTAGTATGTTTATAATTAATACGATTGTTCATAAGACAATTGGTTTCAAAATGTAAATGTATTGTTAATTTTCTACACTTAGCGATATAAGATAGATGTTGAGCTCGAATTTAAACCTACTTTCTAAAACCACAAAACGCTGGGATTCAAGACTACTTTACGGGGGTTTAGGTTTTATTCACTTTGTTTCAGACGAATGAGACAAAAGGGTCGCTTTGGAACAAAAAGGGCTTCAGCTGAAATAGCCTCTGCGTTTGATCCTTGAGAAATGGAAACTGTGCAACTGTAAAGACTTCGCGCACGCAGTTGGGCGGCAAATAAATTTGTGAAACGAAATTCTATTTTATTTTATATTTCATAAGTTTACAATTGCGATATGCATTGATAACAATATTTAAAATCGTTTTTATGACAATAACTATGAAATACTATATATATTCATTATACAATAAACGCGTGTTCAAATTATATAGTTCTCTAGTTATAAAAAGGCACGTGATCTTCAATATAATATTTAAATGCCATAAGAAAATACAGATTACAAAATGGACTGCTCGATGTCGAAATTGAATTGGCTCCAATGTATGCAGTTAGAATTTCATTTGTATTTTTAAATGCGTTATTCAAAACAACCAAACTAAAGTTATAACAGATAGTTTTTATTATCACTTTCACTCAAATTAATTGGGCCTTTGAGATTTAACATGTAGCAATGTTAAATGCAGTACAAAAATTATTTTGATACAAGTCAAAACACATAAAACTTATTTAAAACTTAAAATTAAACCCACTTAGGGCCGGTCTCTCCAAACACGTTAACTTAAACTTAGTTTAATTCAATTTTAAACATATGGACGGTTTCGGTTTAATCTTAAAATCAGGTTCAAGCTTGCTTAGAGAAACCGGTCCTTAATGGAGCTTTCATTGTGTTCCTTTTCTTCTTGATTCTAACTAACTATACTATTCATATTTTTTTGTATGCACATGTACGAAATATTTAGGAATTGTTTGATCATTTTTCTGGCAACAGCGCGGACAGGCTGGCCCGTGCGGCAACCGGCCAAGTCTTCCGTCTGTTGCTATAAATTTCAAAATTAACGCACCGAATAAAATAATTACAGTCGGGCAGACAGGTCAAAAAATGAGTTCATTGAGCGAGTGGAGCGTAGCGCTAAGGTGGGTGTTCGTGGCGGAGACGGTCCCGGGGCCAGGGTGAGGCGGGAGTTCTACGATTTACTCTTACACTCGTCATGACTGACGATTTGATTCAAGCTAATGTTTTATATAAATGCATATTATGTCAATTTAAAGGAGAAATCAATAATGTAGCATTATTTGGTCCTGAAAAACCTCGATTAACTTTTTAGGTTGGAAACTAGAATCAAATTGGTCGTTGGGCTATTAAATGATTATTCTGGCAAAAGTACCTGCTTGGATTAGTAAATGAAATGCTTAACTTGGCGTTACACTTTTTTAGAAACAGCAATAGTTCAACGTGGTCTGGTTCCTAGTTTGTTTATTTGCCTAATTTGATAATTTGAATCTTAATGTGGTTGTAATAAAACGTTCTTTGCCTCCATCTTGACACCATATTTATATATTTATTTTTCAATATTTTTAATGTATCTAACTAATTAAAAATGTATATATATAATACGAGAAGCAGTTTTTTTAAACACTACTCCTCCCTTATTTCTGGACGAAATTCAATGTTTGAGATGTCATAAGATTCGTCTCAGTTCGTAGTTTTGCAATAAGGTTTTAGATTTTTGATAATTTTACTCTGAAGTGCATGGAAAGTCCTTAAAGTTCGTTTTCTGTCCATAAGATTAACATGGGAAACAATTTTTATTAAATTTCAAGTAAAACAGCTGTGTATAGTTAAATCATAAAACACATGTCAATGCTAAATGGAACTTTACATTTGTTATGCAAAGGGAAGGTTTTATTACAAGGTACTTGGTTAAATGCAGCGCATTGCGCTGCACAGGTACCTCTAGTTTAATATATATCTTTAGTAAGCAGTATGTATCATAGGACGTTTCACATATATTGTAGACTAATGTTTTTACAAATGATTTGACTTATACCTTGTACATGAAAATATTAGTACCTGGAAATCGGTGGCAAATATAAATATAACTTTTTTTAATTGAAAGTTAAACTTCAACACTGTTAATTGATTAGATGTATAACTTTGTCAAATAAGGTTAGTGATATTACCTAATAGTACTCGTATAATGAATGTAAGTCAAGTAACTATAGCGATAATCAAGGTCAATTACGCTGTGTATCATATTTGGATACATTTGTAATAAACCATGCACACTATTAGCAACATGTATTTCAATTCCGTATTGTTTTACATAATTAGTCAACTCATAAAATTTTAGCACTGATTTAAAAAGAAAAATCATTGAGATAAAACTTATATCTTATTTAAAAGTATATAAACCTAAAAATTGGAATAACTTTTATTTAAACCAATGCTAACATAATTTGAAACTCAAGTGCTATTCAAGAAGTGTTTTTTCAAGAACAAAAAAAAAATCAAAATATAGTAAATGCAGCCAACATATAAAAGAATGTAACAACATTTATAAAACTATTTGTTTAGTTTTGTACGAATTCATTTTCATAACCTTCATGTTAAATACACTGTTAATGATAAGTTAAAAGAATAAAACGGGTTTCAGTCAAATAAAAATGCAACATGAATAAAATGACGGCACGTGCATGTTGCTCAACGTGTGTTTTTAATCGTGTCAATGTAATATTGTGTCGTCATTAGTTGGCGGCATAAAGGACGCATGTTGAATGTGTAATGCCGGCGGTCTATGGATTATATTGGGCGCCAGTTTTCAATAAGCCATCTCCATACTCTATGGCAGGGGTGTTGTGTGTGTGGGTATGCGTTGACGGGGGGGGGGGGGGTGGCGCAGGGGTAAAGCTGACTGAGAGGAGGGAGAAATGCGTATTTGTCATGCGGATCTAGATAGGATACTTCTTAAAGGAGAGAAATAAAAGTTTAAATCGAAAATTATATATTAATGTGATTTATAAACGTGTGTAACTAAATTAGTGTAAAAAAATTTCAAAACTGAATCTTCCGAAAAACATGAAACAATTTCTTTATGCAAATTAATTTAATGGACAAAAATAAAACTCATATCGGATTGGTTGTTAATCTCATTGAATATCATAGACATTGACATGTTTTTCTTTGTAAAAAAAGTTTATGTAGCCTACAACATTACTGGGAGAGTATATAATTTTGTATGAGTTTTCTTAATGTTATTTCAGATTTCAGTACGTAAAATAAATTAAATAGTCATAAATGGTTATAAATTAAATTCTTAAACAACAAACTTCTTTCCAAATTCCAAAAAGAGGCAAAAAGTACAAGTGACATTCTTCAAAATAACAAATTGGAAGCAAACTTAACCCAAGAACTCTAACTTATCAAATCCAACGGTAACAAAGGTTATATATGCACAAATTGAGGCCACGATTTTGACCAAATTAGGCCAGTGCAATGAAACGTTCGGCCAAATCAGCGTCTGGAGGCCCTCCAACGTTACCTTAAACTACGAAGCTCCGCGAGGCCCAAGCTAAGCCAGGTTCGTCCCAGTTGGAGCGGCGCCAGGATGTGTGATCGGGGAAATATTGCCTTCAGGACCCTGGGTCTGCTCGCTCCTAACTTTCGACTTCCTCCGAAACGGGCAGCTCGCTTCCTTATCGTCTATTTCAAAGCAGTAATCAATATCTTCCACAAAAAACATGATGGAATTTAATTGGACATATTGATTTACTGATTTATGACTTATAAGAAAATACTTGTTAATTTTAGCGAATTTACCATAGGGAATAAGCTATTACCGTAGGTCTCATGGTAAGACCTAAGCCCGAGACCATGTTACTTTTTCGTTTTGTGGTACCCAGAGACAAAAAAATAATAGTCAATAAAATTTTTATATAGAGTTATGTGTCCCTAGGCACGATAATTCTCGTAATTTTGTAGTCTGATCGAGACAAAATTTGGTAGAGATGTGTAATCCTACCTTTATTTGAATAAGTTCGTAAACCTACCGGAAGGGGTATTTTTGGGGAGGGGGTGGGGTTTTGTACCCCAAAAATGTATTTTTTATTTTTCATATGTAATTTTAAAAAAATATAAATTTTGATTTACACCCAAATTTTGAATTTTTTCTCGTATTTTAATTAAATAAAAACCCCTAATCTGTAAGCCAATTGCGTTTATCTGATTAACTCCTTTCGAAGATCATTAAAACTACTACGAGCATCTGAAATTATAGTTAATGTTTAAAAGCAAATGTTATTGTTCTAATTTCATCTACTGATGAGTCGTCAACCGAATTTTTTTTCTTTCGATACTAGCGGCATTTTGTAAACCTTGATAAGCGAATAATGACGTAAAATTTATTTTAAAATTAATTAATAAAGATAATCACAACCCTAACACACTGCTCATGAATTATATTAAAATACGTTAGTATATTACAAATTGAGTAGGCCTATCATAGTATTCCATACTTTAACAAAACGAATCCCTAACCAAGTATCAATGATGGGACGCGATGCCGCAAAAATGTTTTGTTTTTAAGCCTCTGATAAGAGATCCGCATGTGTTCGCAGCCCCGCCATGTTGTTATCAGTGTTGTTGGTTGACGCTGTGTCCGGATGAAATACGATGACGCCACACTCAATCTTTATCTGCAGCTAATATATCTTCCACCCAAACTACGACGTTGTACTACAAGTTTTCTCTCACATTTTTTACTCAAATATTTTTAAAATAGCGTATATGATGTACATTTGTTATTTTGTATCTGAGCATAACAATAGTTCCAGGGATTTTTATACCGCAAATTATAGTACAGATCACAGTACAGACACATTATTCAAAGTGTTGGAAAAATTCGTTTCCTTTATTTATACGCATCATATCTATCCAACAGGTAGAGAATATAACGAGTGTGTAAGGAATAACGTAGGGCCTATTTATTTTTACTTTAATTCTAGATAACTTATCTACTAAAATCTATAAGCAATGCATGTAGCTATTCTGTTTTATTTAATGTCTTAACCTCCACAATTTGACGAGCCTCATCGACGATGTCTTAAACAAATTTTATATTATTATCAAAATACCTTTCAGCTTTGCAGGGTTAATTCCTATAGGATAATTTCACTGGATCTTACGGAAAAAAGATCATCAAAATGCAGTTGATTGAAATGTAATTATCTAAAAAAAGTAATTTGTTAAAATGTGTTTGTTTCAAGGATAAATAAGCCACGCGTACGTAAATGTTTCCGTCAATCCTATAGTTTTTCGTGGTTCAAGGAAAACCAATGGATTCACAATCAAGCAGGGTTTATTTAGACATTCATCAAGATTGGATGCAAAATGAAGAGTTAATGCACTTTTAGAGAAATATTTTACATGAATTTTTTTCAACGATAGTCCATGTTAATTTTCTTTATATAGTAAAAGTATTTAAATATTAAAAGTATTATGGTAAGAAAGAAATGTAAGTCAAAATTATATTATAATAATATTAATTTTGAAATATATTTTGATATATTATTATTTAAACTATCATTTCTTTCAAACTATTCATTGTCTACAATGGCAAAACAAGCATTCGACCATTAGCGATGACATCGGTTTGAATGTGCTTGATCGATATCGAATGACCGATTGTAAGCATGGTACGTAATGATGGGGGTGTGGGGAGGATACATAACATGACTGTGCCAAGAATGTGACATTAAACTGTGTTGGCCGAGCAAGCGGTGACGTAGTCCCAGATGGCTCCGTACACTCAAGAGGACGCGTGACGTCATTAAAGTGGGGCCAACTTCGAGAGCAACTTGGGCAAACAGGTCAAACATGTTGGTTACTTTTAAACTTTCAAATAGGTTTTATTAATAACCCCGTCACAGCAGACCTGCGTACTTAGCAAATTTCCCATAAGAACCATCGGATTGAGTACCTACCTAGGTTTGCCACCATATGGGTTTTGTTAGTAAATATAAGTTTAACCCTACCTAGTAAATGTACATACCAAATTTTGTTGAGGTTATTCTTTTAAATGTTTCATAAATCCCATGGGAGTGAGTACGTAAGTTTGCCGCCATTTGTGCTTTGTAAGTAAATATAGGTTAAACCCTTCCTAATTAATATGTACTAAATTGTATCAAGATATTTCAATGAATAAGCAAAAAAGAAGGTTTTGTTTATTTTCCATAAGAAAAACATGGGAAACGTATTTCTTATTTTCTCCGTAACCATGTAAGCTAAGTTAATAATAAGTTAAAATAGTAGATTGTTTATTTTTGGCTTTTTTAAATAGTTTATTTTAAATTGTTTCATTTTAAAACTTAATGTCAAAAAATGACAAAAGCCCATTTTGACCCATTTTAAACCCATAAAACTCCGTTCCCACGGTCCGATTACTCTGGTTGGCAAACTCATTTAAGTATATGCCGGCTTACATCCCAGTACCAAATTTAATTAAAATCGGAGGTTTCGTTCAAAAGTTATTGTGTTCACGGACACTTAGATATATATCAATTTAAACGAATAATATTTTTGGCTACTGGGGACCTCAAAACAAAAAGGTATCATGGTTCCGGTATTAGTTCTTACTATGAATACTACCGTAATAGCGTTTTCCCTAAAAAATGTAATCATGTTTGGTAGAGTACTATTATAAGTTGTGTTAGTTTAATTTATTATGTTACATACGTTTATTTTTTGTGAAACATGCAAATGGAATTAATTTTTTTCGTTCAAACTGCCTATCTGGTTTATTTGTGTAAACTATGTTGTATAATATCGAAATCAAATTTGTACAAAAGTGATCAGGTTGCCGTATATAATTGTGTAAAGACGGATCTTTGACGACAAAAGGGGCGGAAACAGGCGAGGGACTTTAGCCTCATTGATTTCAGAAAGCTGAGATTCTGCCGCTGGATAAAAGTCATCAGTTTGATTGAATTACATTTCTGTTTACTTTATGGTTTTATATTGAAAATTTTGCGAATTACTAGACATGAAATTAGAGTGATATTCAAGACTTAATATTTTTTTTTACATCAGAAGGGTTTGCTATAATTGTTAAAATTTATGGGATAATACTGGTACTGGTTTTTTGTACCAATAAAATAAAAACTGCATCTATTTCGCAGAGTAATTAAAAAATACTTTTAGTGTTTGAAACTACAGTAGTAAAACAATTCAATTATTTATGAAAGTAGAATACATGGCATTATAAAATGCACCTTTAGAATAAATTAAAAGAAACTTACCCCCATATAAATTTACTAATCTATCAGAGCAATGTATAGCTTATACTGTACGTGCATATATGTATGTTTTCATGTGCATACAACTGTTTTGTACCTTAAATATTTCTGAACTCTAAAATCGCAATGAATTACTTTTGAAGGGATAGTCTTTAAGACTTGTTTATCATACATAAATTGAATCACAAAAAGTGCTTTATTCACTAAATTAAAATATTTTAGAGTGATCTCTAAAATATTAACTGTAATTTAAATTTTACTTCAATTAAAACTAAAAACAGCAACATTTAATAGATATGTAAAAGTTTACGAGTCTGAAGAGGGGCACAAACGAAAGAAATTAAGTTGAAAAGCAAAACAGTAATGCACCAAGAAGTGTAACTCTGTTACGCGCGTTTATCCGTTTAAAAGGCGACTGCCGGGATTCAAAATTGTGTTAAATTACGGCTGGAAAGTCTGAAGGGATTCCGATAGAACGGCAATGGCAACGCCAGGCCGAACGGCAAACAATCCACTTCACTGACCGCCGCGCCCCCTACGGGGCAAAACAAGGCGATGAAGGGACTCGGTTTTAAAACTAACAGGTAAATTGTAAGATTGGTTAAGTGAGTTTTAAATAATATTTCTTTGCTTTTGTGATAACTTGAAAACATAAAGATATGATTAGGCAAAACTATGAAGGCAATAAGAACATTCTTTATTAAAATGGACGTTTAAGGTTAATGTACAAAATTGTCTAAATTAGGATTTTAAAAAATTATTATTTTTATACAAACAAATTTTGAATAAATCCATAGAATGTGCGTGCTTTCCCATAAAAAAACAGTGTTTGAGGAAATTACAGTACTACACCGTTTTAATGCAATTTTAAGGTAAAACATAGTCTATTTGACAGTGGAAATGTAAAGGCGTTGTACGTAATTAATATTAGTGTCCCAAAAGTCGAACTATTTAATATAAAATCTTAAAATAGTAAAACTTTCCTTTTTTGCGATTGTTTTATATCGGTCCAAATCCAAACATGTGAGGGCACCCCATAATCAAACATGTTACATCATGAGCTCAAGTAGAAGGCTTAGCCTAACGAGTCAACCAATTGGTTTATATAACCCATTTTTATAAATAGTTGTTTTTAAAACCAATTTAACTTAAAATTTTAATGCTTTTGGCTTTAAAACCCATACCGTTCAATACACTAAAATAGAGCGCTGTAAAAAATACTTATACTTTAAGATCTACGGATAATTAAAAAGTATATGACTGCGCTTTGATATATGTGTAATATGTGCAAATAACAATATCACGTAACAATCTTGATGCCATTACCAATTATTTACAGCTACTCCACACGTACGATTATCACAGTGTCTTGTCCACTTATCTAACCCCATTGTGCACGGTTGTGCAGGTGTGCCTATTAACGTGGGTGCGTGTGCGTGTGTGTGTGAGTGCGTGTGTGTGTAAGGGGTCAAAGGCCGTCCTCTGTTTGTTATCTGTGTTATCTTGCCCGCCTGTCCCTTGCCCACTTTATTGGCCTGTCCTCCTGAATTCCTAAACAGCAACGTTCGCACGTTGCTCTAGCGTGTACTCTCTACCTCTACAACAAAACTTTCAAGTTTCCAAATGATTTTTAGTTGTAAATTATAGCATACTTAGATCGGCTAAATTGGTTATATTTTATTTACTAGATAGACCAGAGTCTAAGATCTACAAATACTGCAAAAGGACTTAACACTTGCTGAAGGTACTCTAAATATCAAGGTACATTGTTACAATCAACTGCTAACAAATGTGAAGTTATAATCAAAAATATATGTGTTTGAACAACATTACCAGTTTCCTACTGCGATAACTATATGATCACTAAAATACTAACAAAAATATTTCCATACTATTGAGTCAATATATTTGTTTTTTACTTTACGAAACAAAACCACACAATTACGATTAATCTTTCCTCTGGATTGTTTAAATATTATCTTGAGAGGTGAGTTAGCTTCCGGATTACTGTTAAATACTTAAAGTGGTGTAATATACCTGCATTACTTAATCCTTTGGTTGCGGTGTGGCAACTATTGTTTCAACTTCATGGAGTCATCTTCAGACCGTACAAGGATATAATACATTTTAAAATTATCACTTCATTTGAAGATTGTTGAGGCATTGGTCTAGACCAATCTACCGCCTGGTTCATGTCGTTCCCCGTTCACAGTGTTTTTATGTTTTTTGAATGTTTTCTATGTCCGTGTCGTGTGTGCCGTGTAATGTGTCATGTGTAAGGAATTTTAATAATCTCAACGATCTTCAGATGAAGTGATAATTTTAACATGTATGGTATCCTTGTACGGCCTGAAGATGACTCCATGGAGTTGAAACTATAGTTGCCACACCGCAACCAAAGGAGTACTTAATGCAGGAACATTACACCACTTTGAGTATTTAAATATTATGTGTTGTTAATCTTACCTAATTAAAATTTTCAATCTGGTGGACTTTGTTACATTTAAAGTCTTCACATTAAAACCATAGACGATGAAACATTTATTAACACTGAGAACCATGGTTGTAAACTTGTTTCCTACCTTGACTAACCTAACCTCACTTTTCAATTAAGCACATTGTGACAACTGGGGTGATAATAGGTTGACAGGTTGGTTCAGTAACACTTCGTTCAAGTAACATTTCGGCAAACTCAAATTTCTCAGAAAAACAGTAACACTTCGTCCCACTCGCACTTATAGTTGACCAGCTAATAAAGCAACATTGCGGCTCGACTAAAAATTGACAAGAGTTGAGGAACGTAGGTCAGTTAGTAAGAGCAGGGACAGACCGAGGGTCATGCGATTCATGTGGTTGCTAGGGATTCCGGTCTGGGAGGGGCTCAAAATAAAATTACGGTGTTATTTGATATTTACAAAAATTAACTCTTTAACAAACCGTGTAGCCTATAAATTCGGTAGTGCGTGTCAAAACAACGCTAAAGTCGGGGACACACGCCGTCGCTGTAATCGATTGTATTTTGAGAGTCAGGACACAAGACAACGGCAAAACAGCCGGGCCTAACCGGGCCACTACCGTGTTGCTCATTATGTTAAATTTATTCTCATTGTAAAAATGATGCTGTTGGCATTCAAGAAAGTTACTTTGCTGCGTCCTAAGACGAAGGAAAAAGGTTAGCCGTTTTATTAATATGTTTAAAATCCAGAGGGCATGTAAATAACATGGGGTTAATGATAGTATATTCACAATAAAATTCACAAATGCAATAAAGTACTATGCAATGGAAAACTATCCTCCCAAACATCTAGTGAAGACCTGCAAACTATTTTTGGGCCGAAGTGTTACTTGGGACTAAGTATTACGACACGGACGAGGTTGGCTGTTGGGATGTTTTAGTTGGTGTTTCATTGTTTTTCATTTTTTTATTTCAATATAGGGTCAAAAATGTGCCTAAATATGATGCAGTTAATACAAATTCACGAGAAAAAACTCTTACAAAAAGTAATAAGAAGTTTTTCGTACAACAAAGAGAGTCATATCTTACTATTAACCACACCACACCATTAAAGTTTATTTAGCGTGAAAAGCAAATCTTGCCATAATCTGACCCGCACTTCCCAAGAAGTTTTTTCCCTGTCATCAAACCCTCCTTGCATAAGACAATCATTTCAGTAATGTCAAAAAAAAAACTATTACTATATAATATAAATAAACATATTTAAAAATTATTTTACGAATTTTTGGGCTGTTGAAACACAGTCCAACAGACAGGCTTGCTAAACATAAAACAATAACAAAGACAAAACATAAACATAAACAATGTTGTTGTTAAACATAAACAATTGTTTTAAAAGACATCAACCAAAGAGAAATTTAACGGCGTGAGTAAGTGATTTGAGATGTAATCGGAACATAATCCGTTTGTAGAATGGCATGGCTGTTTGCGGAGTCTTTAACATTGAAGATGAGAGATTTGTTGGTCTGCGGAGTCAAACCTAACAACCGTCTGGGGACCGATTCGTTCACCGCCCCTCCCCCTCCACGACGAGTGTGAAAATCCCCCCCCCTCCAGGCCAACCTTCTTGTTGATCACGTGATCGTTAAGTATCGCACATGACTTGTTCTTTATGTTTTTTATATCGCTTAATAATGAACATGATATAGTCTTAAGGAATACTGACACGCTAAAATAAAATTTGTGATGACAGTTAAAACATGAAGAAATTGGAATTCACAATTTTAGGTAAAGTATAAATCATAGGCGTCATTTGGGGGGGGGGCAAGGGGGGGCAGTTGCCCCCCCCAATAATTTCGGCGATTTAAAAAAAAAAATTGGGAAATTTAAATGTTAGGTTATGTGGGGAAATATTTTGACTTTAACAAAATGTCTATTTTCAATTATTTATGTAAAACTCTTAAATTGGCTCATTCTGCAATCATCTTTGGCACGAAGTCCCATCTCACGTCTGTTGATTTGTTAATCATTATAACCATAGTTCATTAGAGTTTCCGCTACAGAAAGAGCGCCAATGTGTCAGGTAGCGCAGCTTAGCGGTAGTGGGTCTGGAAGCTGGACAACAACAACGTCAAAGGAATGAGACATTTGCATTGATTGTATATATATATATATATATATATATATATATATATATATCTGTGTGTCATGAAGTTTTAAATTTTTTAATGTATTGTAGAAACACCATCGGTCAAGAAAGGTTGTGTTCTCTGGGGCTTTTGGCAAATAGAAAGATATGTAGAAATCGACATTACAAAAGTAATAATGAATTACTTTGATTCGCGGCGATATAGACGGCTTAATTTGGCATGGTCAGTTAACTGAACTAACATGTCCTTGTGCTTTACCAAGAAATACAGTGAATTAATGAAATAACTAGTGTAAGCTACATGTTGCCCGAAATCGAGCATTTTAGTTAGTATACTGATAAAACATTTCATTTCCTACAACAGAGAAATTTACATTTTCTATAACAACTCTTGGTTAACATTTTTTGTAGGCCTACATACACTTTGCCATCGTTACCAAGATACCTTGGTCATTTGCATAGCTTAATACGGTACCTATAGTGGCAAATATAGTTATAAAACACGATTCCCGTAAACCTCTGCAGCCATCAAATTCACCTAGCGCTTCGGCCGCGAGGCGGCATTCGATAACGTCGTTCGGGCTCAGGTAGAGCGGAGCCTTGCCTATAGGTTAAACATAACCTCTTTTGTGTGAAAACGTAGAAATAGTACTTTCGCTGATGTCCGATGTTTACACTTTACAGCTGTTTACTTGAAAATCAAGATGGGTAATCAAATGGGAAATTTAAGAACTTCAAGGACTTGTAGGTCCTCTCTTTTTAAATGGATATTTTACCAATTTACTTTAGAAACAACTTCACGCCGAGCTCTATCCAATGGCACTAAAATCATTAAAACCTGTTGAAAACTGTGGGAGGAGTTCTTGTACAAAAACCCATATCACGTATTAAATATGTATAGATGTTTTTGTAAATAATTACTTATCTTTTTTTTGATTAGTTATTTTTACCTTTCTTGTCCTCAATAGCAATTTAGGTAATGTAATGGGCAATGTATACCGTGACTGTACTCACCAACAATAGTTAAATGAAATTTTTGTGCATTATAAGGTAGACTGCAAAGGTGCTTTGTCAAAAAATAATATTTGATAAAGATATAACAATCTGTTTTACCATTATGTAGGCCTATGGAGTTTTAGTCTACATATCCGACTGTAAAATTTTTGAGTTGTAAATATATAATATACAATAATACCCCCGTCGCAGCAGACCTGCGTACTCAGCGAATTTCCAATGGAATTTTAGATTATTTATTTTCCCCGTAAAAACCCCATAGGATCGAGTATGTAGGTTTGCTGCCATGGAGTGTTGTTAGAAAATCTAAGTTAATCATTAATTGGTGAATGTAAACACAAAATTGAATCAAACTATGGCAATTTTTTATTTTCCCCATAAACCCCATGGGGGTGAGGTATGTAGGTTTGCCGCCATATGGGTTTTGTAAGAAATTATAAGTTAAGCCCTATCTAGATAATGTACATACCAAATTTGATTAAGTTATGTCAATAAATAAGTAAGATATAGGGTTTTCTTGATTTCCCATAAGAATAACATGGAAAACACATTTTTTGATTTTCTCCGTAACCATTTAAGCTAAGTTAAAAATTCAAAATACTAAATTGTTTGTTTTTTTAAGCTCTTTCGAATGGTTTTAGTTAAAATTCATGAATTTTTTAAATTGAGGTCCAGAAATGCCAAAAACCCAATTTTGACCCCTTTGAAACCCCATAAAACCCCGTTCCCATAACCCGACAATGCTGGTTTGCGAACTCATGAAAATAGACCTGGTCTTACACCTTCATACCAAATTTGATCAAAATCGGAGGTCCGCTTCAAAAGTTATCAGTACCACGGACACACACACATATATATATATATATATATATATATATATATATATATATATATATATATATATATATATATATATATATATACATATATATGAAAATGAACGAACGGTATTTTTGGCTTCTGGGGACCTCAAAATGAAAAAGTAAAGTGGTCCCGGGCTTAGGTCTTACCATGGCTACTACCGTAGTAGCGTATTCCCTATAGGGAAATTCGCTAAAAATAACTAAATAGTTATAAAAACAATGTTTTTTTGTATTTTTATTCCAACGATGGCATCTATTAATCAATTAAATCCATTGGATTTCTTAAGGTGTTTTTCATTACAGTAACCACTTGCAGTTCCCGGAAAATAATGACTTTCTACGAGTACATATAGAAACATGTTATATAGTAAAATTTTACATAGGGTTTGTTTACATGGGTTTGTGAGATAATATTAAAAGTTCACAGTTTATGGACAGCTTAGTGTCGCAAACTCAATTAGTTTTTATTGACAGTTTTTAGGGAAATTTAAGATGTTTGGCCTATTTGTAGGAAGGGGGGGGGGTACCTATGACATTAAGAAAATCTTGCCCCCCCAATCAGAATGCTGAAATGACGCCTATGGATAAATTAGAAGATTTGATAAACTTTGAGCGTCAATAAAGTGACAATTCAATATTATGTATTTATCTTTGAATTATATTACTCGCAATCAGGCCTACTAAAAAATTAGCCATCAGATAGATACTTACGACGTACTTTTATCGTCTACTATTTTATGTATTGCATACGTGAAAAATCATAATAACCAAATAATTGATTTGTTCACTACCATAAATATGCAACTTAAATTTCAATTTACTGTCAGGAAAATGACATTTTCGTCAAACCACGCTGAATTATCTAATTCAGAAAAAAAGCACGAAAAAGTTGTCTCAGCTGTCTCAATAATTCTAGGTAAAAAAATTACCACGTTAAAATTATTCACCTGGCTAATTTTTTCTTCTCCATATGAAAAATATGATAACTGTACGACGATAAGTACTATAAATGCTTTTCGAATAATATTTAAATGTTTTATATACCAAAATAAATGCCACCAGAACAAGTATAATTTTCCTTTACACTTACAAATGACATGTGGTTGATGTAGAATAAAATTGTAAAAGTAGTTTTGTAAGACGTATATGTTACAGCGTTGCCTTGAAATAATATTTAACCACCAACCGAACATCTGCGTTGCATGTATAAGGTTGATAGCCACACCGATGCGTTCAGTTTATTATACCCTAACTGTTCAAACTTTGATTATACAAGTTGACGACAGTTTGTTTGCAGCTCTGTAGGAACAAGCTGGAATTATATTTTAGATATGAAATTAATTGTTAGTAAATAATAATAGTGCTATTGTGTGATTCAATGTAATGTGATAGTAAAAAAAAATAAATCAAATAATACCTTCCTATGTCATTCACTGTAAATAAGTACAATAGTTATTGTCACTTGGTGTAGTTTTGATTTCAACATAAACAATTGTGATCCACACTTAAAGGTTTGTTTTGATTTGATTTACATACAATCTAAATATAAAGCAAGAAATAAAAATTTATTTTAAAATAACTAAAAAATATACGGTGGTGTATAGAATTATCTACAGTACCTAAAATAAACTGCCCAGTCAGAGCATTAACAACTATATTATTTTAGTACTTGCGATTTTCAACGTAAAATGTAACAATTATTTTAATAGTTCAATTCAAATTTTAATTCACAAAAGTGTAAACAATTGGATTTAAATTTTATCCAAATGATAATTTCGGTGGTGAAACCAAAGTTATGAAACGTAATGGGTGCGTATCTATTTTGTAAAATTTATAGTCTTGTACAGACTTTTGTGTTACAAGATGCTCCCAGTTTTAATGGTCTATTTAGAAGCGCGATTAGTGCCGCTTCGTTCAGAATGATTATCACTCTTAAAACGGTTCTTGTCAAGATTGTGCTAAGTATAATCTGCAATGAGCTGCAACGATGTCGTTCCTTGCTCCAGCAAACAAGCCTCTCACACAACACCGTTCCGCACAAATACACGCACTTAGGATGGATTACTTTGAATGTGAGCAATAGATATTCTTAAGTACTGTACAGAACGATTTCATTTGTAAAAGGAAGCAAAGTGTAAGGAAATTAATAAGGTGAAATTTATCTGTAAGGGCTTGTGCTGTAATAAGTTTATTTTTCTAATAGTTTAATACTTAAATGGTTGGTATACATTTTCTTGCGCTAATTGGGATCATGTATTGTTCCCTTTAATGTTCCCTTAAATTCCCTTAAATGTTCGTATTTTTTTATCGAAGTGTTAAAAAAAATACAAGAAGTGTTACTGCTATAGTAACTTTATTTGACCTATATGTAACTTGAATGTGTATATAAAATGGTATTATGACTAGATGCTACTCAGTTCTTATGTACAGTGATTAAAAATAAATTATATGTATAAAATCATTGTTTAAACGATTCTAATAGTTGTTTTAGAATAAATCATATTAAACACTTTTTTTATTAGCATGATACGTGTTGTTTGTAATCAGAAATGAAAACAAACACAATTTGGTACAATGTTTGGTACAATTTGGACCAATAGCAGTGAAGAAGGAAGTCATGTGACTATGACGTCATTTGTCTCTGTATTGTTGTCCGCCATGTTGGATTCTGTCATTCTCTCTTTGGGCCTGATGATGATCGGTGTGTCCGGTCGAAATCGATTGCCAATTTCCATCTTTTGATATATTTACCGTCTGTATTCTGTGCAGTATAAGTGTAAATATATTTTTGAGTGTTGTAGACGTTTGTTTTTCATTTCTAAATCATATTAACAATGAGTGTAAAAATTGTATTGGAAATAATTTATGGATACTTCGTTCCTTAATAACTGTGATGAGAGTCATACTTGTTTTAAAACACTTCAAAGATAATATGCTTTAAAAAAAAAACCCCATCCCCTCGTTCTAGGAAAACTAGAATAGGGTAGAATAATTCTTAATTAGTATTTTTCAAGCTAATTATACCATACTAAGTGTTTGAAGAAAAAACGTATTTTTCAAAACACTCCTCTTACTATCTGAAAATTATTTTTTTATTTACATTTATCACTTAACTTCTATTGTTACGGAGAATTTCAAAATATTATGCGAAAGATTAAAAAGCGAACAAGTCTGAAAAATAGAGTAGGATATCTCTGTTTGAGGTTTTGGCTTCAGAACATACAAATATTAATAAATTAAAGGTTTCAATGCTTGGAAACTATTCAAACCCAACACCTTTATATTAACGCTTGATGATAATGAATTACTGAAAATCTAATTGAAAATACGCTAGGTTATTCAACGCCTTTTACCCTTTTGAACTTGTTACACGTTATTATTTTATAATATGTATACATGGTGAAAAAAGTCTGGAATCGGTATAGTATCTTTAAAATTATTTAATATAAAACTGAAAATTTGCAAAGTGATCTTAAGCCTCAAAGTCTACTTCCCAAGGTACTTATTGTGCTTAGATCTCCAAAGAGGGGCGGTCCATAAGGAGTCAGAAGAACATCTTAAATGTAAGCATAGAAAACATGCTTACATTGCTATGATTTTATTATATTGCTATGATTTGCTTAGTGGATGGCAAAAAAGAATTAATGGTACAAAAAATTAAAGGACTTTAAGAAAATAGAACCATGCCTCAAACCTAACCACAAAAGGATGACCGAGTCAAAAATGGTAGGCGATCAAACTTACAAAACAACTTTGCATTAAAATCATATTGCCGAAAACAAAACACTTAACCTTTAAGGTCAGATTTGTTTTACATTCCTTGGAATGCAAAGGTCTTTAAAATAATCTATCATATGACGTAGGCAAATGAATTTTTTTCAAGACTTGGAGGGGATGACCCTAGTGAAAGTCGTCAGGGAAACTGCATAACCTAACCTAACCTATTCATCATTTTAAAGGAGTTTGCATTCTGAGCATTTTGCCAAACCCGACCAAAAAAAGGTTGAGTGTATATTGCATTTTTTCAATATGATTTTAATCCAAAGTTCGATCGCCTGCCATTTTGACTATGTCGTCTTTTTGAGGTCGGGTTCACAGTATTGTTCTTCATTGATAGAGATATTAATTTAATGTAGGTGCATTTTGAAGTATACTTAAATTTAAGATTTTCTTATGACTCCTTGTGGACCGTCTCCCCTTGAATGTTTAAGAAAAATCCGTATACTTTGGGAAGTAGACTTCGAGACTCTAAATCGGTTTACTAAATTTAAGCTTTGTAATTAAATAATTTTTAAAGATTATACAGTTTCCAGATTTTTATTCACCCTGTATATGTAATAATAGTAGTTATAGAAATGATTCATTAGGCCTACTACTATAACAGTATCGAAGCTGTAGTTTTAAGGCCGAATAGATAACTCATTCTTGGTATTGTGACACTTGCAGAAAGAGGTTAAAAAATTTATTCCGTTATCATGTTACAGTTGAAATGTTATCGCGGAACAACGGGTCATTCCCGCCATAATAAGTCGTTTAATAAGTCATCGGATATACTGGCATAAAAAAGTATCAACAAAATGGGATATAAAACTTGAATTTAGTGATAAAGCAAACCTTAACTTCATAAGAGTATAGAGCATACGTGTATAGATGCTTTACGTAGGTACGTTGTATTTTTCTTTAACATTTTTCTTACAAAGGAGCCCCATCCACCAACGAGAACGAGCTTAAGTTCACATTCCCCATTGCTATTTAATTAAGCTGTTTCAACTTGAAACAAGTTTGCTTCATTGAATACATTCTTTGCCAACTCCTTACAAGTTTAAAATGAAGGGGAAGTTTTCTGCTGTAATGATTAACAAGCCTGTAGAAGGAGTTGCTTCGATTTAGAATTGAAAACACGTAAACATAGATTTATTTGAATGAAAAAAAAAACAATCCATTAAAGGTAATATCTCCACCTGAAACATTTTTTTATTTAAAATTTTTCTACATAAAATTTAATAGACTTATCATTTTTATTCATTAAAGTTTCAAAACAACATTTACCTTCTATCGCTAGGTTTGTTTTATTATTATACGCTTATTTTATTATTATGTACGCAATTGCCATTAGCATACCAATACTAGTTTGACTATGAATAAGAATCATTTTATGTTGAATTAATTGAATTCCATATTCAACAAGCCGTATACCTTTACTAGTAGAAAAATTATTGTAGTAACTAAACAACAAGAGCAACATAAATCGAAATCATTTATTGGTTATTTCTTAGTATTGCTCCTTCAAATTGAATTACGAGACAATATTATAGGCATACGACTCAACGCAAAGAATTTTTTATAAAGACAAATTGTTATTTTACTTCTAAGATAATGCCTACAAGGATTACTAATACACATTAATATAGCTTCATCTATAATGGCTCAGCCGGCAAGTGGATTCTTTATGGCTTTGATTGCGTGGGAGGGAATAGGCCTACTGTTGACGATATTAGTTCGTTAAGTGAATCCTTAATTAAGAAGATCTGTCGTACTTATTGCCATAAACTTAAAGTTAACCCTGTCGATAAAAAGTAAAAAGTGCAAATTAGATATACATGTTTCTGTTATTTAATTTTTTTTAGCGTGTAAAATCGCTCGAAGGAGTGGTTAATTCTTCAAGATTGATTTCGTCACTGAAAAGACACTGCGACATTCGAAACGTCCTTTGACGGTGAAAACCAAATGAAAAATCGGTTTCCGACCGAACACAAGTCACGCATGGTTGTAATAAATCGAGACCGGCGAGTAAAGAATCGCCCTGATTTGGTGATGACAAAGACAATGACGGTGGAATACCTCCGATCACTAGTATTCCTCTTTCTGCTATATACTCTTAGCTCCCGGTAGCTAGAGATACTCTTAGATATACGTAAATTTTCGTCATTAACCAATTAGTCATCACCATAAGGTTGTAATTGACAGAATTCAATTTTTTATAGACACAATCTAAGTAGCACTTTTTCAGTCATCGCTGGGTTTTTATTGAGTTAAAGACATAATTTAATGTTAGTGAAATCAAGCAGAGTGTATAACATGACGTATGATATGAAGACTCAATTATGGAATATATCTGTGAGGTCTACATAGAAAATCTTTAAAAATTCACTATTATAAAGCCTCATATTGCGTCTGAATTCAAAATAGATTTCATATTCATTAGTTGTGTGCAGTTTGCCGGTGACCACAATACCGTGAATAGTTCCACTTGAAAGAATTATGTCGATAGCTATGATTGTTCTGAATAATTTTACCAATCAGTGGTTTTACTCGTTGGTGCATGAACAGGGAAACATTCGAACAATTATAAAATTGTTATAGAACTGGACAGTGTGACTTGGAACAACAGCCTGTTAAACAAGTCTCATTCATGTCAATCATGAAAACAGAATGGAAGTAATTGAGCAACCAAACCAAAAACAGAAAATACAAGAATATGGCTACACGTGAACTATGCGTAACGCACGTGGTGTTATGCAGTTGTTCTTTCGTTTTTCTTTTTGTTTTTTTCTTAAACAAATTGTTATTATTATTATTATTTATTATTTATTTAATTTATATTTAAATATGTTTAAGTTGTAAAAACCCATCATTTCGACATAAAGCTATCATTCAACCATATTTTTTAACTGGGGTTTTAGATGTAAAAAGTTGAATAATCAAATCAACACACGTAATCTGGTAAACATAGTACGCCTAATATGTATGTGTGCTAATGGGTAGGTGTCTTTTACAGTTTTACAAATAAAAGCCTCCATTACCAGTAGCGATTTATATTTTTTCATTTGAGCATATATCAACTTTAAGAGAACTTTATAACGGGTGGTCGGTCAGTTTTGTAGGGTTGTTCATAAGACACTCTGTTCAACATAGATTACAAATATTTTCTTGATTACAAATATAATCTTTAGAAAGATTGCATTTTACTTTGTTTTTAATTGATTTCTATCTTAATTGATATATTCCAGAATACCAAAACTATTTAGATAGTAACGCAAGTTATGATCCCGGCCCGGAATTATCTTGAGGAGTTAGGTTGTTTTTATTCATTTTTGTTGTACCTCCCTACAATTGCTGTTGAAAGACAAAAGTATGACCAGGGAATATAATTACACAGCCAAAGATGGATGGGTTTTCCAGTAAGCTTCGTCTTAGTACTTTCCAATTCGCTTATTTTTTGACTAAGTTAATTGAAAAAGATTACTGGAGAACCGACCATTCAGGGAATACCAGTAGAAGTCGTGTTGGTGTCATGGCATGTCTTTGGCTGGTGTTTATTCCGGAATTGTTTACATAGGATCAAGCTTGTGCATTAATGAAGAGCCAACCTATCAGTAATCAGCAGTAGAGGTTATCTTGAGTTTCTTAAGAGGCCGTAACATCGTTTTTTCCAGTGATACCGGATATTGTTGGAGAACCAACTAACTAGGGAGCAGCATGCAGTGTCGTTGTGAGTTCCTGAGCTTCCTTTAGACGGCCCTAGATGGCTAGTTGGCGATGTCTATCACAAGTGTCCATGGGAAGCAATCCAATTATGGGGCACCAGCAGGTGATGCGAGCCTCGTGCTTATCTTGTCATCAATGCAGGCCCGGATTAACACTTTTTGACGCCCTAGGCCAAAGGTCACAATTACGCCCCCCCCCCCCCCCGAAAAAAAAACAAAAAAACAATCCGATACATATTGACTTACTTTAGTTCTAATTACTTTGGCTGTAGTATAAAAGCACAGAACTATTAAAGGAAAGTGATGAGTGACAATTTCGTCACTTTACTCCAAGGACGTATTTAAAACAAATAACAGAGTTATTGTGATTTTCTGCTGAAAAACAATGATTTTGCATTAAAATTTATACAAATTTAGGTTATTTTAAGAGAAAAATTGCAATAACTCCGTTATTTGTTGTCATATCCTTACAAACTTGTTATCCTTAGTTACATAATTTAATTTGTCAATTTTTTAGCCTCTAGTAAAAATTTAGAAAAACTTACCGTTTTGAGATATTTGAGCTTAAAAATTTTAAATGGCCGCCATTTTTTAAATACACATTGGAAAATAATAATTATTTTCTCTGGAAATGGACATTGGTTTGATAAAGATTCATGCCAAAACTGAATTCAATACAACCATCCGTTGTGGAAATAAATATTAGGCCTAATATGTGTAAAAACAAAATTTCGGCTGTGTGGGTACTGGCGGCATTTGGACTTTATTACTATGATTTTCATATTTGTTTTTGGTCCAGAAACAATGGCCTAAAATGTTGGCAGGGAATTCTGAAACACCCTGTATAATTGTAATACAGAAATAAATTTGAATCCAGGGCAAAGGAACAAGGTCCAGGCAAACCTTACAAGGCGACGGTCAAGGCAAAGGGGCGCTATTTACCGCTTGTCGGGGGCGCTCTTTACCGCTGACCACAGGCGCTATTTATGCGTATTGGCGGCGCTCTTTGCAATCGATCAGGGGCGCTCTTTACCGGCGGTCGGAGGCGTGATTTAACTCAAGGGTGATATTTACCGTCGATTACAGGGCGATACTTACCCCTAGTGATGCTCGGGACACTCTTTACGGCACACTAGGGGCGCTCGTTCCCGCCGCGAAGGAGCCCCTCGGGTCCCGGCAAATTATAAGGGGTCCTCTAGTTCACTTGAATAATCCTTTCTTCTTTCTATTTTGGCGAATATTCTATTTACTCTTGTTATTAAAGAATTTAATAAAAAAATGTGAAAACCCCAAAATTAAATTATATTTGCAGTTAAATAATTTTTGACTGAAACATAGTATAAAAAATTCCCGTTTGACGCCCCCCTCTCGGCTGACGCCCCCCTCTCGGCTGACGCCCTAGGCCATGGCCTAGGTTGGCCTAGTGGATAATCCGGGCCTGCATCAATGGTTCCCTAAGCTCCGTTAATCTAAGATCTACTCAACACTGCTGAAAGCAAATCAATAAGAAAAACAGCAGACAATTTGAATGGAGTTTTGTAAAATCTAAGAGTAGAACTTCCAAAAATAAATTGATTTGTATTTCTAATATAAACCTTATACTTTAGAGACAGCAAACAATTGACAGAACACTTCGAGAGTTCGTGAATCATCTATTTTTTTTATATATATTCCAGTGTTGTCAAAAATGATATTCTTGACGTTAAAATCGAGAACCAAACATTTAGAAAGCAACTTGTCACGTCACATACATTTCAGTGCCTCTAACAGTCTCCAAGAACTAATCCAGAGCCAACTGTTCACGGGAAACATAGTAGAGGTCGTGCGGGTCTATAATTTCGCTTTGGGACGTCATATTTCATTAATTTCAGTGGGTCCAACATTATCCAAGCACTAATCCAGAGCCAACCGTTCACGGATCCACCAGTAGAGGTCGTGCGAGTCTCGGGTTTCACAGTAGGCCGTCCTATTACGTGTTTATTTCGTTGTCAGCCGCTTCCGGCGACCTCTAGTGTAACCTTGGGTCTTCTAAAGCATTATTCATGTGCCATTTACATAATGCCCTGGCGACACCGGCAGCTACCCATATCAAAAGGAAATGCAATTAATTGCATTTTAATTGCATTTTTCATTACACAAATACACTTAAAATGCCTTTCGTGAATTGCATTTGGCTAAATAAAATTAAAATGCAATTAAATGCAATAAAAATATATTATTAATGCTTTTTTGGAGCATTTAAAATTCAATTATTAAGCATTTTCCTAAATGTTCTAAAATCGTATTTAAAATACATTTTGCTAAATGCATTTATTGAAATGCAATTTAATTGTGATTAAAATGCAATAATAACACATTTTGAATTCATTTTAAAAATATTTTAAAATGGAATTATTTAGCATTTTATAAAATGTATCAAAATTACATTTTAAATTTATTTTGCGAAATGCATTTACCTAAATGAAATTTGAATGTGATTAAAATGCAATGAAAATACATTTTAAACGCATTTTTAGAGCATTTTAAATGCAATTATTTAGCATTTTCTAAAATGTATTAGAATTACATTTTAAATGCATTTTGCGAAAAGTATTTCACTAAATGCAATTTAAATGTGATTTAAATGCAACTAGAATACATTTTCAATGCAATTTTAGAGCATTTTAAATGCCTTCTTAGAGAATTTTAAATGCATTTAATTAGCATTTTCAAAATGTATTAAAATTTCATTTAGAATGCATTTTGCTAAACGCATTTATATTTACAGACTCATTCTTATGTAAACGCTAATTTTGTAAAAAGCAAAAAAATCATATTCAGTGTGCAGATTCCTTGGCTAAAAATAGGAACATTAAATATAATTATGCTTATCACCACACAAAGATTTGTTGTCCTTAACTCTTCAAATATTCATGAATTACCTTTGAAAATTTAATTTAGTTCTCAGTTTATTTTAAATTATAAGTTGAGATAAAAATAACAACTTCTTATAGTATAAATTTAATAATTTATAAACTTAATGAGGGATGACCTTAATTCAGAAGGGTTGGGTTGTCCCCTCATGGGTATTACCACTTCTGGCAGTATCAGTGAGCAACTGCGGCAATACTTCAAGTGCTACCGTTGTTCATTGAGAGTGCTAGGAAATGTAAATCTATGTCCATGGATTTCGCCCATGGATATTACCGTGGCTGCCACCACTAACTGGCAATACTCTAATATTTTAGTGTTGAAGAGTCATTTAAATGCTATTGAAATGTGATTTGAATCTATAAAAAATATAATTAAAATGTCATTAAATTGCATTCGAAATGAAATTAAAATGCATCAAAATTGTGATTAAAATGCAATTCTAATTCATTTTAAATGCATTTAAAATGCTGTAAAGATGCATCTAAAATGCGATTAAAATGCATTTAAAATGTGATTAAAATGTATTTCAAAATGCGATTAAAATGTATTAAAATTGCATTTAATTGGGCCAAAATTTGTATATTTCAAATGCAATTAATTGCATTTTAAAAAACCATTAAAATATGATTAATTGCATTACAAAATACAATTTAAATGTAATTAATTGCATTTTTAGAAATGCAATTAATTGCATATTTTTTGATATGGGTAGACACCTTTATGGGGCCATTTCTCAAATTGAATGGGTCAATTTTTGAAGTGTCACTGATATTTGCTGAAATCATAACAAGTTGATGATTAAGGTGGAGCTCCTTTACATTTTGAACAGTTTTCAAATAAACATCAGTGTTATTACCATAATTTGTGACACAACATTTTTTCTTGTGCTGTAGTTTGATGAAGTGCTTTACATTTCAAGTACCGTAGGCTATTTCCTATGTTTGCGTTAATTACACCCACCCTTCAACATAAAGAAACATGTAGGAAAATAATTACAAAGAGATTGTTTTCAGGATTCACTAAGATTTTTTTCTTTACAAGGAGTTCATCATTGTACTTGTCTCTTTTACATAGTCACTACTGCTTTTCTTGGTTTTCGTCTTCAATCTTTTTTTTTTTTTAAATCGCTTCTAAAGAAATAGGAACAACCCATCAATCTACTGTGTCTAAGAGGAGTCGCACAATTGAACTACTGCATAAGTTTAACAAATCTTTTTCAATTAATATCGTCCCCTTTTATCTGTTAAAGGAAAACTGAAACCAAATTTTTCCAAACATGGACGGAAAGGAATCATTTTTCTAAAGACAACAACAAATGCCCACCTCGTTTTTCCTCACCTATTAGCCAGTGACCTCGGACCAGGCTGTGATCGGTGTCCCCGGTAGTCAATGGAACGGAAGACAAGTCGTCGGTAATAGTCTGTGACGCGGAGGCGCTCACCCGCGCAGCCCCGAGATTCGAAATTCACCGTAAACCCCCCCCCCCCCGGGGTATGGACCATTCACCGGTGTCTTTGTCCGGGACAGTTCATTGCTCCACGGCCAGGGAGCGCTGCTGAGGACAAACCGCGGCCACCATGGCACTAGAGGAGGAGATATTCATTTCACTTGTCAAGGTCAGATTCGGATGTTACTTGCTGCATCGAATGAGAGCTATTTCAAAATGTAATGTTATTGGGAGAAACCCCTCTTTTCATATTATGCAAGTTGGCTTCTTCAAGATACAAACTCTTGCGGTGAAGAACAATCTCTTAAGGAGATGAAAACGCGAGAGTGAAAGTCAAATCAAAACCAATCGTTTATTGCCATCAGACTAACAACAATGTTTAAAACTACAAAAATGAAAATAAACAAACATGTCAATTGACTCATTTGTTTATTATATGCATATATTATAGTTGGTGTTTCCTAGAGTGTGCCAGAACTATCAGAACTTCAAAAAATTAACCCGAAACTTATTTTAAACTCATAATTGGTAGGTATAAATAAAACAAACATCCATCGTATTGCCAATTTAAAGAGAGGTTAAGTTGTCGTCATTTTTCAAGTATACTGAAGTACAGTATTTCTTATACTGCATAACCTCTTCATCGGTAGTAAACCATCCCCTTACCGTAGCTTTGAACAAATATAGTTATATTAAGTTCAAGATAGTATTTGAAAGACGATTGCCACATATTACGACATTATAGATAAAATAAAAACGCGGCCAAAATAATATTTTAGTAGACCATCTAAATAGAAGAAAATACGACAACACATACCATTATGTTGTGGTCATTTCATTGAAAAATCATAGTGTATAAACAAAAGGCATGTTAAATAATACGTGTACTAAAACACTAACATTTACTGGTATCAATGGTGTTTTAACTAAATTATCTCTTCCAGAGTAAGAGATAATTTACTGATAGCAATGTCTAGACAGAAGAGAATTAAACTTGTGCAGACAGTGTTCTCAGGTGGTGTGTGCATGACACTGAGATAAAAAACAATTTAAACTTTGATAAGTTGTAGAACAATACAGACGTATTTTTAATATAAGGCGGATCTAACTCCAGAAGTGTCAGGAGCAGACACGTTAGAAATGACATATGAGGGGAGGAGATCTCTTTGAAAAAATGTTAAGTGAACATTTTTGTTATTGTTTGAAATGAGTACATGTATTAAATCCCCTTTAAAATGAATCGCGGTAAGATACCTGGAATCGGTTCAACAACCGAGAAGCAAAAGAAAAAAGTTAATGTACAACTAAAATGAATCTAGATTTTTTTCTATTTGAGAAGTAAAATAAATGGTCCTTTGTATTTTATACTTGTACGCTCTTGGAATAAATCTAACACAAAAAGCATTTACGAATTTTTTTATGATTTAATAAATGTTATTACACTTTGTTAGGAATTCTTTTACTTGGAAACAATTGCATTATTGATGTAAAAGCGTAAAACTTTCAACAAACAGAGATATGGGTTAGTTTATTTTAATTTTCTTTGTATAACATGAGGCGTATCCTACTAATGTTTTGATTGATAATTTTTTAACTTGGCATTAATTTGGGAGAAATTAAATTTGATATTGGTAATATAGAAAATCCCAAATTCGAGTTTACACAACTTTACACCAACATGTTCAATAAAGATTGAACAGTTTTTGCTCACTTCTATTACAGCCGTGTTGGCCTCAAAATGAGAATAAAACAATTGAACTCGACTGACAGGATGATTATGCTCTTGGAATTGGATTTCCATATTACCCGACGCACGCACGCACTCTCACATGCGGTGCGACGACCAATAACTGGCTGTGGTATAGTCGATTGGCTGCGACACAGAGACTTCCGCTTAACATCGGTAAAAACGCCATTTTTCACAAAAAAATATAGTTTTTCTCGTGCATAATACCAAAAAGTTTATTAAGTTTATATTTGTTTCGACTATGGCAGTTTATCAAGTGAGAAAATACCTTCAAAACGCAAAATAAATATAATATATAGTTTAATATAAAAAGTATAAAAATATACTATTATAAAAATGAAGTACTTTTAATAATACCATCTTGAACAATACAGAATTAACAGCAAATAACCATATAGTGTTACGAAGGTGTTACCACCTTGGTTAAACAAGAAATATTTTACTCATATTGGTATTTAGGTGGTAAGACTTATTTTAATGGTTCTAAATTACCTTCGATCACAGCTCATATCCAGTTGTTTTTCTACAACCTCCCCAGTTTCGTCACAGTTGCTTCATGGTCACGTGTAGAAGATCCGCTGTCATGAAGCAGCTGTCATGTGTTTTATGTTATGTTTTTTTTAACTTTGCCAACGTCTTTATGACATCAGAACCTTTAAAGCTTGATTTTTAGCAAATTTACCACTACGTGACCATGACGCAAATGCGTCGAAACCTGACGTTTTAGAAGAACAAATGTTTATAAGCTGTAGACGAAGGTGACTCAAAACAATTGTAAGAAATAGTTGTTAGAAACTAAAATTAAACAGTACTTGGACTAAAAATTAAACTCAGACTATATATCAGGCTAAAAAATAAATAAATAAAATATAACCATTTGACCAGAGAAATACATACAGGACGAATTTAATTTGTTGTTCATACCTGAAAAAGACAAAAAGGTTTCATTAATTTCATATTTTTAATAATACAATGGGGTTACAGCTAGCAAACCGATTACCAGAATTGAATTTCTTTTTAAATGAATTCAGAATAAAACACAACAATGAAAAGGAAATAATTACAAAAAAGTTACACATTTTGGCGATTTGGGCATTTTCACGAATTATTATTGCAGAAATTAAAAATTTGTATCCTAAGGTAGCGCAAAAGATAAACCTATTTACTCTAAATACCTTTATTAAGGAATTAAATTAATAATAATCGGATGTCAGGATATTGATTTACCATGTGCGTTTATCTGAATGCGGTTAGGAAACTTGATATTATAAGGCGCAAATATTTTTAAATCTCCGACAAAGTTTTTCATTCTTTGGAGTCACTTATATACTAAAATATACCGATCCTACATCATAAACTGTAATAGCTACGAGTCTATTCTTGTTAAATAAATAACCATAATGCCGTATAATGTTTAATTAATAATTTAATGAATAATTAGTTTAACTATTAGCTTTGTAAAATCCACTTATACAAAAATAAATGTTTTATTTCCTTAAAACTTTAATAATTAAGGAGTAAAACTTTACATGAGAAATTGAATTAGTCAACCCATGATCCAATGCATACTGAAGAAGGAAATTACTACGCAGGAGAAACGTTCGTAGATTTTGATCAAATTAATTGAAGAAATGTTCATGCGTTAGTGTAAGTGCACTTGTCAATTCAGGAAAATTTAACAATGTAAGAATCAAATTATACAACAATAATTGATCCTTAAAAAATTAACTTTAATGAACTTAAAATAAAAGCATTTATCGCTCTTTAAAGTCAGAAAAATAAATAAATAATAAGACCCATTAAAACATATTTTGTAACCTAAATATTATGAATAAATATTATTTTGTAACAGAAATTAGTTATTTGCAAATTTTTCATTACATAGTTTAAAAGATAAATTTAGAAACATACATGTTGTACATTCTAAAACATGAGAACGTGTTCTGAGTGGAACAACTTTACTCAGAGAATTGACTTATAAATATTTTTAAGTGATATTTTTTATTGATAACACTGACTTTCTTGATTTAAAGCCCTCGTTTCCAAAAGGTGATCCATGAATGATTGTAAGATACAGTATATGCAGTGAGAAGCGTACATGTAAACAGGAAGTGCGGCGGCGCGGCGGCGGCGGAAAGATCATAATCAACTGACGAGTTCGCATTGTTATGAATTTGCATGGTGAATGTGTTAAATGACTGCTGACTTCACCTCTGTACTGCACTTCCGGACTGGGACGGCAGGAAATGGCGGAGTCTCGACGCGATTGGTGAGAAATCAGAAAAACTAACACCCTCCGAATGTATAAGTTCTGGTTGAAAGTTGTTTAGTCTAGATATTACTAAAATAATTCAATTTAGCTATTAATTAAAAAATTTAAGTTTATCATTGAAAAACTATTTACGTATATAAATTGTGCTGGGAAAACATTATCCGGTAAATATAGGATGGATAGTAGATAATAGTTTAACTGACATAAGATAATATTTTATTCAACTAAGCCTTAAAAAATTAAGGGTAATTGTTTTTTTTTTTGTTTTTTTTTTTTTTTACTTCCAAAACATAATAGTAGTTTTCATCACTAGCAGCAAAAGTGGGACAAAAAAACACTTTTGCTCCGAGTGATGAACAACGTTTTTTTTATCATAATGCGAAATTAGACTTTTGATCATTAAAAATATTAACTATAAAGATGAATTTTCGAGGTTATATTTACAAAGTTAGTAATATGCAGTGTTTACATTTATGTTATTTACAAACAATGCTCTTTATAACGTTTGAATTTCAAAATTCTGCTTCTCAACATTTAATAAATGAATAATAATATACATAGCAAACAGCTGACTTTTCAGTACTAGGACCTAAAAAATTCTCCAGATGATTTTTCAGTCCTAGGACAATAAAGAATCGGTTTTGGTACAGTTGAGAGAACAAAAAACAGGCTGATTTCGTGCAGAATAATAAAAAGGTTTTTTGAAGAAGAAAATCACGTAGCCTATGGTGCTGCACTAACTTAATTGTATATGAATTAATGTGCATTTCCAAATAAATTCCACTGTTAATTTTTTAACACCAAATTAAGTTGAAATACACTTACATGTAAGTTGCGATAAAATACGGGATATAATTGGCATACCATATTTGATAATTTAAAAAAATCTTCTAAAAAGATAGATTACGGTATATCATGAGATTTTTACTTTATTTCTAGCTAACATTTAGAGATTTTTAGTCAAAGATGTATCAGTCAAGGCCTACGACTGACTACCCATTTAACATTATTAAAGGATTTCATCAAGTCATGTAACAAGATTTACATCCTAATTCGTACTGATAAAATGTTTGTATAAACGTATTAATGTAACAAATTGCAGGTGTCCCAATAGAACACTTCTCAGAACTTACGAAAAGTAACAGTCTAACTGGCATCAACGGCATAACTAATTTGTATTAAAAACTCCCTTTAACCCACGTCACCAACCGCGAGGCAATCCCATTATTAATATTCTTCTTTCATTAATTTCATTCGAGCGAGTAATTACAAAATGTGACAGGGAAAGTCGGCTGGTGACATACTGAAATTATGAATATGGAAAACTCTTATTTAATATTAATTGTGTTTGTTGTCATATTACACTGATCTTATTTGGATGGAATACTCATGTCAGCTCCAATTAACTTGCATAAGATTATAAGGACAGTTGTTAATAAAAAAACAAGACTTGAAAATATTATGCAACCTACGTAAAGATTTGCCATATAATGATCAAACACATGTTGACTTGATATATATATAATTGTTTATTTATTTAACACGCTAATTTTTGTAACTACAACTCCTCCTTCAATTTTTACAACCAATTTACAAGTTATTGGTGTCGTTGCATAGGGTTTG
The DNA here is from genome assembly GCA_030545055.2 of Neoaliturus tenellus. NCBI lineage: Eukaryota > Metazoa > Arthropoda > Insecta > Hemiptera > Cicadellidae > Neoaliturus > Neoaliturus tenellus. The sequence continues at coordinate 53,504,636 of CM061534.1, read as the reverse complement.
GTCTGTAAGTTTTTCCGCGAAAAAGTTGTGGAATTTGGCCTAACGCCCAACAGGTTTTTGATGTTTCAATGTTAATCTTATAGAAGGGCATTTGATTGAATCATCAAACAGCTGTTTTACTAACAAAAGCTAGAAAAGCGTCAACAGTGAAATTATATTTTTCATTTTTATTAATTTGTACAGTTTTATTTCATAGTAACCCTGATTTCTCTACATTACTAAGTCTCAAAATAAATGTAGATTTTCTCTTTACAACATCATTTGGTTAATGAAATTGTAAACGGGAATCAGTATTAATAAATCGCCGATATTTGTAAAAGGGGTTTCTAAGACAAATATCATATTGAAATTAAAAACATTAACATTAAGGATTAAAATATTATGGGTCACAAATATTTTATTCTTATTTGTGTATTTAAAACTATTTTAGTGGCGATCCAGAAAATATAAAATTTAAAAAATATATCATTGCAATTGTATAAAGTATTTTGATAAATAAATACATTTTGATACGTTTCCGAAGACATTGACTCACCTCTATGGTGCTTATTTAAGCTGAATATGAATGAAGGGTCAGGTAGATGATGTGCAGCTCTTAACTGACAAAGAACAGCTGATTCATTTGTCAGGAGAGTTGGTTAATTGTCTAATGACAAAAGGCAGCTGAGAGCTGGGTCCTAATCGAACCTTCAAAACGTACTATCTTATTTGAGGATCGAACCGGCAACCTCAAGATTGTAATGCGAGCTCCATAAGGACTCGGTAACCCAGTCATTTCCATTAAAGACCAATAAAATGAGTGATGCATCTACCAATGTCAGACAGAATCAACGATTAGTATAAGTGACACGCATAGTTCAGTAGGTCAGAAAGAAAACAAAACTGAGATATATCAGGATTCAACTTGTCGGGCTAACCATAATTTGAACTACCTTTACTAACTTGAATACGTAGAATCATGCCGCGTTACAGGAAACAATTGAAATATGATGGATGTCAGCGGTTGTCGACAGTTGAGGGAGTAAGAAGGAGCCTCGAGGGGTGGGGGAGGGGGTTACGAGGGGGGGAGGGGATGTTTAGACGTCTCCTGAGACTCGGGGGTAAATCACTGCCCTTCTAAAATGTCCTACACTTGTGGAATATTGTCAAGTCAATTTGTTGATGACATTAAACATTTGAATAATTCAGGTTGTCCTACAAACGTTCTATCTGATACCAAACATAGCAATACTATAAGACATTTATTTAAGGTTTTCTTCATAGATCAGTCGTAAATCTAACAATAAATTAACGTAATAAATATTTCAGATAAAAAACTGAATTATGGTTTATTCTGTATTTGCACACAGAATAAACACATAACAAACACGTTGTCAGTTGGAATGAACATTCAGTTGGCCAATTATTAAACAGAAAGAATCAGTGATGGCAGCAGATCAAGAACGTTACGAATCACGTTTCATTTAGGCCTACTGTATATCACCAGCGATCACAGAAGATCCAAATTTGAAAATGCGATTCAGATTAGGTCACGCCACTTTGTATGGTGATATTTTATGAAATTTACTTCCCGAAAAAATTGCAAATTAACACTCCACAAGGAAGGAGAGCTCGGTTCCTTGGGGTATCCTGATAAGTGAAGTGGAGCTCTCCCTGTTATTTTTTTTCTGGAAATATAAATTTTTTTAATCACCTTACAGTATTGGTGTTTCATTTTCGATCGTCGTTCCTGCAAAAAATTACACACTCTTTAAATATTTTTTTATTTCAGATGTTATTACAACTATCATTCCCTTCACCAGCCGGAAAATGTTTATAAAATATTAAATGCAATAAGATTTCTCTTTAAAAAGCAGATTAATTAAGAATTTTATGATTTGAAAATCTTAGACGCCGGAGTTGGCCGTCGTCAGGAGTGGACCGGAAACAGCTGCTAGTTACGCACCGGACGTGTGATGTCACATAAACTCCTCCTGATCTACATACCCTCCCCCTCCACCAGCCCCTCCGACATTTCACACCTTCTTTGCCTTGCCGAATCCGCCAAATTACCGTGCATCTTCACTGTCTACAGGAATGATATATTTGGTTTTCATTTAAATAACATTTCGTTCTAAACTGATTTCACTTTTTGTACACACATGTTACACTCAACCTTCTAATTCTGACAATGACCGAAACATTTTAAGTTTGCATTTTTTGTCACTAGTTTTATGGTTACCTACAATGCATTTTGAGTAGTTTTCCAATGGCAATGTGCGAATAAAATGCCGACTGCGCTATATGAGCATTTAACGATTTCCACATCGCGAAGTGAGTAAAAATTCCTGCAATTAGTTGTCAAATTCAGCTATGAGCCTAACATAGTAGAACCTCAATAGTTCGACACTCCTTAAAAATCGACACGGTACGTGACTACTTAAAATGACAGTATAGCAACCGACAACTCTGTTGACAGTATGTTGACAGTGAAATGACAGTATGTTGGCGACAGAAAACGGTGAACATGAGAACAAAGTGGTGAACGATTTTAATGTTGGTTATGTCAACATTCATTCAAATTATTGTTTCATTTAGGTTTGGTGTTGTCAAAATTAAAATCAAGATTTTCATAAGTTACTCCTCATGTTTAAATTCCCTTTATACCTCATATTATTTGAAATTTCGACTCTCCCTAAGTCCATAAAATGTCAAACCGTTTAGGTTCGTAGTTCCTGTAGTTTTCTGTGGATCCGTAGTTATATTGGCATTTTTAAAAGGTTTTAATCTTCTAAGAACTATTTTTGATTTTTAATACTTAAATCATAAATTGAAAAATGTTTCTTGCGAGTAAAATAAATTGATTCAACGTTACTGATTTATTATTTGTGCCGTAAATTCTTCTTAGTCCAACTTGTGAGCCTTTTTTTCTTTAGGAGAGCTATATCAATTATCAGTGTAATCGGGTGAATCTTGTTCAAAATTGGTTACAAATCTGAGAGGCAGAGGGCGTCGCAGTGGAAGGTGTCGGCCGACAAGAACGGCGGTGCCAATTAGCGCCGACATGACAGCTGAGTGATAACTGATAAAGTGATAACAGCCGCACCGAGGCGTCGCGTCGGCGATGGCGTTCTTGAGGCGGACTTTTCTCTCCCTTCACTTGCCAACTTTTCGTTATACTTCTGTTTTGAAATTTTAACTAGAAAAAGATGTACTGTTCTTTTGTGGATTTCAATATACAAATTTTCCTTTGGTGCTCGAAAACTTTAATAATTGTTTTCATACACCACATTTCAATGGTATGTATTATAAGGTGAATGTGTCTGAACGATGAGTGTGATGATCCAAATGTTTATTGTAGCTTCGATGCTGTCACACACAAGTTAATTCATTAGGAAAAATTGTTAATAGTCGAAATGAATAAAGACAGATTTGCCCATTGTCGGACCCTAAAAAAGCTGCTAACTTCCATCTTCAACGAAAACACATCATCCCGAATAAAATGCTACATTTACAACCTCTAGATACCCATCCACTGGATTCGGATTTAAATAAATACATACAACTGTGTTAAAAAAATAACGTTGTTTTCTAGGAGCATAAAAATTTTATTTTTCTAAGAAAACTTTTAAAATAATATTTTATTCCAAAAATGATCACAATGGTTTACTTTTGTAATTGCCATTTTATGGAGATTATACAAAATCGCTTTTTTAAAACATCAAAGTGCCCTTAAGTATATATTTGGAAAGCAGTTTTGCTCCAAGTCAAGTGACAAGAGTGAATCGTGCATCCTATTTTGTTAGGATGATAGAGAGATGTGCATTTAACAACATGTCCAGCAAGCTGATTTGCCTAAGTCATCATGACTGGGCTGTCCTTCGTATGTAAATGCCAATGACTTTAACATAAGAATTAATGACCAGCAAAACTATAAGGTATATTGTAAGTTGGAATTAAAAATTGCTTTGTATGAGTGTTGGTTTTAAAAGATTCATACACAATTTGCAAAATATTGGACGAATAAATTCGAAAATGAATGGCAAAGCTTTTAGTTTAACAACGAATAGGTAGTTTAGCTCGGTGCATCTGTGCTCATGGCTTTCGAGAAAAGAGGATGGACAAGGGACAAGGCGGGATTTCTTTTCTAAAAACATCGGTCTGTCATAACTATGTCGTCATCAAGACCCAAAAATGTATTAGATCTGAGACAAAACAAAAAATAAATCAATTTTAGAATGTATTCATTGAAAGTCATGAGCACAGATACACCGAGCCATCTATAGATTAACTGCTGTACGTACATTACAATTAAATTATTTATAAAAATATTTTGGAAAATAAAACTTAATATGAGCTTACAAATTATTTAATACGTTAGTACAATGATACTTTAACACTCATTAATTGTTATTATAATTTGTATAACTTTGTTGACCTGAGCTATATGCTCGTGATATCCGATATTCCATTCGGTGATCTGGTAATCAGCTGATGTATGCACGGGTCTTATAAAGGGTCTAATGGAACTCGCGTATCGGGTAGCTTGCACCGAGATACAGGATCGCGGATGGTAGAGCCGGGGTAATTCACTTTTGAGGAGTAAATGAAATTGATAAATACTATGTAAGGGAGGAAAATCGAATTTATTGGTTTTACTTTTTTATGTTTTAAATAAGCAAAAATTATTAAATTAAATATAAATTAATGTGTTAATATGTTATAATTTAGAATATTAAGCTATATAAGAAACTTCATTGCGTTCGGCGATTCAATCATCTCAAAACCATTAAATGCTTCTCATTTCAAAAATATTGCATAAAAGTTATACTTCCTTTACCTCACTATGATGGTAAGGTCATTTCGTCCAGTTTATCGAAATACGCGTTATTTTTCTATAGACCTAAGAATCCTTTCCACAAGGCAATTGGTCATTATGAGTATGATAATTTTTACCACATAATGGCAATATGGAACGTGGTTCCTATTTAATATCTGACAATGAATCAAAATGTCCGTGGTACACATTTTATGTAATTAACCAAAGTAATATAAACAGTGAATTCCAAGAAAGACGGGTTCTTACCCACAGAGATTTGTTTGTATATTGCTTTGGATATCTTCTACTTCATTACTTATGACAGTATGTGAGTTTTGGAGTAGGTATACACCAGCGACCAAGGAATACCAAGGTATAGACAAGGTATAGACAAGGTATGTAGATACATTTGTGAATCATGATATATTTTTTATTATTTTAACTTTACCTAATCACTATATTGTCATGAGAAATTCCAGTTACCAAACTTATACGGAGAGAGTGTCCCTGAACTCTCTACCGACTTCACGAGCCTGACCTAAAGACTAGCCAAAGTACCACATTAAAAATTCCTAAACTCCTTAGTTAATTATACAGCAGCTATTTTGTATTTTATAAAGGAATATAAGGTCTAGCTCACTTATTTATAAACCGATTTCCATAATTTTCATATAGTTGGATTTTAAATTTAAAAAATTTTTAAGGAACACATCTAAAAATAAACTTTGCTATTTTATGTAGTTTCAATGCAATTTAAGATTAAACTTTTTAAACAGCCGTAATTTTGAAAATATGAATCGTAAAAAACTATTATTTTTCTATGAATTAAAGGTTTTCCTCAAAAAGTTGTACACAAAGTTTTAACTTATTACAACGAACCATTCTTAAATAAACAAATTATCGTTAAAATACAAAAGGTGGGGCTCTACGGTTGACTAAGGAGTTTTGGAAATTTTGAATATGATATTTTTGTTTGTCTTTAGGTCAGGAATAATACCTTAAGAGGTCGATAGGGAGTTCACGGACACCCTGTATAATTCACGACAACATCATCCCAGCGAACATGTGACAGTTCGTTCACAGCCCTGTCATGTCACCAACAAAGCGCCGGCCCAGTCTGGGTCAGATTTGATGACTCGGGTCACTTTAACCTCGAGGGTTCCAACTTGTTTAATTGCCTTTGTTTGGGATTATGTGTAGTTGTAATACGAAAATGTATTCATTTGTAGTCCATGATTATAAATAGGCCCACGCTTTTCAAAGTACTCTGTATGTTTACAACTGCTTTCAAGGTGCATGTATTTTATTTAGTTAATTTATTTGTATTTAGGTCTATGTTATCTTTAACGACTTTATGTAACAAAGTATAAAAACCTACACAGATAACTACTATCCAATTGTTTCATGAATAGCGAAACTTTAAAAAGACTTCTGGAAATGTAAAATTTAAAATTCCTAAAACTGTTTATTATGCAAATATTCACAGTCGTCTAAGATATGGCACTCTATTAGGGGTAGAGAAAAATATTAATATATATATATATATATATATATATATATATATATATATATATATATATATATATATATATATATATATATATATATATATACATTGCAGAAAAGAGCCATCAGAATAATGTGTAAATTAAAATAAAGAACATCCTGCAAACAGTTTTTTTTTTTTTTAACTTGGATTTACTATCAATATACTTATCAATAGGCAATACACGCAAAGAAAAATTTATATCAGTATACAAAAATGTTTATATACATGAACACAATACAAGAAATAAGGAAAAATTAAGAACTGAATTAGTAAAACATGGTCATACAAAGAACAATTTACATGAAATGTCAAAAAAAAGTATTCGATCAATTAGATAACGAGATGAAAGAACTACGTTTTGCAACATTTAAAAATAAACTCAAAATTATGTTGATATTGACATGTATATATAAAATTTAAGATTTTTTTATAAATTATAATAATATTTAGTAAACCTATTGTCATAACAATGTATATAACTGTATGATACATATTTGAATATTATTATTATTATCATTATTATATTAAAATATGACAATTCTTTAAAGAAAATAACTAACTCTGCGATAGATTGTTAATTGCCACAGTGTAAGAAATCCATAGAAATTACAAAAATATAATAAATGTGTCTCTTCTGATTAGTACAGATTTCTTTTCACACGTAATAGACCTATCTCCGACCAATGTCCGTGTCTCAGGTTATTGGACCCTTTGTCCAATGTCCGTGTCTCAGGTTATTGGACCCTTCGTCCAATGTCAGTGTCTCAGGTTATTGAACCCTTCGTCCAATGTCCGTGTCTCAGGTTATTGGACCCTTCGTCCAATGTCCGTGTCTCAGGTTATTGAACCCTTCGTCCAATGTCCGTGTCTCAGGTTATTGGACCCTTCGTCCAATGTCCGTGTCTCAGGTTATTGGACCCTTCGTCCAATGTCAGTGTCTCAGGTTATTGAACCCTTCGTCCAATGTCCGTGTCTCAGGTTATTGGACCCATCGTCCAATGTCCGTGTCTCAGGTTATTGGGCCCTTCGTCCAATGTCCGTGTCTCAGGTTATTGGGCCCTTCGTCCAATGTCAGTGTCTCAGGTTATTGAACCCTTCGTCCAATGTCCGTGTCTCAGGTTATTGGACCCTTCGTCCAATGTCCGTGTCTCAGGTTATTGGACCCTTCGTCATGCTCGGCGGTGGCAGAGTCACGGCAGTCATTGGCTCTCGGACTGCGGACTACCAAGATCTTGAACAACTCCAGGCACTCCTTCAACGAGCTCCTGGACCAGTTCTGGGATGCTGAGGCGGCCGGTTGTGGATCTTCACATGAGAGACCAGGGTTCCAGAGTGAAGTAGGTTGAAGACAAGGGGTTTAAAGGAGGATAAAGGCTCATCTCTCTAATCTTAGTTTTGATTGGGGACTGGTCAATAAAAATGTAGGTTTTTTATTTAAATAAACTATCAAACTCAGGGTAAAGAAACCCCAGAACCCGTTAAAACTAATATTTCTAAAAAGAATTCAAACTTTTCAAGAACCAAACTTGAAGATGAAAAAGTATAAAAACAGGTAAGGTTTTTTCCATATCATTGTATATATAGTTTGTGGGAAACGTTTAAATAAATTACTTTTTATTTGTCTGAAAAAACTAAACAGAACTACGGGAAATGGGTAAGAGAAATTGAATCAATAAAAAGAAAAAAGAAATCATATTAAATTTAAACTATTAGCATCTAAAGCCCGAAAGGTTTACAAGTAGAATGGTTAAGCCCTCTATGGTTAAACAATTTATTTATTTATTTATTTTTTTGTAGGTTACAAATTGTATTTTAACTTGACTTTCCATATGAATGTTTTCTAAATAACAAGTAATGAAACACTAATTTTCTACATGAAATTGATAAATATAAAGTGATCAGACAGTAAAAAATAAAATATTTACTTAAGAAAAAGTTAAAGCTTGTTTAAATTGTATGTGTAAAAATAATTAATATTATAACAATGTATTTAATAAAATAGCACCTGGTTAACCGTGCTTTGCTCTTTGGTTTTAATTCACTTTCGATATAGTGTCACGGTAATAGAGCTATTACATTTCCCCCAACAACCAACTATACCTCTTCACAGTTAACAGGTGTTTAAAAAAGTCTCCTTAGCATTAATGTTACTTATTTGTATACCTTTCGTTACCAAAATAGCAACCCATAAGACCAATGTTAAAAATTGCTATTTTTAAACCTCAATTTAGACAAAATTCGATTTTCCCTGGGATTGAGACCTTTTCTAAACTTATTTTTTGTCCAAAACACTCTTAAATGTAAAGTTTAAGCAAAATCTACCTGCTAGATTTTGAGATTGTGGAACACGCATCCCTTCAGACATTGCTCGTATTATAGTATAGGATTGGAGAACGGTATTTAGGGTAAATAATGTTCTTCATTTATAATCTTATTTTTTTAACTATAATATGTTCAACTACTTATAATAATAAGAAGTATAATTACATCACAATACAGACAATCACTTCGCACTTTACATTTTTCTGCATACTATTTCCCACTTAGTAATCGTATATGCATCAACACTCGGACCAAAGGTAATTTTAAAATTGTACCCACACAAAAACAATTTCACGCCAACAAGTCAACAAGTTAAGCAATAATGAACACGAAACAAGAGCCCGTTAACATGAACATGAACCACGCCGTGCCGGTTTGTCCTTCATGTAACCTACTTCCTCCAGTTGTGACCGCTGCACAAACCACTTAAAAATGGAGTTAACGAATTTAACTTTTATTTCCAAACAGGATAATGTGTTTATGTAAAATATGAATTAAGTGATTATATAACATTTTAAACAAAATGATGTTTAAGGGTTTTAAACCTATATTATGCAGTAAATCCTTCTTACAGAATATTTACTATTTACAGAATATTATTCGAGCAACTTGAAAAATTTCACTACTTCAAACAACCTTCCTTCTAAATCAGGGGTAGGTATGTTATAAATCTTTTTCCAACAAGCAGTGTGATGATTTTTTATTGTTAATTTAACTTGCCATGAAATTTAAATTTGAAAAATCAAATGTTTATTTAAATTTGCTTTGTACGCATTATTGGAATCAGCTGCTAGTATTAAATGTACTAACTAGATGATGGGTATCATCTTTAACTGACAAGATCCAGCGCAGCTATATCATTTTTAAAGCTCAATATATTTTGTAGTTTAATTTATCCGACATTGGGATATAGTATAAATTTAAAAGGAACACAGCACAATTTTACTACCTAGCAAAAGGTTTGCAAGATTTTATTTTTTTTATTTTTTTGTGTTTAAATATCTGCAAAGCCTTTAAAGATAATATCAATGGTTGCACAGAAAACTTGTTTAATTTTCTAAAATTATTTTTCTCTAATAATCTTCCTCTGATGGCCCAATAAAAAGTTTATGGAAAAATTTAAACTGACAAAAAAGTGTGCTGAAAAATCCAGGAATGCATAAGAGCATCATTGCTTAATAAAGTATTACTGTAAAATGCTGAACGATATACATTAAAATAGGCCAATTGTGTGATTGTTTTAACCAGTTCTTAAGTTACCCCTAAAAACTAAAGCGTTCAGACCGGAAGTTGAGACCTGGATGGGGAGGGAAGGGGATTAGATATCTCGAGAGAGATGAAGGGTATTTGGGGAGAAATCAGCACACAGACTACCGTTAACAGCTGGCACTTCAAAATTGCTTACATTTGACACTGCGTAACTGATATGAACTTTGCTTGGAAGTTTAGTGAGACGATAGTTATAATTTTGACCTGACATTTAATTGGAGTTGAGAAGGGATCCGGATATATTCTTAGGTATAGGGTATTCTATGTTGAAGGGTAAATTACCTTTTGATATTATACGATTTGTGTAATAAATAGGCACTTTCTAGGCACTTTCCCATTGTTAAATATTACATAAAATATATTACTAGAACTTAATCCTTGTACGCAATAATAAATTCGTATATAAGTTTAAAAGGTTATATTCTTATAATTATTCCTATTTTGTTTTGTTTTGGTTTTAATATGGCTCACTTCTTTTGGGAACTTCCAAAGCGACGTTCATAAGTTAAAACTCTGTAGGTTTATTCAATTTACCGTTTTTATTATACATATTTCACATAGTGATGTATTTTGATTAATATAAACAAATAGTAATATACAATAATAATCGCCAGGTCCTGTTTTGCTGGAATTTAAAATAAATCTTCCATGCTTGTGCATTTTAAGAATAATTTAAACAAACTGGATGAAACATTACTATAACTTCACTTAATGCAGTATTTATTTACCTAACTGGTGCACCATGCCTAATATATTAAACAAAACAAATTGCACTGAATACAAATTTCTTAATACTGTATGAAGTGTAAGGTGAAAAAATACACCTACCTATTTTGTTTGCTTTAATAAAATTTGTCCAACGGGTTAAACTTCATATAGGTATAAACACATGTTAATTTTTTGCTCCCTGTTGATTTTCCCCATTTTACCCACGATTCCTGCTGTTTCCTTGGTAACCACACACACTTTACTCAAACTTCAACAGGTGTGGGTAAAATGACAGATACCAAATGGCAAACTGTAAACAAAGGACTGGTTACCACGGAAACAGCAGGAGTCGTGGGTAAAATGGCGCCAATCAATAGTGGACAAATTTATATATCTTTGTAGCACTCTATAATCTTAGTATAACATCGTTGAATTGGACCATTAACAAATAAAATCAAAGCAGTATAACTCATACAGCGTTTTCCATGTCACCTCGAAGCCACTGTATCACAGCTGTATCATTCTGCCAGTAGCGTTGTGTTCTCTGTGTATCTTATTACTCCATGGCGAGTCGCTACTACAGCGCTGTGTACTCTGTGTCTCGCGTTACTCCATGGCGGACGCGGACGTCAGCGCAACTTGACCGAGGCCTTGAACATGATTATCCGCTGCCATTGATTGAATGACCGCGCACATTGTTTGACCGCGTCTTCCCAGACGGCCTGCACTGCATGTTGCGTGCAGCCGCAACTGTGCTGGGAAAATACGTGTATAATAGAGCAATTATGTTGGAATTTTCCCGTTTCGAATCATCTATAATATATGTTTCAGTATTAAAATTACCATAAATATTTAGGCTTATAATTTCACATATTATTGAGGGTGTAAGATTTCAATAGATAAAATTTAATGAATAAACTTTCGTTCCCTTATTGCTGAACATGGAGAGATTTAAGATCGGTTCACATTTAATGGCTTTTATTATGATTATTAGCAACATATAATATATTAAAAGAAAAAGAATTATAGGTAATAGTTTTGAATTATACTTTGTAATCAATACATATCATGTTTGTCATGAATGATTAAAATGGCTATATGTTTTGCTAATATTTTCTTTAGTGATTTTATTTCAATTTCTCGTAATTAATTGTTGTTTGTTTAGTAGCGGCAGGAACATTGTGTTTTCTGTTATTATTAATTATTAATATATAGTTAAGTTTAATGTAAAAATTAAATAACTACAAATTAAACCACGTTTCTCTGTTAAAAAATTATAAAAAAGTTTGAAATTTTATTTTAGAACTATTAGTTATTTGTACTTTTAATTTACATAAGTAAATAAATATGCATAGTTTAAACTAACGAATACGTCCACTGATTTACTTTTTATTATTTCTTTTTCCAGCAGTAATAATAGATATATTATGCGGATTTGTTTAAGTTTTTTACTTTTAAAATGTGTTACGTGAAACAAGAGCTTTCACGGACTAAAACATGACTGTGTTCTCGTAGTATTGCTTGAATAAAATAAACGTTGATATTTGACTTAACAAAACACTCCCGAGACGTTCGGTTCGGCCGTCGAACGACCCACGGTTGCAATTAGAGTCGACATGACAGCTGAGTGATAACGCCAAGTGATAACACCGACGCCGCCGTCGAGGTGTCTACGATTAGCGGACATCCTCCAACTCTGCTTTCCCGGTACACTTTCCATAAACCACACTGTATCTTCACTCAGTACAGTCTTCACACAGTTCATATTATTAGTAATTAATTACAACTATCGTACTAACTGACATTTTGACACAAGAGAACATAATTTAACTTTTCTAACGTCTGTCAATCATAAATTTATTCGTAAGATGCTTTATTCTTTATTCTTGCCGATATACGTTAAAATGTCGAGAGTGAAAAAGTCCGATTTTCTTTTAAAAGTATTGTAAAGAGCTATATTTCATGTAAGAAATGGCTAACAACTAAAATGTCTAAAACTAGTAGCAAGTAGCCAACTACTGATTGTTTTATTTGTAATTTAAACATACTCCTATATTCTCTTATGATTGCATAGTATAGTATCTTTTGCTAGACTGCTAATAGTAGGACTCCAGAGTCTGATAGGTATTATGCATCATTTCTTAAGACCTCTGCAATCCTACAATTTAGAATTAAATAATGAGGAAAATATATATATTCGAAGATGTTATGTTATATAAATGAAAATATAGGTCTACATCAATTTTACTCCAATACATAAAACCTTATATACTTCAGAATGAATTTCGAGCTTTGTTAGTTTGCACTCACCTATGATTTTAATAATTAAAAAAATATCTAAAAGTTTTATATCCAGACTGGACATTAAAGTTCCTAACAATTTTAATTTGACAATATTGATAGAATGCATGTTTGTACAACAAATAACATTTTTTCGAACTCCAGCAGCCAAACATACTTTATAGTAGCAGAATTGGTACTACCCTAGTTATATCATTTTACGGTTCCATAATTACAACTCTCGCTCTTAAATGAAATTTATATCATCTTGAAACTTTTATGTGATCACATCAAAATGGTAAAAATATAAAATCACAAAGCGAGTTGATGCAGCGGTTACTTGACGGTGTAAAGTTAATTACAAGAACAAACTGGCGGTCCATGTTCACGTTAATGACCCCATGTTTCATATTCATTGCTACTTAACTTGGCTTCTGTCATGTTTCCCTACGGTTAATGCGATCAAATGAATTGAATTAAAATTTTAAACAATATTATTTAGTTAATTCAATTTTGCATGGATAATGGTTTTAATTTAGTTATTGGTACTATAATACCTCAAAATACAGGGTGTCCAGCTTCCACCTTTACAAACTTTTCCAGGTTATTAAGCATGCCAAAACAAACAGAAAAATCATGTAAACATATGTCCGGAAATGCTTCGTTAAGCCTCTAGGGTCTAGCCGCCATTTTGTTTTTTACACTGAAGAATTTTTATTTCCGTAACGGGTTGTTTTATTGAGTTCATATTTGGCATGTACCTTAATCACACCAATGCTCATTTTTAGAAAAAATATTATTTTTTCCGATCAATATTTTCAAAATGGCGGCCATTTAAAATATTTAAACTCAAATATCTTAAAAACCGTAAGTTTTATAAAAATTTTAATAGACACAAAAAAGTTGACAAATGAAATTATCTAAACATTGATACCAAATTTGTAAGGATCCGACAACAAATAACGGAGTTATTGAGATTTTTCTCTTAAAATGACCTAAATTGGCATTAATCATAGTGCAAAATCAGTGTTTTTCTACAGGAAAACCACCATAACTCCGTTATTTGTTGCCGAATCCATACAAATTTGGTATCACTGATTACATAATTTAATTTGTCAACTTTTTTGTGTCTAGTAAAATTTTTATAAAATTTACGGTTTTTTAGATATTTGAGTTTAAAAACTTAAAATGGCCGCCATTTTGAAAATATACATCGGAAAAAATAATATTTTTTCTAAAAATGAGCATTGGTGTGATTGAGGTACATGCCAAATATGAACTTCATACAACAACCCGTTACGGAAAGAAAAATTCTTAAGTGTAAAAAACAAAATGGCGGCTAGAGGCTTAACGAAGCATTTCCGGACATATGTTTACATGATTTTTCTGTTTGTTTTGGCATGCTTAATAACCTGGAAAAGTTTGTAAAGGTGGAAGCTGGACACCCTGTATATTAATCCGTATAATTAATAACACACAAAAAACTTGATGTTTTTGTCTAGGAATAAATTATTGATATTGAATTACTTATTTGAATCCACTAATAAGCATATGCCTTTCAAAACACCGTGAAGTGTTTGACTGCTTTAACCGTTAGGATCTTTTGCAGCAGTTTACAGTGGCAAAACTCCCTCCAAAAGCGCTCCTGCCACTCACTGAGAGTTCAGTGCGAACAGAAAACTCCTTCCACAAGTTGTAACCGAAATTATTACATATAACACGCTTATAAATTTTAACCAAGCAGACCACACGAAAAGTAAAAAAAATCTTGGTTTGATTTTCTTGATATATATATTTCATAGTTTTGCGGCTTTGTTACGTTTATTTCCCTTTCTACATACACTCCTGTCTTATATGGGGTTAGAATGCATAAGATAAAAAACGATCGTAAGGGTACAGATCATATGAATGGCATTGAATATTTTCTGGGCTGGGCAGTTATTTTAACTACTCTACCACGGACATAAAAAATTTATAGTTCATTTAAATTGTGAATTATTGCAAACAAAATGAAAATTCTTCTGAAAAATCTCACCCCTAAAGGACTGGATTACACTTAAGCTGAGAAACCTTTTTCTAAAAGAAGGGAATGGAAATATCCTCTATATCTGTTGAAAAATACATGCAAAGCGAAGAGGGGATGAAGCTGATTTCATTCCTCGACCGTAAAGGAACGGTTGCATCTAGATTCGCCATGGAGCACAAAATTATGATAAATTATATTAAATTTAAATAGATAACCATCTCAATTTTTATTCATAATCTCAAAATTCAAACTTATAAACATTTTTAATAAATAAATTAAGATGTAGAAATAACTTTTATTTATTTCGAACTTAAAATGTTTTACCTCATAGCTATTAAAACATAAAAATATACCGCATAAATGGCTTTACTTGGAAGGATTTTACAGGCAATATAAGATGTCCTGTGCCGCAATAAAGTAGTGCATGACCAGGGCACTACTCAGTTTAAGGTTCTGCTGCAACTTAAGACACCCATAGTACCTGTTTTTTATAGTACAAAGAAGCTAGAAAATAAACTAAAATACTATAAGCTTATCAATAAAAATGGATAACGTTTTCAATATCCATCCATACCGTAACATTATTATTAAATAGGTTAAAGAGAATGGCGACTAGAAAAATTATATTGAGCATTAAAACTGCTGACAGCGACCAACCATTTTCCGTCCCCCTCGAGTATCAATAACAGGCATGATTTATAGTCTGATACACGTTTAATTTCCTCTGCTATTATTCGTTTTACTGCAACGTTTTTTGTCAAAAGGGTAATTATAAAAGGGTTATTAGGATACACAAATGATTTAATTTACTATTATACTC
Source organism: Neoaliturus tenellus (assembly GCA_030545055.2). Taxonomy (NCBI): domain Eukaryota; kingdom Metazoa; phylum Arthropoda; class Insecta; order Hemiptera; family Cicadellidae; genus Neoaliturus; species Neoaliturus tenellus. The sequence continues at coordinate 53,488,864 of CM061534.1, read as the reverse complement.
ACACCACTAAGTTTTACACATTTATTTTTCAGTGAAAGCTTCACATATCATCAATACAAGATATCTTTTATATTTCCAAACTTGACGAATCAACAACTCTAGCACATAACCTCTTTCCTTGTTTTTACTTTTTAAGTGAGCAATAGATCGGTTCAACCATGTCTCATACTTTGACACGTCCGGGGTAGACCACACGTTTGGGGTTATCCACAACCGTATATCTCACTTGGTGGAGAGGTTGCCTCCGACCTGTCCAGGCACGGCCTGCTAGCAGTTTAGTAAAGCTTGACTGATTATAATTTTTGTCCATGGAAATTTATAGTCGAAAGAGATATAAAACACAGAAAACGAATCAACTTGGTCAGAATACTAAAATATCCCCGTCGCAGCAGGCCTGCGTGTTCAGTGAATTTCCAATGGAAATTGATTTTTTTATTTTTCCCATATACACCATGAGACCGAAGGTTTGCTGCCAAATAAACGATAATTAAAGCAAAAAGAGTATTTCAGTGGGGAACACTGAAAGTATGTATTTGTAGCATAAAAAATTATGACGACCATTTGAAGGCATATAAGTTTCATCAATATCTGTCCATAAAGGTGTATGTATCTTCTTCATATGGTAAAAATGCGAAAAGAGTTTCCAAGTTTGCTGCCATGAAAACTACAAAAACCAAGATTTTTATCATCTTTGGAGGGATTTCAACCAAATGAAGCTAAATACCAAATACAATGTACTGTCTTTAGACTTTCTAATATCTTGGTAACCAGTGGAGGTAGAGTAAAGCTTCAATATACTAAATTGTGTGTTTTTTAAGCTACGAGTGGTAAAATAAAAATTTTAAATTAAAAAAATTACATATGAAAAACGCAAAAACCCCATTTTTGGACTACAAAACAACCCAAAACTACCCATTCCGGTAGGTCGCTATGTCTGGTTTACGAACTCAACCGAATAAAAAAGTAAAATTACACATCTCTACCAAATGTGGTCTCGATTGGACAATTTTACAAGAACTATTTTGTCTAGGGACATGTATGTATAAATTTTAATAACTATTATTTTTATCTCTGGGCACCTCAAAAAGAAAAAGTAACATGGTCTCGAGAGTAGTTCTTACCATGGGACCTACGGAAATAGCTTCCTGTCTATGGGAAATTCGTTAAAAATACACGACGCCAATATTGGTGTGTCACTTTTTCACAGTAGAAGATACCTCGAAAAATACACACTATACCGCACATTGCAACTTTTTACAACCACGTAGATTTTAACTTCTTATAAATTAGAAGCTTCATCATTTAAAAATACCTAAACTTTTTAAAACACCTTGTTCGTAGCCTTTGTCGGTATTTCTTATAATTTTTTTAGCGAATTTCCCATAGGGAATAAGCTATTACCGTAGGTCTCATGGTAAGACCTAAGCCCGGGACCATGTTACTTTTTCGTTTTTAGGTGCCCAGAGACCAAAAATAATAGTCATTAAAAATTATATATATATATATATATATATATATGTGTGTGTGTGTGTGTGTGTGTGTGTGTGTGTGTGTGTGTGTGTGTGTGTGTGTGTGTGTGTGTGTGTGTGTGTGTGTGTGTGTGTGTGTGTGTGTGTGTGTGTGTGTGTCCCTAGACACGATAACTCTCGTAAAAATGGTCCGATCGAGACAAAATTTGGTAGAGATGTGTAATCCTACGTTTATTCGGATGAGTTTTTAAACCAGACATATCGACCTACCGGAAGGGGTAGTTTTAGGGGGTTTGTCCCCCAAAAATGGGTTTTTTTGCATTTTTCATATATAAATTTTAAAATTTTTTAATTTTTATTTTGACCATTGGATTTAGCTCAAAAAACACACAATTTAGTATTTTGAAGCTTTGCTCTATCTCCATTGGGTACCGAGATATTACAAAGTCTAAAGACAGTACACATTGTATTTTGGAGCTCTAATGTTAATCTTATGGAGAATTGGGATGTGTTAATATTTCACTTATTAACCAATATTTTTCGATGAAACTTGGAATTCAGCTTCATTTGATTGAGATTCATCCATTTATGGTAAAAAATCTTGGTTTTTGTGCTTATCATGGCAGCAAACCTGCATGCTCTTTTCCCATGTTAATAATATGGAGAATAGGCAAACTTCTTTAGCAATGGACAGATATTGATGAAACTTAGTCAATGGCTTCATAATATGAAGCTTCGAGCATATTATGGTCAATTTTTTTTTTTTTTTAACCTACTTTTAGTGTTCCTTATGGCAGCATACCTGCATACTCTCCCTACATTTATCATAAGGAGAATAGACACTTATTTCCCTATTTATGAGCATGTGATTTTATTTGGTTTACGGTTTTATGTGGTCAAAATTAATATTACTAATTTGGAAATTCGCTGAGTACGCAGGTCTGCTGCGACGGGGGGTATTTTTTTTTTATACTACACACGCAATTCTCAAACAAAATTGGTTTTTGGTTGTACAGATATTTGTTTGTTTATTGGAGCTTTAGGAAACAAACCATTGAATGGAAACGAAATTAAATTTAAGTTGCAAAAATTATAACTCATCGATTTTTTTATAAAATTTTTTTCTTGTCCATTTTGAGTAGCCGTAAGGAATATAAGAGGCAGAGTCAAAACGATGGGGTTCCACTTGTGGAGGAAAACATTTAAGGCCAAAGGGGCAGGGAAGCAATGTGATTATTTGAGGGGATCTAACAATTCATTATAATGAAATCTCTGTCAACAAGTCTCAATTTTATTTTGACTTGTTTGCCCACAATGTAATAAACGGGCATTAGCTGTTATTATGTTTTGAGTAACTCGTGTAATCGGAAGCTTTAAAAGGTTTCTTTTAAATTAGAAAACTTAAATGTGGTTTTTAATCATTCATGGAGTTATATGATATAGGGACTTAAGAATGTAACAATTGGATACATCAATTTTTAAAATTACTGTTTTTTACAGGTTAATTCATAAATTAAAAAATATTAACAGTTTTAGGATTATAAGTACCGGACGTACAAATAATAAATTACAGTACGTTAACATTCTACATTGCCCTGCAATGTAACCTTTAATGTTTCATCGGGTTGTACAGATAACTCCCAAATTTGATTATAAAGCGTTCTACAAGTTTGACAATTCAACGACTTAAAATGCTGTTAAATATCTGATATTTCTAAGTTTGTTTAATAACTATAATCCTAATGGAATATTGCACATATTTTCTAGGTCATTTTAAATGTTAATAATTTTAAAGCAGTGGATTTCGCTAACCTTTGGATATTAGGCACATTTCGCCATTCGAAACAATGCTCTGTCATTAATTGCACAAACTGTCAGATGCTACTCTCGGTATTGTTGTGTTTTATACACGTGGGCTTCCCTTTGAATTTTGTGTCTTTTTATTTTTTTTAAAAGAAACAATAGTAATAATACCAATATCCCTACTTAGAGTTAATTTTATATAAAATCATTGACTGTACTCACTATTATTATATGCGGCGTTACCATTATTAAATGTACGGTGGTTTTATAGATATAAAACGCTTTGATATAATCATAAAATCAATTATAGTATAATTAATTATAATTAATTAATAGTTAAGAATAGAAAAGATGTTTTTAATTATATATGCTGATAATGTGATTTTCGTTACCTCTTAAGAGTTATCTGTAAAACGTACCTGAAATCAAACACCACTGATGAGTAAAATATTTGTATAAAAAGAGGAAAACAACAAGTAACAGATAAAATACACAAGCTAAATCAAGAAAAGTAATCAACAAGCTAACGTTAAAAATATGTTACTTTTTTAACTCCAATAGTAACTCAAATTCGAGCATATTTGTGTTACTTCCATTTATAATCTGGTTTAGGACTCTTTGGTTTATTTACATGTATCAAACTAATACTCAGACGTAAAAATAATGGAAAAGACAAACTCTATCACGAATATAATTGAAGATCTAAATGACATGATTTGTTATTTGTAGGTGGGGGGTATTTATTCAATTTCTAATTTTTGGGCAACACCCACCTGGTTTGAGTAGTTGTAGCGGAGATCCTTGTCAAGTTTTAAAAACACACCACACACAACACAAAAACCGGATCACTCGCTACCGTCCCGACGTTTCGCACGAACTAAAAACATCGCGCCTCCCCCGCCACGAACTAAAAAAATTCCCCCGAAGAGGCGCGATGTTTTTAGTTCGTGCGAAACGTCGGGACGGTAGCGAGTGATCCGGTTTTTGTGTTGTGTGTGGTGTGTTTTTAAAACTTGACAAGGATCTCCGCTACAACTACTCAAACCAGGTGGGTGTTGCCCAAAAATTAGAAATTGAATGAATATAATTGATTCGTGATGAATAAAAACAATAAACGGAAAATGAAGTAATTCAACATCAAAACTGAAGTAGAATTATAACAAATAAAAAATACGTAACTTTTTGTAACCTTGTAACTTTTTGTATCAATACTTATAACATAATTTTTTATTGTTTTTTTTTTCAATATCCATACTTATATTTTTTTACAAAGCGTTGAGATAGAATTACAAACAAAATTATATGATGAACTAAAATCATCATACATTTAGGGATATTTATAATGTTAGCAACTCAACCGTATCCTTCGAAAATAATTAATTTTTATTTTAAATACTTAACAAATTAATACAGTTACTTTTAGAAATAAAACAAGAGTGTTAAAAGAACAAAATATAAAAAATGGAGTTGCTTTTTATTTATAAAACACTTTTTATTTTACAAAATAACAGGAAGACTAACACAAACAAAATAAATCATTTAAATTTAATTATTAAAATAAATGACATTTTGAACAGAGTTATTATCACAATATAAATTAATAGCCGAATGGTAATCATCTAATTTAGCACGGATCTCTCGACCAAACTAATTAAACAGCTTAGAACACTGGGGCTGAAATGGCCACAGCACATTAAATCTGGCCCAAGACAGTTAGAGCCCTTTATTAGTGCAGTTTCAGTGGATAAGTGATAACGAGGGGGCTAACTTTGTCAGTTAAATGTTAATCCGACCTCGGACCAACGAGCGAGGAACTATCTCATCGACAATCGATAGTGAAAGTCCCTCTACATCACTTGACAAATGGTGAAAACTGTTAAACACTAAATTCTAATGTTTCCGAACCTCGAGAGTTCTTTGAACAACTCTTTTCTTATTTCACAAAAGGATTTTTACGTCTCGTATAACTCCACTAATGCAGAGCAAACAGTAAATACGTTCACGCGTTACACCTTCTGTTGTAAAAGATTGTCTCGCACGGATCGTATTCACGTTTTCTTTCTGATGTAGGAATTTCGTAACATATTTTATAGAAATTAATATGTTATTGATTTGTAAATATTAGTTATCATTTTAATGTAATGCAAGGAATTAAATTTTAAAACCGAACCATTTCATGTATTCTACGAAATGCAAAGCTTTATATGACAGTATAACGTAATGTGTTCGAAATCTAATACACGTGCTCCTTAAACCATGAAGAGGAGCACTTGAAAATCGTTTAACATTATATTAAAATGTTTAATCCAACATTATGTCCAGTCGACGGATTATTTTAACATGCCCTTTACTTTGTATTAGCGAATCGCTACAAATAATACCTCTTAATAACCTTACATTCAGCCAAAATTTCTGACCTCTTCAAAGTACTTAATTTAACTTCATTTTTAATCTTATTTTAAGCAAGGAATTAATTTCAATGCCATGAAAAAGGCTTGCCTTTATCCAAAACATTTTAAAGTACATTTCATACATTACACTCTCATAATCTTATAAGTATTCAATTGCAATAATTTGATGCATTATTGCAATTTTATTAAAAAATTCTAGTCATCCTAGCTAACAGCTGGGATTTCCAGGTCTTAATTACCAAACTTGAGAATGTACAGGATTTATTTTTTTTTTTAGGAGAAATTCTAGGGACAAAATTTTTGTATAATTGTGTAACCTTATCATTCCCATATGTATAAATATTTCTTAATTTATTATAAACCTAGGATTTCAGCGTGACAATCATAAAAATTTTTCCGCTTTCAAGGTTTTCCTTTATTTTATTATTAATACTATCGTGATCGTTTCTACTGCAATTAAAAAATTAACCTTCTTTAATAATAGAACACGATGTTTTTTATTCTTCATCATTTTTATTTACACACTGAGCCACAGGTCTACTTGTTTCTAAATTTAAGAATAACAAAAGGTGTTACAAACGATTTTTTTCCAAATCTTAACAGGTAAATTCTGTTGATAAACTATATAAAAAATGTTCAACCTCTAAAGTAAAAAGAAATTATATTTTTTACAGAGGGTATATTCTATACGAACGAATATAAACATATTCACTACTTGTATTCGTGTAATTATGTAACGTTTTCTTCTTTTACAATTACTTACATTCGTTCTTTTAATGAGTAAAAAAATAATCGATGCGGAAGAATGTGCCGCATGAGAGAGCTGAGGGGGATTTGATGCCTCAAGGATGGGCGGGAGGGTGAAGGAGGGGGTGGGGGTAGGTAGGGTAGCTGAAGCAGGGGCAGAGTGGAGGAGAAGATCTGAACAATTCATAATATCAGAATTCTCCGTCAGCACGGCTCAATTTGTTTTGGTTGCATTTCCCTGCAATCTAATAATGAAGTTTGAATTGTAACGATTCCAGTTTTCCCTCTATTTGCTCCCTCCGTTCCCCAATCACTGGCGGCTTCTGAAGAATTATTTTGGATTCGAGCAAACGAGTGAGTGGTTGTTTGCGCTGATAATGAACTGAAATTGGCAAATGATGTAAATATTGGATGATGTTTTCGTAGTAATATGTTATTTTTAATTTATTTTACTTTTCATAAAAAATATATTGATTTGGAAGAAATTTCGTTTTTTAAAAGAACTCTTTAAATGATAAAACCTCAATAAAATGTTTTACTAAATTATTTTGCTAATACATGAAATTATTGTACAAATTTTTATTGCAAGAGAGCTTTCGTATTCCCCTTCAGATTAAGAAGAATTAGGTAATCATTTTCTTCCAGCTACTCCATGAGAAACCGTCACTAAACAAGAGGTGTAAATGGAATATCCACCTTCTTTTGCCCAATGTTTATATATTTTAAAGAAAAAAAACATATCTTCGATCTGTTATTTTTTATAGTGTAATTTTTAATGGGTTATTGTTATTTTTATACAGAAGCTTATTTTTGTGTTTTCCATTCGTTTTACTACTGTACATCTTTCAAAAGTGAAACACACGTAAACCTGTTAAATTCATGATCATTTTCCATATACGATAAGCAGTACTGCTACTTTTGCGTAATATAAGGCGTTAAATGGAATTACACAGAAGGGGAAAGTTGCAAGTTCGATCAGAGTTATGTGAGGAACGTTGCGGCTTGGGTGGTGAAGACGCCTTCAAAGACACGATCACGATCGGAAACATTGTAACACATCAGCCTGCTGTGGATATCGATTTAAATATTTGATTAGCTTTGTAAAATGTGTTGGGAGTTTTTCAGCTTTTATATTACGTTAAATTCCATGAGATTCTATCTAATTTTCAATAACAACAGTCCAATGAAGTAGAACTCTATGTGAAAAATATGTCAGACAAAATTAAAAGGTTTAACTCGCGATAACATCGGTATTTATTGCAATAAAAAAAACTCAAATAGGTGGGACCCGAACCCACACTGCTGCTCTAGATGAACCACTACAATATATTTTAAGTTTATATCGTAAATATATCGTAATATTTTAAGTTTTTGATTGAAAAGAAAATTTTTTACTAGGGAAATGTCCTTTATAATGTCCTTAACCAACTTAGAGAATTTAGGTATGTATCTGCGTATATTTAGCGTGCTAAAAAAGTGTTTACGTTACTCGATTTTTTCAATTTTTCACTTCCGACAAAAAATACTTTGACTTTAAAGGAAAATATTACTTTCACCTTATTGTTTTATTTTTAGTTAACTATTAACATTCAGTAACATTTTACAAAAATTTTTATCTAAAAAAATATCTAAAATGCTTAAAAATATCAAAATTATAATGACTACTACAATATTAAACTGGCACTATCACACAAAATTAAATAATAATTGAGTCGTAGTTTTGTTTAGGAATGAACTGTTAAACGATCGATCACAATTTCTAATCGACTGATACAATATAGATAGGAACGGAAACAGAGCGCATAATCCATTAGACGGCGCAATTATTGGTGTCTTAATCTGTCTTCACTAATCACTTGGACAGAGTTTGAACGTTAAAATACTGATTTGGTTTCTGTATCACAAGTTTATTTTTTATAAAATTTAGACATTTTTTACTGTTTTACTACTGTTTATACGAGTATTAATATTTAAATTAAACAAATAATAAATTTATACTCTGTACAAACTAGCTAGAGTTGTTGGTTCTGCTGAGTTTTTTTTTAAGTTTATGATTCAATTTAAAAATTATTTATAACTTTAGAAATAAATCTTTATTTTTTGTAAAGTTTATAATAAAAAAGAAAAATTTCACATTTAAAAAGTAAACTCAATATTATGTTGGAATACAACTAAAACTATAATATGCTACACTGTTTTGACTAACTGAACAAACATTTTTATTTTTAATGATGGTTTTTATATGTCTTATTTCAAGCGGTAAAATTTATATAAATTCAAGATACTAGTTCTTCAAAGTCCTTCATTGATTGCAAGCAATTCTTTGCCCAAACTGTAATGAAAGTTTTAGAAGTATTGGAAACTTATCAAACCAACTTTTATATTACTCAAACTTTTATGTTATAAATTCGGCTAGGCATGTGTTATAAAAAATAAATCAACTTTATTACGATTTCCTCAAATCTAATCACTAAATTAACTTTATTTCGATTACATTCATATTAAATGTACACAACGTATGAAAATAGGTGAATGTTTATTTTAACAATCAATCTAAATAAGTGTAGTTACGAATAATTCTAAAAATACACAGAAAACTAATCAAACTCACAAAACACCAGGTAAAATATTCTGTGGATAGTAGAGATACACTTAATGTTACACCAGAGGTGTTCAATGGACAGGTGGTAGCTACCAATGTTTACAATATTGACTGTAAAGTGTTGTACTAAGTTTCGCAGTGAGATACCCATTACAATCCCGAGAATGGATGTAACTGCAGTGGAGAGCCCAAGGGATCGACACAGAACTGTAACACGCTTTATCGTGAAATATTTAATCAGATTAAAAAGTGTAAAAGTGTTTTTAATTTTTAAAAGGTTTAGCTTGTACGTTTTCCACATAAAATATCTACTCGTAAATATACCGGGTGTCCAGCCTAAAGTGTTACAATAGCTAACTTTTTTATTTTATGTCTGACAGTAAACTTCTTATGGGGGATCCCCGTTACTTTTTTATGTTACTTACAAGGGTGTATTTCAATTTTCGTAATTTCCCGTCATTTTTCCAATATGGCGGCCAACTTCTAAATTTCTTATGGAACACCCTACATGTTATGGTGTTTTTGAAATTTGCACAAAATTTTAAGACTTTTTTATTTTTTTCCATTTTCTTCTAAACCTCACGGTTAGGGAGGTAGCGGCAATTAAAGTTCATTTTCAGTTCCATAATAATAACATGGGGCAAATTTTATCTGCCCATATCTCCGAAACCATTAATTAAAATAAAAAATACTCAAGAATAAAAATGTCTTAAATTGATGTTTTAAGAACATTTCACTCATAAAAATTATCATTCAATCATAAATTATCCTCTTTCCAATATGGCGCTGGAAAAAATAAAATTTTCAAAAAATTTTTGGTTATTACGAAAAAAATGTTTTTAAAACATCAATTTAAGACATTTTTATTCTTGAGTATTTTTTAATTTAATAAATGGTTTTGGAGATAAGGGCAGATAAAGTTTGCCCCATGTAATTCTTATGGAACTAAAAATGAACTTTAATTACCTCTAGCTCCCTAACCGTGAGGTTTAGAAGAAAATGGCAAAGAATAAAAAAGTCTTAAAACTATATGCAAATTTCAAAAACACCATAACATGTAGGGTGTTCCATAAGGAATTTTAAAGTTGGCCGCCATATTGGAAAAATGGCAGGAATTTTTGAGAAGTGAAATACATATAAAAAAGCAAAATAAAAAAGTAAAGGGGGTCCCCCATAAGAAGTACACTGTCAGACATAAAATAAAAAAGTTAGTTATTGTAACACTTTAGGCTGGACACCCGGTATACTTCTATAGCAAAATGTTGTAAACGCGCACTTGTAGTTTAAAATAGTTTTTATTTCTTTTCACACTATATATTGCATGTACGCAAATGCTAACTTTTAAACTTCAATGTAATTAATCTTATGAAATTTATTTTAATATTAATCAAAATATCTAAAACAGAGAATAAATCATTTCACTGATTTAAAAAGATGGAGGAATAAAAATACATCAAAATAATTAAACAAATATATAATAATTAATGTACATCAACATGTTTACAATAGACATTATATGGTATTTAATGTTAGAAAGCTTAAATGATCTGTATTAATGACACATGCTTATTTATCCTATTCAGAGCTTAAGACTAAAATGCTTTCATGACTGTCTATGCCATCGAGGCAAGTGATAGACCGAAGCTCTCTGTGTCAGGCTTTGCTGGTCAACCGATCTTCCTCCAATTCGTACTTCAATCCCCTCACTCTTAAATCAAGCATTTAACCTGTTTATATTAACTTTACTTGTTGACTGTAATTATTGATTAAGTTGTAAGGATTAGATTTAGTTTTAGTTTCAGTTTTGCAATTTACTTTTAAATTTTTTTAGTAAATTTTACTTTTCCTTAATACCTATTACATCAATAATGTTGTATCGATATTTAAATATTAGTTGAGAAGGCACATTTATTACGAGATTAATGTTAAAGTCAAACTAATTCAATAGTAATATTTTAAACGCCAGCGATTAATTTTCATTTAATGAGAACATCGCCATACATATATTGTTAACGTTTCGGGTTCGACTTTATATGTTCCTAACGTTATTGTATTTTTAATTATATCATATATTACAATTTAAAAAAATACTTTTATCTTTAAACTAATTCCATTTCTCCAACAACGTTGTCTATAACTATTTTAAATTAAATTCTTATGTAGCCTAAATCACGTTAAATTTAAACTTTGGAATTTTTTCATAAACCACATTGTCATTCCATCATTTACTTTGCCTTCAAACTACTTTACTTTTATGAGAAAACTGTCAGTGAACTATAACATGACGACAGAAATCCAAAGGAAATGAAGATTCGTCACATTTCACAATTGAATTGCCTGTCATTCGGTGGGGGATCGATGAAAAGCAACTGTATCACGTCGATGTCGAGCGACCTTCAATATTCAACATATTAATATGCTAAAATATTGTAGAGGACACAATATCTCATCACTCTATCGCATATAATATGTACAACAGAAAGACAGCTTGTCTCTTGGTTTGTTTTGGTGTAAGTAATCATTTTTGTCCGTGTAACATGCTGATATTTTGGTTATGTGGATTTTTTGCTTTTGTAATTAGTGTGAATTAATCATGTGTTTGTTCTGTATATGATATACAGAGCAGTTTTTCTTTTTTCATTACATTCCAGAAGCAAATTATATTTGACATTGCATTAATGATATTTATAAATAATTCGATGAATTTTAAAATTTGTTTAATATTTCATTGCTTATCACAATGAATAACAATTACAACGGCAACTAGTTTTCTAATCATTAAGTGAACTATATTCTCCATGTTTTATTTTATTTTTTATATCTATCTACGCCAGTGGCATTTTTAACGATCGACGGGGAACGGTCCGAACCCCAGTCTTTTTACTATCTAATATCGACCAGTTATTAGAAAGCATCATTAATTAATAGCCCATTCACAAATAGCAGCTGGGTCCAAAATCGAAACTTAAAAAAGCTACTAACTTTTCTCATTATCAAACCTGCGTCCTTTGGATTCTAATGCGAGCCTTATAACCACTCAGCTACCCAGCCAGTTAATATTGAACGTATACAATTTTTTTATTGTTATTCTTCAATTTATGGTCATAGATTAGCGGACGGAAAACATTGTTAAAAACTATTTATAAATAAGAATTTTTTATTTATTGCCTTTATTACCAATCTGATAAAAGGGTCCATTCATAATAAACTTGCTAAAGCGAATTGGAATGACAAAAAAGTCTTTGGTTATCATCATAAGTTAATTATTAATAAATTGACGTTACTTCGAATTCATTTATAAAGTTACTTGAGGTTTAATTATACATTTTTATAACCTTTGTGAACGAAAAACAGAAATCACTTTATTCATATTATTTTCTCTTAAATTGTTAGTACAAAATTATTAAAAATACCTTGACAAATACTCACAAATAAAAGGTAAAAATAAAATAAATATTGAATCTTTTAAGTTTTTGCATTAGTATTAGATTGCAGAGAAATGCAACAAAAACAAATTGAGCCATGCAGACGGCAGATTGTGATATAATGAATTGTTCAGTCTCTTCCCTCCTACTATGGGGCTCTTAACTCCCCTTCTCTTTTTTTATAAAGAACTAAGTACGTTTATCTGTTCAATATAATTTGTTGGATTACGTGTTTTTCAGACCTTTCTGAATAGAATTTATAACTATTATACTTCAATTAAATTATGGGTGGATAAAGCATTCCTTGGATTATGCTGTGGCACTCTATCGTTCATTAGACTCAACATGTTTATTTACTCAATCAAAGATTTTAATGTTTTCTTATTGACCTAAATAAACAAAATTAAACAGAGTACAATTTTATTACTTAACGACCTCTTAGAAAGAACCGTATGAAAATATTTTGTTGAGAGAAACGTTTATAATATAGTTATCTAGTGAACAATGCTACCTCAGTTTTGGATCTTTGGCATTTGACAAAAATATTCAGAATGCTCATCCAATTATGCAATTTAGATACATTAACATAGATAAATGTGATAGAGTATAACATTTTTAGAAGTGAAATGGAGTAAAATGTTTATTAATTACTATAAACGTCTTTAAAACCACACAGAGCAGTGTTGAAAGTAACCAATTCAGTCAATGTTTAATTTACATAATTTTTTATGTTTCATCCTTTTTTTACTGCGTAGCTACGACACAATATTAAGCAAAATTTTTCAATACGAAGTCAATATTAAAAGGATTTAAATTACGTTTTAACTTGCTATTAACCTCTTAAAAAATACAATGAATAATTATTGCAAATGCGTACATTTAGTCCTAATTCATTGCACTCGTAAGCAACAATCGTATTAAATCAGTTTTTACATCCATCAGCAAATAACTTTTTATTTTTTCGAGCTTGCATTACAACTGTTCCCTTTTCATAGTTTTCATTTTATTATCATATCCAATTTATGATTATGAAGATTATTTCCAGCCAAGTTCAAAATATCAATTATTAGTTTAATAAAAAAATACATAACGCTATGTGTGAATTTTGAAGGGATTTGAAACTTACAACGCTATCTGCACTTGTATAAATTCACTTTATACTTCATTACATCGGGGAATGTTTTACAGATCGTAAAAGACCATCGCTCACCGGGGAATAACATTTACTTCTAAATATTTAGTTACACATTGTAAATAAAAAAATACTCTAAGGATAAGAGCATGAAGAAATCCTAAATTTAAATTACCATTTCTAAATCAAGTATTAAGTCTTTATTATTTTATATTGTCACTCAGTTATAGGCCTACGAATCTTTAAATTAAAATAATTAATTTTATAAATTTTATAAACTTACAAAGAGTTTATTATGAATTTTTTTATCAAAATATTGAGGAGTGTATATACAAACAAAGTAAACAACATTAGCCAAGATGTTAAACAATAATATCGGTTATGATTTCATTTTTAATATTATGATTACTACTAATAAATATAATACAGTTACCTTTAAAATAAAATTTTCAAACAGATTATATTTCATATAAAAGAAAAATTACGTTCAGTGTAATATCAAACTCAAATAATATCGAATTTTCAACTCCTTGCAACCAACTGTCCATAAAGTTATTTTATAATAATTTAACAAGTCTGTATAGATAATTATATATCGGCCTTTTCTCTCGTAAAAAGGTAAAGTATACAATTACGAGTGGTAAGTAATGCTTCAGTTTCACAGTATCCCGAGGCGAATATTAATATACCACTCCCACGCAATGTTTGAATTAAAACAACAATCCAGCTCCAATCCCTCCCAGCTAGGAGCTGACATGCCGCATTCGACCTTTATGTGTTAAATGAAACAACTTCAAGCGTTCGACTAGATTTGAAGTAGGAGCACATTGCGTGGGATGAATCATTGGAAAAACCTCTAAAAAGTTTGGAAGTTACCCATATTACCTTAAAAAATTGTATAGATAACATCAAAATGCAATCATACGTCGAATCGTTTTAATTCAAGGTTAAAGAAATTAACTTATATTGACTAACAGTTCAATATTGTCACACAGTTTCTTGTAGATTTATCTAATTTTACGATATCTTTAAATGTGAAAAACAATGCTTGTTTATTTAACAATTTATGCAAAGAGTTTAAACAATTAGTGGACCTGAACTTAAAAATATATTTTTTAACCAATTTTGAACAATTTTTTAAGTAAGGATGTTAATTGGACCACAGTAATAAAGTAATGAACAGCTTATTGACATAGTATTTTAACATTTAGTTTAATCTTTTTTTGGCAAGTGGAAACCCGAAAGGGATAACGTAATAATAGATTTGTATAAAACAAGTTCTTTCAAGAATATTTACAAATCTCGTTTTGGGTCCCACGAGAGGGAGGATTTCTTGACTCTTACAACAGAAATATGGTCATTTGAGTTAATAAACGAGTATATGATTCTATAAAAAATATAGCATTTTATAAAGTTATAATAATATTTTTAACTTTGAGTTTTATTGTAGGAGGAGATTGGTTTCGCCATAGCTTCACATGCTTGGGAGACAGTGAACGGGCACAACAGTAAGATGACTTTAGATATATTAAGTTAAAATAATCTTGATGAAATTTAATACATCTTAAACTCACATTAAACTATGAGCTTTGCTTATGGCGATTTGATAACTAGCTTTCATCAAAAGTAGCAACTAAAATGTTTTATTAATACAAATGTTATACTTTCATTAATTGTGTAAACATTTTAAGGTTATAATTTGTAACTCTTTTTATAAAATAATAAAGTTCACAGCTTGCAATTTTTATTTTATTGTTTTAACTTCTGCGAAAACAAAACGCGTATATCACAAAACATATAATGGGGGAAAAGGAGTTGTGTACTGTACTTCAATAGTTTGGAATGATAAATATTTTTATAAAATTACTCCCTAAGAACTGTTTACCAAAGCAGAATTCCCCTCTGAGTCAAAACATTGAGTAACGTTGTATATCAGTTTGTTGTGAATAAATACTTATAATACTACGTAGTTGTAGGTCTGGATAGTTCACTGATACGTGGCTCACGAGACTCTTCATGTAAATTATAGCGGTCACATCGTCACATTTCTGGCCGTCCAACACGCCTCAGTTACACTGTTACATACGTTGCAGTTCCATATCAGGACAGTTCACTAATTAGTGTTAAGCCTCCCTCCGACAAAGCAGCTGTTGGCTCAAGAGACTCTTCATGTAAATCATAGAGGTCAAATCGTCACATTTCTGGCCGTCCACAACACCACAGTTATACTGTTACATACATTGCAGTTCCATATCAGGACAGTTCACTAATTAGTGTTAAGCCTCCCTCCGACAAAGCAGCTGTTGGCTCAAGAGACTCTTCTTCTTCTTCTCGTGAGGATCCAGTGAGCTGGAGAGCCCACTGTGGCTGTTATAGGGTTTTGCCCACTTCAGCCTGAGACTTCATGTGACTTATAGAGGACATATATGTGGCCGTCCACAACTCCACAGATATACGATGTTACATACACTGTTGTTACATGTCAGAACAATTAACTGTTATGTGTTACGTCTCACTCATACACAGCAGCTATTATCTTAAGAGACTCTTCATGTGACTTATAGAGGTCACATCTGTGGTCATCCTCAACATTACAGTTGCACTGTTATGATGTTGCATGTCAGGACAGTTCATTGTTATGTGTTAAGCTTCACTCGGCCACATCAGCTGTTGACGCGAGAGACTCTTCATGTGACTCATAGAGGTCACATGTGTGGTCATCCTCAACATTACAGTTGCACTGTTATGATGTTGCATGTCAGGACAGTTCATTGTTATGTGTTAAGCTTCACTCGGCCACAGCAGCTGTTGACGCGAGAGACTCTTCATGTGACTCATAGAGGTCACATCTGTGGTCGTCCTCAACATTACAGTTGCACTGTTACATATGATGTTGCACGTCAGGACAGTTCATTGTCATGTGTTAAGCTCCACTCGGCCACAGCAGCTGTTGTCTCAAGAGACTCTTCATGTGACTCATAGAGGTCACATCTGTGGTCGTCCTCAACATTACAGTTGCACTGTTACATATGATGTTGCACGTCAGGACAGTTCATTGTCATGTGTTAAGCTCCACTCGGCCACAGCAGCTGTTGACTCAAGAGACTCTTCATGTGACTCATAGAGGTCACATCTGTGGTCGTCCTCAACATTACAGTTACACTGTTACATATGATGTTGCATGTCAGGACAGTTCATTGTTATGTGTTAAGCACCACTCGGCCACAGCAGCTGATGACTCAAGAGACTCTTCATGTGACTCATAGAGGTCACATCTGTGGTCGTCCTCAACATTACAGTTGCACTGTTACATATGCTGTTGCACGTCAGGACAGTTCATTGTCATGTGTTAAGCTCCACTCGGCCACAGCAGCTGTTGACTCAAGAGACTCTTCATGTGACTCATAGAGGTCACATCTGTGGTCGTCCTCAACATTACAGTTGCACTGTTACATATGCTGTTGCATGTCAGGACAGTTCATTGTCATGTGTTAAGCTCCACTCGGCCACAGCACCTGTTGACTCAAGAGACTCTTCATGTGACTCAAAGAGGTCACATCTGTGGTCGTCCTCAACATTACAGTTGCACTGTTACATATGCTGTTGCATGTCAGGACAGTTCATTGTCATGTGTTAAGCTCCACTCGGCCACAGCAGCTGTTGACTCAAGAGACTCTTCATGTGACTCATAGAGGTCACATCTGTGGTCGTCCTCAACATTACAGTTGCACTGTTACATATGCTGTTGCATGTCAGGACAGTTCATTGTCATGTGTTAAGCACCACTCGGCTACAGCAGCTGTTGTCTCAAGAGACTCTTCATGTGACTCATAGAGGTCACATCTGTGGTCGTCCTCAACATTACAGTTGCACTGTTACATATGCTGTTGCATGTCAGGACAGTTCATTGTCATGTGTTAAGCTCCACTCGGCCACAGCAGCTGTTGACTCAAGAGACTCTTCATGTGACTCATAGAGGTCACATCTGTGGTCGTCCTCAACATTACAGTTACACTGTTACATATGCTGTTGCATGTCAGGACAGTTCATTGTTATGTGTTAAGCACCACTCGGCCACAGCAGCTGTTGTCTCAAGAGACTCTTCATGTGACTCATAGAGGTCACATCTGTGGTCGTCCTCAACATTACAGTTACACTGTTACATATGATGTTGCACGTCAGGACAGTTCATTGTCATGTGTTAAGCTCCACTCGGCCACAGCAGCTGTTGACTCAAGAGACTCTTCATGTGACTCATAGAGGTCACATCTGTGGTCGTCCTCAACATTACAGTTGCACTGTTACATATGATGTTGCACGTCAGGACAGTTCATTGTCATGTGTTAAGCACCACTCGGCCACAGCAGCTGTTGTCTCAAGAGACTCTTCATGTGACTCATAGAGGTCACATCTGTGGTCGTCCTCAACATTACAGTTACACTGTTACATATGATGTTGCACGTCAGGACAGTTCATTGTCATGTGTTAAGCTCCACTCGGCCACAGCAGCTGTTGACTCAAGAGACTCTTCATGTGACTCATAGAGGTCACATCTGTGGTCGTCCTCAACATTACAGTTGCACTGTTACATATGATGTTGCACGTCAGGACAGTTCATTGTCATGTGTTAAGCTCCACTCGGCCACAGCAGCTGTTGACTCAAGAGACTCTTCATGTGACTCATAGAGGTCACATCTGTGGTCGTCCTCAACATTACAGTTACACTGTTACATATGATGTTGCACGTCAGGACAGTTCATTGTCATGTGTTAAGCTCCACTCGGCCACAGCAGCTGTTGACTCAAGAGACTCTTCATGTGACTCATAGAGGTCACATCTGTGGTCGTCCTCAACATTACAGTTACACTGTTACATATGATGTTGCACGTCAGGACAGTTCATTGTCATGTGTTAAGCTCCACTCGGCCACAGCAGCTGTTGACTCAAGAGACTCTTCATGTGACTCATAGAGGTCACATCTGTGGTCGTCCTCAACATTACAGTTGCACTGTTACATATGATGTTGCACGTCAGGACAGTTCATTGTCATGTGTTAAGCTCCACTCGGCCACAGCAGCTGTTGACTCAAGAGACTCTTCATGTGACTCATAGAGGTCACATCTGTGGTCGTCCTCAACATTACAGTTACACTGTTACATATGATGTTGCACGTCAGGACAGTTCATTGTCATGTGTTAAGCTCCACTCGGCCACAGCAGCTGTTGACTCAAGAGACTCTTCATGTGACTCATAGAGGTCACATCTGTGGTCGTCCTCAACATTACAGTTGCACTGTTACATATGATGTTGCACGTCAGGACAGTTCATTGTCATGTGTTAAGCTCCACTCGGCCACAGCAGCTGTTGACTCAAGAGACTCTTCATGTGACTCATAGAGGTCACATCTGTGGTCGTCCTCAACATTACAGTTGCACTGTTACATATGATGTTGCACGTCAGGACAGTTCATTGTCATGTGTTAAGCTCCACTCGGCCACAGCAGCTGTTGTCTCAAGAGACTCTTCATGTGACTCATAGAGGTCACATCTGTGGTCGTCCTCAACATTACAGTTGCACTGTTACATATGATGTTGCGTGTCAGGACAGTTCATTGTTATGTGTTAAACTTCACTCGGCCACAGCAGCTGTTGACTCGAGAGACTCTTCATGTGACTCATAGAGGTCACATCTGTGGTCGTCCTCAACATTACAGTTGCACTGTTACATATGATGTTGCACGTCAGGACAGTTCATTGTCATGTGTTAAGCTCCACTCGGCCACAGCAGCTGTTGACTCAAGAGACTCTTCATGTGACTCATAGAGGTCACATCTGTGGTCGTCCTCAACATTACAGTTACACTGTTACATATGATGTTGCACGTCAGGACAGTTCATTGTCATGTGTTAAGCTCCACTCGGCCACAGCAGCTGTTGACTCAAGAGACTCTTCATGTGACTCATAGAGGTCACATCTGTGGTCGTCCTCAACATTACAGTTGCACTGTTACATATGATGTTGCACGTCAGGACAGTTCATTGTCATGTGTTAAGCTCCACTCGGCCACAGCAGCTGTTGACTCAAGAGACTCTTCATGTGACTCATAGAGGTCACATCTGTGGTCGTCCTCAACATTACAGTTGCACTGTTACATATGATGTTGCACGTCAGGACAGTTCATTGTCATGTGTTAAGCTCCACTCGGCCACAGCAGCTGTTGACTCAAGAGACTCTTCATGTGACTCATAGAGGTCACATCTGTGGTCGTCCTCAACATTACAGTTGCACTGTTACATATGATGTTGCACGTCAGGACAGTTCATTGTCATGTGTTAAGCTCCACTCGGCCACAGCAGCTGTTGTCTCAAGAGACTCTTCATGTGACTCATAGAGGTCACATCTGTGGTCGTCCTCAACATTACAGTTGCACTGTTACATATGATGTTGCGTGTCAGGACAGTTCATTGTCATGTGTTAAACTTCACTCGGCCACAGCAGCTGTTGACTCGAGAGACTCTTCATGTGACTCATAGAGGTCACATCTGTGGTCGTCCTCAACATTACAGTTGCACTGTTACATATGCTGTTGCACGTCAGGACACTTCATTGTTATGTGTTAAACTTCACTCGGCCACAGCAGCTGTTGACTCGAGAGACTCTACATGTGACTCATAGAGGTCACATCTGTGGTCGTCCTCAACATTACAGTTGCACTGTTACATATGATGTTGCGTGTCAGGACAGTTCATTGTTATGTGTTAAGCTCCACTCGGCCACAGCAGCTGTTGACTCAAGAGACTCTTCATGTGACTCATAGAGGTCACATCTGTGGTCGTCCTCAACATTACAGTTACACTGTTACATATGCTGTTGCATGTCAGGACAGTTCATTGTTATGTGTTAAGCACCACTCGGCCACAGCAGCTGTTGTCTCAAGAGACTCTTCATGTGACTCATAGAGGTCACATCTGTGGTCGTCCTCAACATTACAGTTACACTGTTACATATGCTGTTGCATGTCAGGACAGTTCATTGTTATGTGTTAAGCACCACTCGGCCACAGCAGCTGTTGTCTCAAGAGACTCTTCATGTGACTCATAGAGGTCACATCTGTGGTCGTCCTCAACATTACAGTTACACTGTTACATATGCTGTTGCATGTCAGGACAGTTCATTGTTATGTGTTAAGCACCACTCGGCCACAGCAGCTGTTGTCTCAAGAGACTCTTCATGTGACTCATAGAGGTCACATCTGTGGTCGTCCTCAACATTACAGTTACACTGTTACATATGCTGTTGCATGTCAGGACAGTTCATTGTTATGTGTTAAGCACCACTCGGCCACAGCAGCTGATGACTCAAGAGACTCTTCATGTGACTCATAGAGGTCACATCTGTGGTCGTCCTCAACATTACAGTTACACTGTTACATATGCTGTTGCATGTCAGGACAGTTCATTGTTATGTGTTAAGCACCACTCGGCCACAGCAGCTGTTGTCTCAAGAGACTCTTCATGTGACTCATAGAGGTCACATCTGTGGTCGTCCTCAACATTACAGTTACACTGTTACATATGCTGTTGCATGTCAGGACAGTTCATTGTTATGTGTTAAGCACCACTCGGCCACAGCAGCTGTTGTCTCAAGAGACTCTTCATGTGACTCATAGAGGTCACATCTGTGGTCGTCCTCAACATTACAGTTACACTGTTACATATGCTGTTGCATGTCAGGACAGTTCATTGTTATGTGTTAAGCACCACTCGGCCACAGCAGCTGTTGTCTCAAGAGACTCTTCATGTGACTCATAGAGGTCACATCTGTGGTCGTCCTCAACATTACAGTTACACTGTTACATATGCTGTTGCATGTCAGGACAGTTCATTGTTATGTGTTAAGCACCACTCGGCCACAGCAGCTGTTGTCTCAAGAGACTCTTCATGTGACTCATAGAGGTCACATCTGTGGTCGTCCTCAACATTACAGTTACACTGTTACATATGCTGTTGCATGTCAGGACAGTTCATTGTTATGTGTTAAGCACCACTCGGCCACAGCAGCTGTTGACTCGAGAGACTCTTCATGTGACTCATAGAGGTCACATCTGTGGTCGTCCTCAACATTACAGTTACACTGTTACATATGCTGTTGCATGTCAGGACAGTTCATTGTTATGTGTTAAGCACCACTCGGCCACAGCAGCCTTTGTCTCAAGAGACTCTTCATGTGACTCATAGAGGTCACATCTGTGGTCGTCCTCAACATTACAGTTACACTGTTACATATGCTGTTGCATGTCAGGACAGTTCATTGTTATGTGTTAAGCACCACTCGGCCACAGCAGCTGTTGTCTCAAGAGACTCTTCATGTGACTCATAGAGGTCACATCTGTGGTCGTCCTCAACATTACAGTTGCACTGTTACATATGCTGTTGCATGTCAGGACAGTTCATTGTTATGTGTTAAGCACCACTCGGCCACAGCAGCTGTTGTCTCAAGAGACTCTTCATGTGACTCATAGAGGTCACATCTGTGGTCGTCCTCAACATTACAGTTACACTGTTACATATGCTGTTGCATGTCAGGACAGTTCATTGTTATGTGTTAAGCACCACTCGGCCACAGCAGCTGTTGTCTCAAGAGACTCTTCATGTGACTCATAGAGGTCACATCTGTGGTCGTCCTCAACATTACAGTTACACTGTTACATATGCTGTTGCATGTCAGGACAGTTCATTGTTATGTGTTAAGCACCACTCGGCCACAGCAGCTGTTGACTCGAGAGACTCTTCATGTGACTCATAGAGGTCACATCTGTGGTCGTCCTCAACATTACAGTTACACTGTTACATATGCTGTTGCATGTCAGGACAGTTCATTGTTATGTGTTAAGCACCACTCGGCCACAGCAGCTGTTGTCTCAAGAGACTCTTCATGTGACTCATAGAGGTCACATCTGTGGTCGTCCTCAACATTACAGTTGCACTGTTACATATGCTGTTGCATGTCAGGACAGTTCATTGTTATGTGTTAAGCACCACTCGGCCACAGCAGCTGTTGTCTCAAGAGACTCTTCATGTGACTCATAGAGGTCACATCTGTGGTCGTCCTCAACATTACAGTTGCACTGTTACATATGCTGTTGCATGTCAGGACAGTTCATTGTTATGTGTTAAGCACCACTCGGCCACAGCAGCTGTTGACTCGAGAGACTCTTCATGTGACTCATAGAGGTCACATCTGTGGTCGTCCTCAACATTACAGTTGCACTGTTACATATGCTGTTGCACGTCAGGACAGTTCATTGTCATGTGTTAAGCTCCACTCGGCCACAGCAGCTGTTGACTCAAGAGACTCTTCATGTGACTCATAGAGGTCACATCTGTGGTCGTCCTCAACATTACAGTTGCACTGTTACATATGCTGTTGCATGTCAGGACAGTTCATTGTCATGTGTTAAGCTCCACTCGGCCACAGCAGCTGTTGACTCAAGAGACTCTTCATGTGACTCAAAGAGGTCACATCTGTGGTCGTCCTCAACATTACAGTTGCACTGTTACATATGCTGTTGCATGTCAGGACAGTTCATTGTCATGTGTTAAGCTCCACTCGGCCACAGCAGCTGTTGACTCAAGAGACTCTTCATGTGACTCATAGAGGTCACATCTGTGGTCGTCCTCAACATTACAGTTGCACTGTTACATATGCTGTTGCATGTCAGGACAGTTCATTGTCATGTGTTAAGCACCACTCGGCTACAGCAGCTGTTGTCTCAAGAGACTCTTCATGTGACTCATAGAGGTCACATCTGTGGTCGTCCTCAACATTACAGTTGCACTGTTACATATGCTGTTGCATGTCAGGACAGTTCATTGTCATGTGTTAAGCTCCACTCGGCCACAGCAGCTGTTGACTCAAGAGACTCTTCATGTGACTCATAGAGGTCACATCTGTGGTCGTCCTCAACATTACAGTTACACTGTTACATATGCTGTTGCATGTCAGGACAGTTCATTGTTATGTGTTAAGCACCACTCGGCCACAGCAGCTGTTGTCTCAAGAGACTCTTCATGTGACTCATAGAGGTCACATCTGTGGTCGTCCTCAACATTACAGTTACACTGTTACATATGATGTTGCACGTCAGGACAGTTCATTGTCATGTGTTAAGCTCCACTCGGCCACAGCAGCTGTTGACTCAAGAGACTCTTCATGTGACTCATAGAGGTCACATCTGTGGTCGTCCTCAACATTACAGTTGCACTGTTACATATGATGTTGCACGTCAGGACAGTTCATTGTCATGTGTTAAGCACCACTCGGCCACAGCAGCTGTTGTCTCAAGAGACTCTTCATGTGACTCATAGAGGTCACATCTGTGGTCGTCCTCAACATTACAGTTACACTGTTACATATGATGTTGCACGTCAGGACAGTTCATTGTCATGTGTTAAGCTCCACTCGGCCACAGCAGCTGTTGACTCAAGAGACTCTTCATGTGACTCATAGAGGTCACATCTGTGGTCGTCCTCAACATTACAGTTGCACTGTTACATATGATGTTGCACGTCAGGACAGTTCATTGTCATGTGTTAAGCTCCACTCGGCCACAGCAGCTGTTGACTCAAGAGACTCTTCATGTGACTCATAGAGGTCACATCTGTGGTCGTCCTCAACATTACAGTTACACTGTTACATATGATGTTGCACGTCAGGACAGTTCATTGTCATGTGTTAAGCTCCACTCGGCCACAGCAGCTGTTGACTCAAGAGACTCTTCATGTGACTCATAGAGGTCACATCTGTGGTCGTCCTCAACATTACAGTTACACTGTTACATATGATGTTGCACGTCAGGACAGTTCATTGTCATGTGTTAAGCTCCACTCGGCCACAGCAGCTGTTGACTCAAGAGACTCTTCATGTGACTCATAGAGGTCACATCTGTGGTCGTCCTCAACATTACAGTTGCACTGTTACATATGATGTTGCACGTCAGGACAGTTCATTGTCATGTGTTAAGCTCCACTCGGCCACAGCAGCTGTTGACTCAAGAGACTCTTCATGTGACTCATAGAGGTCACATCTGTGGTCGTCCTCAACATTACAGTTACACTGTTACATATGATGTTGCACGTCAGGACAGTTCATTGTCATGTGTTAAGCTCCACTCGGCCACAGCAGCTGTTGACTCAAGAGACTCTTCATGTGACTCATAGAGGTCACATCTGTGGTCGTCCTCAACATTACAGTTGCACTGTTACATATGATGTTGCACGTCAGGACAGTTCATTGTCATGTGTTAAGCTCCACTCGGCCACAGCAGCTGTTGACTCAAGAGACTCTTCATGTGACTCATAGAGGTCACATCTGTGGTCGTCCTCAACATTACAGTTGCACTGTTACATATGATGTTGCACGTCAGGACAGTTCATTGTCATGTGTTAAGCTCCACTCGGCCACAGCAGCTGTTGTCTCAAGAGACTCTTCATGTGACTCATAGAGGTCACATCTGTGGTCGTCCTCAACATTACAGTTGCACTGTTACATATGATGTTGCGTGTCAGGACAGTTCATTGTTATGTGTTAAACTTCACTCGGCCACAGCAGCTGTTGACTCGAGAGACTCTTCATGTGACTCATAGAGGTCACATCTGTGGTCGTCCTCAACATTACAGTTGCACTGTTACATATGATGTTGCACGTCAGGACAGTTCATTGTCATGTGTTAAGCTCCACTCGGCCACAGCAGCTGTTGACTCAAGAGACTCTTCATGTGACTCATAGAGGTCACATCTGTGGTCGTCCTCAACATTACAGTTACACTGTTACATATGATGTTGCACGTCAGGACAGTTCATTGTCATGTGTTAAGCTCCACTCGGCCACAGCAGCTGTTGACTCAAGAGACTCTTCATGTGACTCATAGAGGTCACATCTGTGGTCGTCCTCAACATTACAGTTGCACTGTTACATATGATGTTGCACGTCAGGACAGTTCATTGTCATGTGTTAAGCTCCACTCGGCCACAGCAGCTGTTGACTCAAGAGACTCTTCATGTGACTCATAGAGGTCACATCTGTGGTCGTCCTCAACATTACAGTTGCACTGTTACATATGATGTTGCACGTCAGGACAGTTCATTGTCATGTGTTAAGCTCCACTCGGCCACAGCAGCTGTTGACTCAAGAGACTCTTCATGTGACTCATAGAGGTCACATCTGTGGTCGTCCTCAACATTACAGTTGCACTGTTACATATGATGTTGCACGTCAGGACAGTTCATTGTCATGTGTTAAGCTCCACTCGGCCACAGCAGCTGTTGTCTCAAGAGACTCTTCATGTGACTCATAGAGGTCACATCTGTGGTCGTCCTCAACATTACAGTTGCACTGTTACATATGATGTTGCGTGTCAGGACAGTTCATTGTCATGTGTTAAACTTCACTCGGCCACAGCAGCTGTTGACTCGAGAGACTCTTCATGTGACTCATAGAGGTCACATCTGTGGTCGTCCTCAACATTACAGTTGCACTGTTACATATGCTGTTGCACGTCAGGACACTTCATTGTTATGTGTTAAACTTCACTCGGCCACAGCAGCTGTTGACTCGAGAGACTCTACATGTGACTCATAGAGGTCACATCTGTGGTCGTCCTCAACATTACAGTTGCACTGTTACATATGATGTTGCGTGTCAGGACAGTTCATTGTTATGTGTTAAGCTCCACTCGGCCACAGCAGCTGTTGACTCAAGAGACTCTTCATGTGACTCATAGAGGTCACATCTGTGGTCGTCCTCAACATTACAGTTACACTGTTACATATGCTGTTGCATGTCAGGACAGTTCATTGTTATGTGTTAAGCACCACTCGGCCACAGCAGCTGTTGTCTCAAGAGACTCTTCATGTGACTCATAGAGGTCACATCTGTGGTCGTCCTCAACATTACAGTTACACTGTTACATATGCTGTTGCATGTCAGGACAGTTCATTGTTATGTGTTAAGCACCACTCGGCCACAGCAGCTGTTGTCTCAAGAGACTCTTCATGTGACTCATAGAGGTCACATCTGTGGTCGTCCTCAACATTACAGTTACACTGTTACATATGCTGTTGCATGTCAGGACAGTTCATTGTTATGTGTTAAGCACCACTCGGCCACAGCAGCTGTTGTCTCAAGAGACTCTTCATGTGACTCATAGAGGTCACATCTGTGGTCGTCCTCAACATTACAGTTACACTGTTACATATGCTGTTGCATGTCAGGACAGTTCATTGTTATGTGTTAAGCACCACTCGGCCACAGCAGCTGATGACTCAAGAGACTCTTCATGTGACTCATAGAGGTCACATCTGTGGTCGTCCTCAACATTACAGTTACACTGTTACATATGCTGTTGCATGTCAGGACAGTTCATTGTTATGTGTTAAGCACCACTCGGCCACAGCAGCTGTTGTCTCAAGAGACTCTTCATGTGACTCATAGAGGTCACATCTGTGGTCGTCCTCAACATTACAGTTACACTGTTACATATGCTGTTGCATGTCAGGACAGTTCATTGTTATGTGTTAAGCACCACTCGGCCACAGCAGCTGTTGTCTCAAGAGACTCTTCATGTGACTCATAGAGGTCACATCTGTGGTCGTCCTCAACATTACAGTTACACTGTTACATATGCTGTTGCATGTCAGGACAGTTCATTGTTATGTGTTAAGCACCACTCGGCCACAGCAGCTGTTGTCTCAAGAGACTCTTCATGTGACTCATAGAGGTCACATCTGTGGTCGTCCTCAACATTACAGTTACACTGTTACATATGCTGTTGCATGTCAGGACAGTTCATTGTTATGTGTTAAGCACCACTCGGCCACAGCAGCTGTTGTCTCAAGAGACTCTTCATGTGACTCATAGAGGTCACATCTGTGGTCGTCCTCAACATTACAGTTACACTGTTACATATGCTGTTGCATGTCAGGACAGTTCATTGTTATGTGTTAAGCACCACTCGGCCACAGCAGCTGTTGACTCGAGAGACTCTTCATGTGACTCATAGAGGTCACATCTGTGGTCGTCCTCAACATTACAGTTACACTGTTACATATGCTGTTGCATGTCAGGACAGTTCATTGTTATGTGTTAAGCACCACTCGGCCACAGCAGCCTTTGTCTCAAGAGACTCTTCATGTGACTCATAGAGGTCACATCTGTGGTCGTCCTCAACATTACAGTTACACTGTTACATATGCTGTTGCATGTCAGGACAGTTCATTGTTATGTGTTAAGCACCACTCGGCCACAGCAGCTGTTGTCTCAAGAGACTCTTCATGTGACTCATAGAGGTCACATCTGTGGTCGTCCTCAACATTACAGTTGCACTGTTACATATGCTGTTGCATGTCAGGACAGTTCATTGTTATGTGTTAAGCACCACTCGGCCACAGCAGCTGTTGTCTCAAGAGACTCTTCATGTGACTCATAGAGGTCACATCTGTGGTCGTCCTCAACATTACAGTTACACTGTTACATATGCTGTTGCATGTCAGGACAGTTCATTGTTATGTGTTAAGCACCACTCGGCCACAGCAGCTGTTGTCTCAAGAGACTCTTCATGTGACTCATAGAGGTCACATCTGTGGTCGTCCTCAACATTACAGTTACACTGTTACATATGCTGTTGCATGTCAGGACAGTTCATTGTTATGTGTTAAGCACCACTCGGCCACAGCAGCTGTTGACTCGAGAGACTCTTCATGTGACTCATAGAGGTCACATCTGTGGTCGTCCTCAACATTACAGTTACACTGTTACATATGCTGTTGCATGTCAGGACAGTTCATTGTTATGTGTTAAGCACCACTCGGCCACAGCAGCTGTTGTCTCAAGAGACTCTTCATGTGACTCATAGAGGTCACATCTGTGGTCGTCCTCAACATTACAGTTGCACTGTTACATATGCTGTTGCATGTCAGGACAGTTCATTGTTATGTGTTAAGCACCACTCGGCCACAGCAGCTGTTGTCTCAAGAGACTCTTCATGTGACTCATAGAGGTCACATCTGTGGTCGTCCTCAACATTACAGTTGCACTGTTACATATGCTGTTGCATGTCAGGACAGTTCATTGTTATGTGTTAAGCACCACTCGGCCACAGCAGCTGTTGACTCGAGAGACTCTTCATGTGACTCATAGAGGTCATTGCTCTGGTCATTCACAAGTCCACAATTTTACATGCAATTTAGTACCATGAACTATACTTGTAATTTAGACTAAGTAATTTTTCATTGTATGATTTATTGGTTGTTTAGTAGTGTAATATTACTGTGTAAAACCTCAATATAAAATATATTTAAGATTAATTTCTTACCTTAAATTTTTGTTTTATCAAAATAACTCACTATTTTATTTTATTTTATTTTATTTGATTTTATTTTATTTTATTTTATTTTATTACTTTTTTGAAAATCTATATAGCTTCAAGATATCTGTATTAAATAACTTTTTTATACTACTTTGTATTGCAGTCGTTGAATGTTTAAAGTTACATTATTAATGTTGCGTTGCTTTATAGTCCAGGCAACGAAGACAAAATAGGGGGAACATTTCATGTAGAAGCCAAATTTGGTACAGTTGTAGGGGAAGATTTCTTAAACAACATACTAAAAGTACTGGTCCACAGGGGTGGAGCTAAAATGATGGGATGGCCCACGTGGAGTCAGAAATAAATCTTTCGTCAATCAATGGGTTTATGTTCATCAAATTAAAGCTCTTAAGTAGTAGAATTTAATGCAGCAAACCCATCTCAAAAGGTTGCCTGAGTCGAAAACGGCAGCCTGTCAAACATTGAATAAAAATCAAATTTTAACCTAAACGCTTAAAAATGTAATAGTTTTCGAAATACTTGACCTTTCGAGGTGCGGTTTGTGGCAAACGTTTGCTTTTGCAATTACCTTTGAAAACGTGGATAGCTTGTCATAAGCCTATCATATTACCCTTGAACCATCCTCTACATGGACGTCCCAAAGAGGAAGTTTAAAAAAGTTTCTTAGTCCATAGCCATGCTATACATAATTTTAAAGGTATGGTAAGTAAGGAGAACAGTAAGTAGAGTACATAGCCGAAAACCAGACCTCAAAAGGTCAAATATGTCGGAAGTTATTGCATTTCAAAGTTTTGATAATATAATTTTATTCCACATTTTCATTAACATGTATCTCCTTTACTATTAATCCTAGCAAAAAAGGGCACAGACCCTTTTTTGAAGATAGTTTTACGAACTTTAATTTTACTTAGAACAAAATTTTTGCTAGAGGCCATAGTGTTTGGGTTATTTACAAAAAAAAACAAAAAATGGGACCTTTAGAGCCCCCTCCCCCACTCCTTTAGCTCCACCCTTATAGGTCAGTACTTTTAGTATGTTGTTTAAGAAACATTCCTCTACAACTGTACCAAATTTGGCTTCTACATGAATTTTTTCCCCTATTGAGTCATTTTTTGTCTTCGTTGCCTGGACTATTATATTAATTTACTGTAACATAAATGTTAGATAAAGCAAAAAATGTAAAAAACATTCACCTACCTAATAAGTAGTTCGTTCACACAAATTTTAAGAAGACTTTTAGGTTTTACGATAGGGAATTTAAATTCCTCATCGTTGGCATCACTGCAAATTCCTCCGTACACGAACATTAAATGAAACAATCAAGCTTCGTTACATAAATTTATTAATTTGCCTCTGTAAGCAAAACATCAAATAATTCTGTTTCAACTTCTTTTTCTCTTTAAGGGGAAATTAATTCGTTCAATTCTTTCATATTAAAAATCAATGGTAAAATCTAAAAATAACAATTCGCATTTATTTTTTAATGGTCTTATGTAAAAAAGGCTTTAATGAATAAGATCATTTTAAATAATTCTATATTGGCGTTTTGAATTAAATATGTTTATCACATATTAAAGAAATCAAATAATCAGCAATCAAGTGCAACATCCATACCCAAATTTGTAGGCCTACACAGTGTTATGACCAAGGGCTAAAGTATTAGTTATAATGGCCATTATTAATATGAAACTTCCAATAATCAAAAGTAATTTTAGTTCAAAAATTGTGTTGAATTTTCCAGGAAGTCAAGATATATTAAATGGAAAGGCAAGGCTATTATGTTTTCTGGAAAGTTTTATTAGAGTTAGATAAAAATTGCACAATGTTTTTAACACAAATTGAAAATAAGTATACTAAAGTGTAGGTTCTTAAACAAAATTGCACCTCCTTCACAAGACACTGAATACAAAGAGTTCAGAGATGTTTCATGACATTGCGATAAATTTATAATAGAGAACAACAAAGCACAAACATTCAGATTACTTCAATATAATGTTCAATCAAATAAACGAATGCAAGTCATTTGAGCGAGCAAACACAGGTGAGGTACTGACACCCAGTTTTCATTTTGTACAAATGAAATAAACAAGTGGAACATTTAGACGTGTCGCATCTACGGAGTGGAGTCCCAGTCTCATTCCCCTGCTCACGACTCAGGAGTATTACACTTGTAAAACCCCCTCCATCTCTAACAAGACTACCGCGCTTACTTGCAATACCTGATCCTCCGTGTTTATACACAATTATTATATTTAACCAAACATTACCAACATAATCACTTAAGGCTTTGCTTCCTTAGCTAGAATACTAACCTTCTAAAATCTAAAACCATGACGAATAATTGACGAATAATAATAATGACGAAATGGTTTGCATATTTGGACCAAGTGGTGTGATTCAAAATGTATGTCAATTTCACTTGAGGGTCAAATATAGTAGACTTAAATAAATAAATCAAGATATTCTATTTTGCATGATAAAAATTTATTTACAAATAATTGATACAATTTTACAATATTTGTTTTTTGCTTCGAAAACAGAGAAACGAAACTTTTTTCTTAAAAGATAAACAATTTAAAATATATTTTATGACATTTATAAAATTGTTAATGAGTTAGTAAAATCTGTTTAGCTAGAAAATCAGAGTAAAAAGTAAAATATAAGCAATTTGAAGTTGAAAAACCTGAGAAATATAAATTTTCTTCCGTATAAACATAAATACTAATTTTTCATGTATTTATTAGAATGTATCTCAAATATTTATTTTAAATAAGCTCGATATTTCTATTACAATTCAAAAAAGATTTGTTGAAATTGATAAGTGAATGAATTACACATAATTGAAAAAATACATTTTAAAAATTCTTCTATAGTTTATACAGAAGACCTCATTCATATATATAGAGAGGGAGAGAATGTGTGTAAATACAAAATATTATTATAATGTAAATAGGTCTTAAAGGTAAAAGGAACAAGGCAACTTGAGCGGAATGTTTGTCTGCTGGTCGGGACAAAAGCTCTTGATTGGAGGACCCCTTGATAGGATTTGTCATGGTTAACTTGTGTGGGTCTATATCACCAACGGATCACATCGTCTACACATAGTGCAGCCAACACATTGCTAAGTGGTACGGTTTACTCCTTAGTTAATCTCAACAATACATTAAGAGTCATCTTCACCCCTGGGCCAGTAGCCCATTGTTGCGCATTCGGCAATGTTAATCATACGGCTTTTATGCTAAAACATGGTTTTGTATTCCCCTATTTCGGGCGCCGTTTTTCAACCGATTTTCTTGAAATTTGGTAAGTGTTTAGTTGAATACTTATTTTAGGTTTCTCATACCTCGAAATTTTAAAAATTTTACTAAATTTTGAAATATTAACTAAGGAAAATTGAGTTACTTTGCAACGTCACAGAGAGTAATATTTGTTAAATTTTCAAAATTCCGAGGTATGAGAAACCTAATATAACTATTCAACTAAACACTTACCAAATTTCAAGAAAATCGGTTGAAAAACGGCGTCCAAAACAGGGGAATACAAGGCCATGTTTAAGCATAAAAGCCGTATGATTAACATTGCCGACTGCGCAACAATGGGTTACTGGCCCAGGGGTGAAGATGACTCTTAATACATAACTCCTTTCCCCTTTGCATATTTTTTACTTTGTTTGTAAAATCATTCTACAATATAACCTCGTAGTTTTGAAGGTTAATTTATGATAGACTGAGTCTGAATTTGAAGGTTTGCATTAAAAATATGAAAATTTTTATGGAAGGTTATGACTTCCCTTTATCATGCTAAACGCAATTTCCTGTAAAAATATACTGTAGGCTAATAGGCTACATGATGTGATAAAAACTTTACACCTAAATTACATCTAAAAGAGATATCCAGCGAGAATTTTGTATATGTGCTAACTTCAATTCACGACATTAAATTTCAACGAGGCATCTATCTAGCTTAAAAGATCGTGTATCACGATTCATCTAGAAACATAATTTATGCAGTATATACAGCAAATCATACCATTCAGCAAATACAGAGATCCAGCTCTCAACATCAGCAGTATTCAGTATGCTCAAAATATCATACCAACCAGCTAAAATAGATGTGCAGATCTAAACATCGTGTATGCACAATAGTTTACTCATCCAAGAACATCAGATATGCAGTATGCAAGCTAATCATACCAACCAGCTAAAATAGATATGCAGGTTAAACATCTGAGATATGCACAGAAGATTGCTCATCCAAGAACATCATAAACGGTATGCAGTATGCGAGCAAATTATACCAACCAGCTAAAATAGATGTGCAGATCTAAACATCGTGTATGCACAGTAGTTTACTTATCCAGGAACATCAGTTATGCAGTATGCAAGCAATTAGCTAAAATAGATGTGCAAATCTAAACATCGTGTATGCACAGTAGTTTACTTATCCAGGAACATCAGTTATGCAGTATGCAAGCAATCAGCTAAAATAGATGTGCAGATCTAAACATCGTGTATGCACAGTAGTTTACTTATCCAGGAACATCAGTTATGCAGTATGCAAGCAATCAGCTAAAATAGAAGTGCAGATCTAAACATCGTGTATGCACAGTAGTTTACTTATCCAGGAACATCAGTTATGCAGTATGCAAGCAATCAGCTAAAATAGATGTGCAAATCTAAACATCGTGTATGCACAGTAGTTTACTTGTCCAGGAACATCAGTTATGCAGTATGCAAGCAATCAGCTAAAATAGATGTGCAAATCTAAACATCGTGTATGCACAGTAGTTTACTTATCCAGGAACATCAGTTATGCAGTATGCAAGCAATCAGCCAAAATAGAAGTGCAGATCTAAACATCGTGTATGCACAGTAGTTTACTTATCCAGGAACATCAGTTATGCAGTATGCAAGCAATCAGCTAAATTAGAAGTGCAGATCTAAACATCGTGTATGCACAGTAGTTTACTTGTCCAGGAACATCAGTTATGCAGTATGCAAGCAATCAGCTAAAATAGATGTGCAAATCTAAACATCGTGTATGCACAGTAGTTTACTTATCCAGGAACATCAGTTATGCAGTATGCAAGCAATCAGCTAAAATAGATGTGCAAATCTAAACATCGTGTATGCACAGTAGTTTACTTATCCAGGAACATCAGTTATGCAGTATGCAAGCAATCAGCTAAAATAGATGTGCAAATCTAAACATCGTGTATGCACAGTAGTTTACTTGTCCAGGAACATCAGTTATGCAGTATGCAAGCAATCAGCTAAAATAGATGTGCAGATCTAAACATCGTGTATGCACAGTAGTTTACTTATCCAGGAACATCAGTTATGCAGTATGCAAGCAATCAGCTAAAATAGATGTGCAAATCTAAACATCGTGTATGCACAGTAGTTTACTTGTCCAGGAACATCAGTTATGCAGTATGCAAGCAATCAGCTAAAATAGATGTGCAGATCTAAACATCGTGTATGCACAGTAGTTTACTTATCCAGGAACATCAGTTATGCAGTATGCAAGCAATCAGCTAAAATAGATGTGCAAATCTAAACATCGTGTATGCACAGTAGTTTACTTGTCCAGGAACATCAGTTATGCAGTATGCAAGCAATCAGCTAAAATAGAAGTGCAGATCTAAACATCGTGTATGCACAGTAGTTTACTTGTCCAGGAACATCAGTTATGCAGTATGCAAGCAATCAGCTAAAATAGATGTGCAAATCTAAACATCGTGTATGCACAGTAGTTTACTTATCCAGGAACATTAGTTATGCAGTATGCAAGCAATCAGCTAAAATAGAAGTGCAGATTTAAACATCGTGTATGCACAGTAGTTTACTTGTCCAGGAACATCAGTTATGCAGTATGCAAGCAACCAGCTAAAATAGATTTGCAGATCTAAACATCGTGTATGCACAGTAGTTTTTCATATCCCGGCCAACGCTCGGATTGATTTCAACCCCTAAGCCACAAATCAGCCACAGGACGACCGCATTCTCCCTACACCCTCGTCACAGCATAATAATACCGAGTACTGGCCCGTCCCTGGACGATCGGTGTTTAATTATTTCGGAGGGTCTTTTATAATATATAGCCGCAACACAAATCACAATATCTGGTGTGTTGTATTCGGTCGCGTGACTGAAAGGGTTCGATTTGCCATCATCGGGTTGTGCAAGTGGTTAAATTGTTTTAAGAAACACTACAGTATTTAAAATTTTTAATTGTAAAAAATGTTCTATATTACCGGTACTGGTAAAATGGGTTAAATACGATATAATCACACATGTAAAAACTTTAACCAAACTTGGAAATTGAGCAGCTTTTAAAGGTAATGATTTTCGAAGTTCGATGGAGGTATAATGGAACCAAGTTGCTGATAATCTGACTTCTTGGAATCAACGTATAAAACATTTAAGATTTTAGAGCAGTGTGGTGCAATCCAATAACACTTTTTAACTCTTATAACTTGTAACGGGAATTTTTATTGTAACGTACATTTTAGTGTTTGTATCCACACAATCTGGGCTATAAATTCTTACATAAGAACTACATGTGGTGGTGTATTCACCAGTAAATTAGATTTCTAAAAGTAAAAGGAAGACCTTCTGGTGGATATCTTTTCTCCACGGTAATATGTAGGTTGAGTTTGGTTTGGATTACGGTATGATAATTTAGATAATCAGTTACCACAGAAAAGAGTTACCTACGAGACAGAATGTAAAATCCGTCTTTCAGGTAGGAAAAGATAGGTTGCAGAACAG
The DNA here is from genome assembly GCA_030545055.2 of Neoaliturus tenellus. Taxonomy (NCBI): domain Eukaryota; kingdom Metazoa; phylum Arthropoda; class Insecta; order Hemiptera; family Cicadellidae; genus Neoaliturus; species Neoaliturus tenellus. Next base: position 53,453,118 of record CM061534.1, on the reverse strand, counting down.
ATCCCAAGTGGGGTTTGCTATTATTGCAATTTTTTAATCTTCCAAAGTAAGGGAGTAAACAGAAAGACGGCAGTGAACACCGACAAGTAAGTAATACCTTAAAATATTCCAAACAACTCAAAATTTGTCTCATAAAAAACTGATGGAAGGTATTGTGAGTGAAAAGAAGGTTGTTTGATCGGTCGCATATCGACTGACGTAGTCGCTTCGTCCTCTGTTTGTTCTGCCTAATAGTGTTGTCCCCGTTGCCAGGAGAGGGAGTGGCCAGCGCTAAGACGACAGTCTCTCAAAACATGGACAGCTCGAGTATCGATATGTATACTGTATCGACGATTAATCGATTTGTCCGTGCCTCCTTGAATTATATATCGTTGGCGCAATCATCATTTTGGTCTGGTGTAAACGACGGCGATTTCCACAGAGGATGAGAGAGTTAAGATGATTTGATAAGACGCTTTGGAGTTTTAGGGTTGCAGTAAATTGTACCAGAAAGTAAATGCCACACAATTTTGAATAAGTTGTATTTTATTGCCAAATGAAACAAAATATGTGTGGCTATTAAAGAAATAGTCAAATGAAAACCATACGGGCTCTAAATTTTTGGATAGTTGAACCTTCTTGTTTCTATTAAAATAAATCTAATAGAACTTAGTAAACTGAAGAATAAAAATGAGAGTGTGTTTTAACAAAACCAAGTGGATATTAACACTGCAGCCAATTCTAGGACACACAATATGGTCTTCCAAACCAACCAAATTTGTGACTAACAGAGTTTCAAGACGGTAACAGACGAGCAATACACCCATACAGTTTTTATCTAATTAGTTCAAACCCATTTACATTGATCAAATTGCTTCTCACTTAACATTTGCAGAAAATGCATACATCATAAATTCCTATTTGAGATAAATAACGACAAAGTTTTTATGGTCCTGCGGATAAAAAAACATACTCTACTATTTACATATTTACCCACAGTTAGTTATAGCCACTAATATTACCACTGCTAAGTATTTGATTAATTTGTCATATTTTAGCTGGGGCTGTTTAGTGATGGACTTAACGTCAAATATATTTCATCGCCGTGCGACACTCGAAATGAAACGCAGCGGTGGACAGGGGGTGATTTATTACTGGCCGTCAGGACAGTAAAAATTGCCTCCCCTCGTTAGTGGAAATAAAATGGCATTTTAATTATTTTATACCCATCTATACAATGAGTTTTCACAAAAATTTATTGTTCTCAGGCAAAAATTTGTAGTAAACCTTTATTTTTCTTTGGCATTGTCAGCATCTAGTCATTAAGCCATTGAGAAATGTTCGATTTCAAACGCGCCATTCCATTTTATATTTGCGTTGATTCAAAATGGTATTATGATTGAAAATTGAATATTTTGGTGAAGCTACTTGAACATGCTTAAACGTAGCCAAGAATTGAGGATATTTTTTACCATTTTTTCTTTGTCACCTCATTAATTAACAAAACCAATAACTGATTTAAGACATTTCGGTCTCTCATATGATGTATCTGAAAGACTTGAATGCAAGTTTTAGGATTGATGTATTAATTTAATCTCACTTAAACTTGTGAAATATCAAGAACTATCACTAAGACTGACCGATAACTCGAAAAACAATTATTCCATGTGTGAAAAGTTACAATAAAATGAATTATAATTGCAGTAAACGACAAAATTACACCAACGTTATCGTGGTTCGACCCATAATATTTAGATTACTTATTGAAGTATTCTTCTTAAAATCGTATTTATGCATCTTCAGATAAAACGAGAACCAAGTTATAACTTGAGACATTATGGAATTGTTCATGTACCTCAGTCAAATCTAAGAGCACATCAAATGTTTTATAGTAGTGTTGCACCACGCTTGTTCAATGTTATTATTTCTAAAATTGACAGCTTCACATCTCATGGTCAGTTTTTGAGAAACTTAAAAAATGGTTGCTTGAGCAAGAAAATATTGATGATTTTTTTAAACTTGTAATTTAGTTTATGATTATGTATAGAACTTTGAAAATGGTTATTGTTGTTTTTTACAAGTCTTTTATGTTCATGAATAATTGTAGAGTTTTTGAGTTAGTACTGATAATGTGTTTATTTAAATTTTCTTTTTAGCACAGATTAAATGTTTGTTTTGTTAAAGTTTTTTATCAATAATCTAAGCATTAGAGTCAATACGGTCGTTGCTAGCCTACTAATTATTAGTAATACTTTCATGTGATGGAGATCCCAATACAGCTTGTTCTAGGGGATCCCTATTTATTTTGCCACTACAAAGAATAATTATAATTTCCCATTGATTGTTTTAATTGTTATTGTTATTATTATTGTTGTTTCCTTTTAATTAAAACATGTATGTTCATACATTTTCAAAGATAATTATTTTATACAACATCATAGTATTTTATTAATGTTGTACAATTTATGTAAAAACTACAATTTGTTTATGTATATTGAAGAGCACATATACTTTTCTGTTGTATAATATTGTACAAGTGTTATTTGGCAAAATAAAGATTATTATTTATTATTATTATTATTATTATTATTATTAAAAAAAAACTTCACAACAATTAATTGGGTAGAAGAAGTTTAACGACCATTTATAAAAAAGGTCGCAATATGGTAGTGGTTTGTTGTTTTACAGGTTAGACATTGATGTGTGAATAAGAAAATCACTCAGTTCTGGAGAAATAAACAGTTTATGCGGCCGAACGTGTCGAATCACAAGATCTCCAGCTAATCTGCCTTCCTTCAGGGTACCCCCCCCCCCCCAGGACCCCATCACTCTCTGACCCACCTTCAATCTTACTCCCGGGAGGACGTGGAAAAATCGCCCTTCCAGTTGACTTCATTGTGTATAGTGAAACTCAAAATTAGACCATATCTAATGTTTTAACTCACAATATTGTTTTCAACTGAATATGACAGCATACGGTACCTGAAACAAGATATGTCGCGTTAAACAATATTTTATAACTCACATATCAAATAAGTAGTTTGTTTGAGGCAAATGCAATTTTCTTTTACATGATTCAAAATTAGAGTGCATCTTAGTTCTAAGAACACGATCACAATAATCAGACAAGAGACAATTAATTATGTTATTACTTATTTTTAATATTACAATATAAATCAAATACAGCAACTAATCGTAAAGAAATTTTGGACGGCGAATAGTTTGATAATGGTAAACATTTCACAGGTATAATCCTAAACTTTTCTGTCGAGGACCAGACGACGATTCGATTATTTCACCGTATTGGATATATACATCCTGTTCTAATGAGACAAAAATGCCTCATTTTAAGAAAAATATTTCTAATTTCTAATTATATCCAACATAATTTGCATTTGGATGTTTAAAATAATTATTTCAAACAGTCGTTTTTATCTTCTTAGTAGTACAGTAGAAACTTACGATCTAAGAATCGTACTTTTTATCTTCTTTTCGAACAACAATAAAATGCAGAATATAAAAAACCGAAGAAATAACTAATAAAGTTCTCTCGCCCTATAATTACGTAGACAAACGAATAACCAGAGGAATGCCAGGTTGTAGACATAACGGGGCGGGTAATTGCCCCTCCGAGTCCCGCCGCAGAGAAATTCAATCAAGCAACGTTGGCACCATTGATTTCTGAATCCGGCGTATTTACGCCGGAGTTGCGGCTCATTTGGTGATACAATTGCAGGTCAACCGCTACGATTTGTTATCGCTCATTCGACATTTCCGGTGGAAAATATTGTCTACAGTATGATCCAAAACATGTTACGACCTTAGCGATTAACAGTGGTTGATTGATGAATCAATATTTTCGATTATTGTTGTTACAATTAAATTAATGTAATCAAAACATGCCCTCATAATTGAGAATTGTGGGATATCATAGTAATAATGGATGTTCAAAAACTGTCATTGTCATACAAAAACCACGATTCATTTCAGATTAGATAATATTTAGTTGGAATTAAAATTTTTCGGAACCGAAGATTGTGAATCATATTTGATTAGTTATGAAGGGTGACGTTATGTGGCTGAATTAGACCTGAATTAAGGTTATTTAAATTAAATCTAATTAAAATTCTATACACTAAACTATTTCTGGTTATATCTGAATGCATGAACTTCTTATATGAACTTCTTAGCTTGGCTGCAAACATCCCTGTTAGACTCCCCACTCATTGCAATTTCTGCAAAATTATGCACAATGTTACTTAATGATATACAAAAATTTTATTCTCACGGAAATGGGATATACGTAAAACCTCATCTTAAGATATATTACACACTGACAGAAATTAAAAATAATACACTAAAATAATGTCACCTATTTTTTTATTAACCTTTTATGTAGTCTATAAATTACCCCACAATCTAAAATATCTCAATTTATGTAATTTATTTAATTCTTATGATTGTTTGAACGTAGGTGTATTACCTTTGTAGGTAATGCAAAAATAAAATACTTAAGCATTTCAAGAATGTATGAATGTTCTTTATGTATAAAAACAATTTAAATTTTTATAAAGAAAACATGTGTATTGAACAACAACATAAATTTACAAACGAAATAGTGTTTTAAATCAACTTTCATGTCTGCTTGACAAACGAACTCTCATCTATAAATTGTCAGTGATGATCAAACGTTCATTTGCAACAATTGCTCTTTCAATTCGGCGCCCAATTGGCCATCATCAGTCCAGGGTTCAGGTGAATTTTATTCCTCCGTCTGACACAAAGCCTGAATTGCGTGTATTCTTTGATTAATGACTCGAAAGCTGCAACATGAATAGCGCCATTCAATCGATTTATGCAATTAGAACTTGATACATCGAAATGAACTTTATTCGTTCCCTTTATATGTGCATATTTATTGATTTGATGGATTTGCCAATGATCAAGCTATCAGTAAAAAGGTTTCTTTCAGATTATATCTATCCTTAGAAAAATATTTTTCCACCAGTCAAAGATAGATATAATCAACAGTAAAGTCTTGAAAATACATCAATTCTTCAATGATTTGCTACTTAATTGGCAATAATGCAGAATTTTACTAAACTATTTTTTATTACATCAGTTTATCAATATTTAATCAAAGTTTTAGTTAAAAATCTCTCCTCCCCTGCACTTAACCACCCCTAAATCTACTCCAGAATAATTTTTTTTAATACCTTAAACAAAACATAGACGCCCTTAAAAAAAGAAGAACGAAAAACTGGATTATGTTTCTATTGATAATAGTAATATTATTACAATATCAAGTCAATCTGTAATGAAAGAAATATTACAATATTGTAAACGAAATCAGAAAATTTAGGAAATTAAGGAAATTAGGAATTTCTATATTGAGGAAATTGCAAAAGATGAAAATTAAATTTTTTATCATGTTTGTCACACGAATATTACACATGCCCTATTGTTTTATTAAGACTACTTCCTGAAATTTGATACTGCAGAACTCATGGCAACAATCACATGTTGATTAAATATTCTAAATATTACTTAATGTATGTTTTACTTAAAACATTTGGATGGAGTAGTATTGTTCTTAAAATGTTTTTTTTTTTAGGAAATTTATAGTTGTCTTTTTCGCACATTCGAAGAGATGAGTGTACGTAGTAAAAGATTTACTTACTGTATTTCAAACCCAATCAAATTAATAAAATTAAAGAAGCTAATTAATATTTTAAATCCGAAGGTGTAAAATTAGGCAAGTATTTAAAAAAATATAAATTTTAATTTTCATTATAAATATTTTTTTTTAATTTAAAACTATAGATTTGTATATAGTCTTACTTTCAACGACAGTTATACACCAAATATGTTCACCAAGACCTTCTACGTCTCAGTTATAAAATTTAACCACGCACTTCTTAAATTAATGTCAAAATTAAAACTAGTGGTAAAATCGTTTTCGTTAACGGGTCATTATTGTACCTCGCGCTTCTGCAACACCAGTGTTCATCGGTTAGCCGCTAGAATAGATATACTGCATGGTGGCGACTGACGCATCAATTGGCGTTCGTGTTGGCTGCACTGGGTTTCGAAAACGCGACATTTTTTCATGATCAACCCCGATGCTCGTCCATTAAGCAGAAACAATTGTGGCCAAACTGATGGGTGATTTATTTTGAACCGGTGAAACCATCAACACTTGCGAATGAAGTGGTACGAATTTGAAATCTATTATTGGGTTGAATATATCAAATGCTTGCAATGCAGGTACAGTAAATTGTGTGAATGGTTGGACACTAGCAGTCTTCTTATTTATAACACTTTCTAATCATAAAGTTCAAAATTTTAAATTCTTATAGTATACAATGTGACCCTTGTTTGGAATATATTAATAATGAAATAAAATTACCTTGTCCAATCACTGGTTATCAAAAGACGACATGTTTCATTCCTTATAACTTCATCAGGTCCATAGTATGCAACAACCACATAGTCCAATTTATTATTACATTGTGGTTTGTCAAATGATTCAATAAAAATTTGTCCCAGTCACTAAAACTAAAAGTTGTCATAATGATAAAACTAATAAAACTGATTAAAATTGTACTTGGGCTGGCCAGCGCACCTCACTCTTATCACAAACTAGATAATATTGGTTCATTAAAGGTGTTGTCTTCTTCTTATTATTTTATTCTTATTCTCATTCTTATTCTTATTTTCTCCAATGCCATCTATTTTTATGTTCTTCTTACTTTCACTTTAAACTTCTTTGCATTTTAGTTTTTCTATATCAGTATAAAAAATAATATTTGATTTAAAAGACGTTTGATCATTGATAATGTTGTTGGATGGACCTGATGAAGTTCTAAGGAACGAAACATGTCGTCTTTTGATAGCCAGTGATTGGACAAGGTAGTTTTATTCAATTTTTAAATTCTTTCTGAACCGTAGCAACAGCCGTATCAAAATGTATGTTAGATCTTTTTTATGGGGTTTTTATTAAATGTAAATTATTTGTTAAGTGTAACAAATGTGTTTAAACGCCGATACAATTATAAAATCAAGTTAAGAGGTACATTGTTTTTAATAAAGTGTCCCTGATGAAAGTAAACGTCATTATACTCCCACAGTATATTCTAACAGAAGGTAGAATTAATGGAGGACTTAACTTCTAGCTTGTTAATGTTGATGAAAAGAGGCCTGACTTTAATAGCGCTTGCATTGGTTTAAAACTTTTGTGGTTGCAAAAACTGACGAAAGGAAGCAACTGTTCTACTTGATATAAATTCAAGTATATTTTAAACTATGCATTATGTAAAAAATAAGTGGGGTTTGAATTTTTCATTACTCATTATTAGTGAAAGTTCATCTATAAAGTACAATCTATTCTATTCAAAAATTATTTTTCGTAAAGAATATAAATTACTAAGATAAAATAACTACTGGATTTACAAATTCTATTCATAATATTATTTTTCTCATCATGCATAACTTTTTATTTACCAATTATCAGAATTTCACTACTGGTTAGTGATGCTTAAAAACGCCTGTTATCTTGATTTCACAAATAAAACTAACAAAATATTTAATAGTTTACGTTTATTATTGTAATTATAAAATTCTAACAATAAAAAACTAACCCTTTTCTAACACGCTGGGTTTAATTTTAAAAAGTGCCAATAAAATATTTCAAGCATCAGTGTAATTCGAAGAGATTTCAATTATCAATTAATTATTTTCAACGTTAAAGAAGAGACTTGTTTATAAAAACTGCTTTAATTAGGAGCACTCAGAGCCGAAAAGAATGAATTTTCTATCGTTTCTTTATTTGTTTCAATAGTAATCACATAATTATAAATTGACCAGTTAACATTTATAATTAACATAAATAAACATTACAAATAAAATATTGCTGTTTTTATTTACATAAATAACCCTTAATTTTAACAATTTATGATTGGTTTAACTGCATGTAATATGTATGAAAAATCAATTCTAAAATAAACAAAATGAATCTTTTGTTCAATAAAGTAGAGGGTGAGGCAAAAAAACTATGTTTTCTTTCGCGCACCGCTCAGCAACAGGACATCTGAAAAAGGTAGGGGTAGGCTTGTTGGAACGCAAATTTTATGCCATTTTAGCAGTCATGGAGTAGTGGTCGCTTGAAAAACGCTAGTCCGTTATCAAGAAGTATTTAAATAGTGGTGATTCAATCATTCCTACTCAGCGGCACTTTCGTGCATTCCTTCAATAGGCCATGCAACATTTAGAAGTTCGGTATCCTAGCACAATTATGCAGTGGGTTACTAACTTTAGATCGACTTGTTTTGAGTTGAAAACGAAGCCAACTGGCCGTCCAAGGTCAGCGCGGACGCCAAAGAACATTGATAGAATCCATGCTGCTGTGTGGAAAACAGTCCTCGTCGGCCCGCCAGAAAACAAGCTAGTGCTTTGCGTGTGTCTACTACAGAGGCATTTTGTTAAGAAAATTGTACAATGTACACTAAATTCTTTCAAGGGAGAATATTCCAAACACATCACATTGTTGTGGACACCCCGGGAATCGAACCCGTGACCTCTTGACCCAAAGTCCAAGATGCTAACCGGTATAGGCTAGCGAGATGCCGTAATCAAGGCTGCCCCTCGGTTTGACAAATTTTGTGGTTCGATCTTAATTCCCATCCATACCAATTAATTAGCTATTGTTCAGTATTTAAAGCCCACTGACCATGCAAAGAGAAAAATATTTGATAAACAAATGATTAATTTAAATGCTGAAAGAGAATTTTTATGTTTACTGACGAGGCGCACGAAATACGCCCCTAAAACAAACGCGCGTTTCTTAACATGCCTAATGTATACCTTTAGGTTAGGCGACTACTACTCCATGACTAATTAAATGGCATAAAATTTGCTTCCCGATAAACCCACCCCCACCATCCTCAGACGTCCTGACGCTGAATAGTGCCCGAAAGAAAATAGATCGGGGTTTTGCCACACCCTGTATGACTTAATGACTGAGACTGGGGGGTTGAAGCTGGTTTAGATTTTGCATTGCGGATGACCACTGAATGCCTAATCGACAATAAAACGTACTCCATATTGTTCGATTCGATTGATTCATAAAATAAGGGTTGATGAATGTCACGGTAAATTACAAATATTCCGGTACCAGACTGATGTCAAATTCAGCCCAAATGATGTGAAAAGGGGAAATAAATAGTATAACACAATCGATGTAATTTATTAACCATAAAAAACTGGGTGGTAAAAATTGTAAACTGCTGGAATAGATTACAAAAGTAGAAAAATTATCTAAATTTAGGTATGTAATTTAGAGTATACTATATTCTAATTGGCAGTGGGTTGAATTTTTTCCGTGAATTTATTTGAGATTAATTATGACACATTTAATTTATTGATTATTTCCATAATAGACACATTACATAAATAATAGTGCAGTAATAGGCGAATTCACTAAATATACAATGTATAACCTACACGTTAAGTGGTGCTACATCTAAACTGATTCCTATTTTCTTATCTTTTGACTGAATATCCAAAACCAGTTATCTGAACTCCATCGCGAGTTGAGAGTACGTAGGGGTAGAGGTGTTGTTGAGGGTGAGTTGTACGGTGCTTGAGTTTTTTCTGTAAACTCTATTATTTTTATATTAAAATTTACTCTGGTAAAAATAATTAACGAGTAACAAATTAGCCCATGAAACAAAAATGTTAAATGGGTTAAAAATTGACCATTGTAAGTAAAAACGTATTCCCTACTAGGTACGTATTTAAAAATTATTAGGGTCTATATATCAAAATGAGTCTTTACATTTTTATACTAGAAAAATCATGTCAGTTTTAGGAATCACCAGACGTATGATTGACTGTGTATTCTAAGGTGTTTCTGTATAGGCCTAATTTAGTATGTAAACGTTGATGAACGTAACTGCATTAAAAAACCTAAACGGCGATAAATTATTTCTCAAAATAAAAAACAATCATTGAAATAATACTCTGATTTTAAACAATCAGTTATAAATACTTAAAATATTAATTTACAGGGGATTTACTCATATATTTTCTTCCAATCAAACATTTCTACTGGCCAAAAGGGATTTTAAAACAGCTAAAAATTCCTCCTGGTTCACCTTTAGATGTTCAGGTGTTCATTCAAAACTCGAACACCGAGCATCCGCGATGCAAGTCGTTATCAGACTAGCTTAATCACTGCACAATTGAGATTTAGATGAGATCGAGATTGACGGGAAGGGGAGGGAGAGGGGAGGGAGAGGGGGTAGTTTCCAGCCTCCCCGCCAGGAGTGACTCCATCTGTTCTTACAAAAACATCCCATCTGTTTCCTGCCTTGTCTAGACACTGGTCGTCTACATGTTTTGTCAGTTGCAACGATGATACAGGTATCTGGTCATGTGGGAATCTTTTTGCTGAGCGATTTTTTTTATATTTTTTTTATTGAATGCTAGCTATTAAATTTATTTTTTATGTTTTGTAGGTATTCAAATTGTAATAAGGGAAATAAATATATTTCACAATATATGTTTTGTCGTCCTATTTTGTTTAATATAACTGTATATAGCTTTTTAATCCTTTGTACTAGGGACAGAAATTGTGATGGAAATGGTTTGTTTAGCCTTGCTAATATTCCATTGGATGAAAAATGATTTTTTATTTTACTGTTACACACCAGCTGGTAATTGTAGGTACATTAAAACATTCTGTTTATCAGGTTTGCAATATTCTTTGTCGTAGTTACTTTAAATATGTTACTTTTAAAAAGGCAAAGATTGGCTTGAAAATTAACAACTGACTAAAAGTAACTTTAAAAATTCTAAGTTATTGTAAATTTGTTTAAAGAAACATGCTATTGGAAAGGTTTGCCTCAAGTTTATTATTATATTTTTTTTACCATTTAAACGCGTCAATCACCACTTTCTAACCCATTATACTCTCTAGCAGGGACAAGATAAAAATATCCATATCAAAACTTTGTTTAGAAGTCGGCACTTACAGCTGTTAACGAGGCATCTATAAAAAATGTTCTCTTATAAGAGAGTCTAGATTAGGTTGATCAGTTAAGTTCAAGTATATTTACCATACTGAAGTAGTGGGGTGGGTAAATAGTATCATAAAATGATTGACGTGGTAGGCAATTGTTAAGTATTGCATTGTATCTTTCATTTAAATGTTTTTACTCTTTAGTTATATTTAATTAAGGTTTTCAATGTAAAACATAGTTGACTTTTAGGCTTTCTAATGTCTAAATATCCATATTGCCATATGTTATCTCACTCCAAAAATTTATGATTATAATATAATTTTATTTAATCATTTCTAGATTTGAGTTACCCTACTTAAACCCACGTTACACACATGTTTTTTTTTTTTTTTTTTTTTTTTTTTTTTTTTTTTTTTTTTTTTTTAGAGAATTAACACACATACTACCATAGAAGTATATACCATACTTTGTGAATGATTTATAAAATATAATAAATGATGTTTTGTTGATTGAAGTACAGGAATAACAAACACAATTTCACATTTATATCTATACACGCTCTTAAATTTGAATAAACTAAACAATCCTTTGAAGTAGGTTTATAAGCAATTATGTGACCCAATAAAAAGACCTAAAGCACGCTTTTTATCCTTTAATAAATCCTTTTTAATCCTTTTTTGTACTTTTAATAAATGAGTTGCAATAACTGCCCATGAGAGAGTGCAGTATGGCGGTTTAGGACTTAATTAGTTCCAATTGCTCCGGCTGAAGCCACATAATAGCATGTTCCGACCGACATATATAACATTAGTAGTTGCCATTTCCAAGTAAATATCCTGATAAATTTTATTTTCAATTTCATGTGTTTATGAAGCAACGATTTTAGTACAATTTAATGACTTCTAGGACAATGAATATGAATATGTTAATGTATTGTTTATTTGTTTCTACGCCTGTGGCATTTTTTACGTCTTGACGGGAGTGGTCCAAACCCCAGTCTTGTTACTAACTTCGACAATTTTTAGATAGCAATGACAAATGGCAAATGGGTCCAGAATTGAACCTTTAAAAAACTACTAACCTTTTCTCAGGATCGAACCAGCAACATTTGGATTCAAAGGCGAGCACTATAAAGACTCAGCTACCTTGCCAGTTCTTCTTGAGCAAGTAGATTTTTATAGATAATATTTTCCGTAAGCTCTTGGTTTTTCTTTCAAGTCTTTCACCATTATCAAAGTTCAATACTATGCTACTTAAATAAAATCATTCCTAAACGTACAATTTTTACAAGGTGCAGAGCAATTAATAAATAGAGAACACAGTATTTTCCAAGGTTTTTGTACTACTTGACTTATGTTCTAATTATAAAAATAAAACCCACTGAAGATGATCAAATTTGTTTAGTAGCAAGATGCAACTCAACTATTCATTAAAATTGTAGTTTACATCTCAGGAAAAAAATAAACTTTATTAAAATTTATTCGTACAATATAAATATGTTTAATGTTGGTTTCAATTCGACTGAACACTGTAATTCACTATTAGTATTATTTATCAATGTTATGTTGTAAAACATTTTTACGTTGTTCATACATTATATGAGTTTATACATACATTACAAGTTTATATGAGCACTATTCTTAATAATTTTTTTACGTAGACTTTAAAATAATCAAATAAGGCAAAATTTGTTTCAATTTACAAACTCATCAAAACTACAATTTTACCATAATTTTGCTAAATAGTAATAAAATAACATGACTCTTTACCGATGTACTGTTTATTATATTTTTTAGTTACAGTACTATAGATGAATGCCATAAATGGATAAGCTAAGCTCTAAAACAATAGGCGAACCATAAAAATAGGCTGTTGTTGACTTTATGGCGAGAGATAAATGGAAAAAATGAATAAATGGTCTTCACTGGATAACCGGCGCAGTGTCTGGGGGGGGGGGGTGCTCGCTCGTACGCGCAGCGGCGCACACCCGCGCGTTTAAGCCCCTCTAATCCCGGCCGTGTCAAGTTTAATACACTTTCTTCGGCGTTCCAAACGCTTTCAGCCCAACATTGTTTTCAATTGGCTAATGATACTTTTAAAATAAACATTTGCACCGTACTGCGTCCATTTTTGCAAAAGCTTTCAGCTTTAGTAGGCCTAATAATGTGGGTTCGGATGAAATTAGTTTATAAAGCTAATTTCAACTAAGTAGCAATGGACAATGTCTATACTGGTTTAGTTAAATTAAATTTTAAAATACTGATGGATGTTATTACTTAAAAGTACTCTAGCATTTACTCCTAGTGTGAAGTTTAACACAAATGATATTCAATCGTAGATAATCACATTGTCAAATAGCCCTTATAATCAGGTTGTTTTTTTTCTTTTATTATATTATTAATACTGCTTTTTTCAAACAATTATATTAAATATTGAGGGTAAAAACAATGTCCCAGACACATTTATTTTACTTTTTCAAAACTACTCTGACATTTCATTTTATCCTGTCAGGTGTCAGCTGAACGACAACTACAAGACATGAAACACAAAACCTGTCGCCGTCCACGCTCGCTGTTGCAACGACAAACAAAACAGCTGTTTAATCGGCTGCCGTCGATCAGCTGGAGGTTAATAAATAACAGCTGTCCAGCTACGAGCTCGAACCCTCTCCTACTGTAGTCTGATTTATTTAACAGCTGATTCGACTATATCATTCCTAGCCTTGTAAGGTTTTACCTATCTGCTTATGTATCTAAACAGTTGTTTGAATGAACATAATTCAATGAGTTTCAATGTATTTGTTTTATTGAAAGATGTTTAATTTTAATGATCGTGAAAAATACCAAGGAAATTTTATTTTGTAACGATTTTTAGCAACGATTTTTCCCAAATTAAAGAAAATAACTTTAAAAACTAAACACTGATAAATAGGAATTTCTTAAACTGGGATTGGACATTCCTTATAAAGTAAAAATATACTTACATTGTAAACATGCACTGTTCCTTAAATTGGAAAATAGACTAATTTGAATAAGCTATCAAAAATAAAATCAGCAATTGATTTGTACAGGTTTTGAACACACAGTATTTAATTTGTAATAAGAAATCTTAGTTTCAATTCATAAACATGAAAAAAGATGTATAAAAAAGTATTACTAAAATAAATTTAAGGACATTCAGTGGTGAATAAAACAATAAAAACATTAATGCCCCATGTACTTTGTTTCCGTTCAAACATAAAAAAGTAAACGTCTATTTAAAATCATTTTTCTCTTCAAAGCAGTAATTTCAAAATGCCACTACCCAATTTCTAACTATTCCCGTACTCTAAACATACAGTTCCCTAGAGTGTGCTGCACAATTTATCGGGTGGGCGTTAGCGCTTACATGGGCGTAAATTCGTTTTGTCCACCCTGAAGTAAGGCCCGAGGGACCGGAACGTAGAGGGAATTTACTGTCAAACGTTGGCAACATTGCTATCTCACGCGCTGCCAACATCACGGCTCAAAACATCGGATCTCGTGTCCATTTAAACGGACTGACATGACAAACCGTAACCCTAATGAGCTGTGTAGTTACCTCTGATAAATTCCTAGGTGATACATTCTGTAGTATTATTTGCTGTAAAGAAAAAGAAGTATTTACAAAATTTACTCAAAATAGACGTAGGCCTATTTACGTTTTGTTTAGTTAACATTTTGAATTTATATTAAATATTTAAAATATAAGCTCTTCATTTCTCAATGGGCTTTTCCAAATCGAAAACTAAACCTCGAATTTTCAATTTAATAAAAGCGATTTTTATTATTTGCATAATAAGGATTTAGATTGAGCAACATCTGAAGTATACTTAAATTAAACACAATTTTAAAAACAATATATTGAAGTAGGCCTATCTACTTTAAAATTTCAAAGTTCTTTTCATACACTTATTCTACAAATACAAAAGATTAACTAACAAAATATCTTCGTTCGCGATCTATAACCCACCCGATCGACATCTTACGACACACAAATTACGATACTCCCGGAGTTATTTTCTAAAACTCCCTCCAAGCTATTCCCAACATTTAATGAATTCTTGTTACGTGTCAGGTGTGTACGTGACTTTGGCCCAGGAGTCGCCAAACCCCACTACTATAACAATGTTGATCATTTTTCTGTTAGCAATATATCTGAATGGATAAGGACATAAAGTTAAGACTTTTTAATAACATTACAATGAATTTAATTTTTTGTTTCCAATAATAGCAACGCCCATTAAAATCCATACACATGCATGTATAACATTAATTTTCTGTATTATTTTTGATGCTTTAGGTATATAGGTCTATGTGTAGGACTTGTTATAGATTAAATCATTAGCTTCCATTCGATAAGTACGCATGCGTACTGTGATGAGGGATGTTTTGATGATTTTATAAGATAATCAGCAACAAAAAGTATTGTATTACACATTTCATGATGGATGCATGCTGATAGGAAATGCTGAAATCGGCAGAAGTGCATTCGGCAGGTGCAAGGTCGAGGCCAGAGCGAACGTATAAACCGGTTTGAGTAATGAGCGCGGTTGAGGTGAGTCAAATCCGCAGGGACACCCGCGGCCACGATCAGCAGAGAGTACAGATATAAGAGAAGTTTGGTCACCCACAGCCGTGAAGAGTCGAGAAGAGAGGTACAAGAGAGGTACAAGAGAAGTGTAGACACAGACACCCTCAGCCGTGGTGGGTCGAAAATAGAGGTGCAAGAGAAGTGTAGACACCCACGGGCTTCATGGGTTGAGTATAGAGGTACCAAAGAAAAGTAGACACCCACATCCGCGATGGGTCGAAAATAGAGGTGCAGGAAAAATTCAAACACCCACGGCCTAATAGGTCGATTATAGAGGTACAAGAGAAGTGTAGAACCTCACGTCTGCAATGGTGAGAGAATAGAGGCTCAACAGAAGTTTAGACACTATCGGTCATGAAGGACCGGAAAACTTAAGGATCGTTTGAGTTAAGGTTTAGCAAAGTATCATCACACGCATTCCAAAAATATTCCTAAAATATGTTGTTATAAATTATCTGACTACGAATATAGGAATATTTGTCTATAAAAGGTCAAAATATGACAACAATCAGTGCATATGGACCTAATAGAAATGTGTCATTGAGAGGATTAGCCCAGGAAACAGTAATTTTTACTTAAATATTTCACCACTGCTATGAAGTGGATTTTACTCAGCCTGTGAAATATGCCGTTTGTTCACTATTCAATTGGAGCTATGACAAGTTGTTAAGGGCTGAGAGATTGATATTCAAATGGAGTTGGGGCTCCTATTATCACAATTTGCCAAGTTGAGGTTCGTGTTACGTTTGATTTAGGTCAACCACTTTAAAGTCACGGAAATATATTTTAAGTAGTGTTAAATTTTGTATTATAGTCATACATTACTCCCTATTTAGTAAGAATCTTGTATTTATTGTTAAGTTTAAATTCTTTTCTCCAACCTGTTCGAGAAAATTAAATTTGTTGCTTAGCTACAAAGTATTTTCGGACAAAGAGCGTGTCATTCTGATTTATAAATGAGCTTATTGACATTTAAACTTTAATTAAATAAAAACAGTTACTTCAATTTATAGTAATCAAAATCCTCAATCACCATCATTACAGAGTGTTATTACAGCTAAATAAAAACAACCGCAGAGGTTAGAGTGGCGTAGCATACTGCATACCCTTGTTTGATGGCACATAAAGAATGTACCTTGCACACAACAAGCACGGGAGGGTTGTGTGTAGGAGTGGAGTAAAGGTTAAGGGAATGGCCTGGGAGGGGTTGAGGGATGGTTGGGAGGGGAGGTAGGGTGGAGGGGGAAAGGTGGGGAATATCGATTGCAAACAGCTGATGTTTGTGTAGCAACACTTCGCCGGCCAACGCCGCGTCGTCGTCTGCGGCTCGCGCAGACATGACATAATGAAGAAGTTGTAGAAATGTAATTAGTTTAGATATCTAAGTGTTGAGATGTAAATTAGTTACTACAGTAAATTGAAAAATATATTCATGTCTATAACGTTCAATATTACTTAAAGTGAAAGTTGTATTTATTTACATCTTTTAGATTGTTTAATTTTAATTTTATATTGTAATTGTAGGCTATTAGTACCCTAGCTGTACTATTCTGAGAACCGATGATTAGATAGAGAACAATTTAAAATTGTTGACTTGATTTGTTTACTATGTTAAGAATACTGTTGATTTTATTAAAAATATGCTTTGAATTAAACTATTAATACACTGAAATTAATATCAGCAATTCCTTTAATTTATTTTTCCTTACTTTATTTTATCATTAAAAAATATGGATGTTTATAAGTGGAATATTAAACTGTAAATATTGTAAGGAACTGTGAATTGTGTCTTGGGTATTTAATATAGTGTACTTAAATTTCCCATAGTTACACAATATTATTTTTATAACAATATTCATTTAACTTCTAGAACATTATTTCTTAATTCCGATGTTTACTAACTACTATAATAAGTGTGATTAAGTAACAGTAACATATCACGTAAATTATTTTTAGCTTTATAACAATCTTTTTACTTATTACTCATTCTTGTTACTCATTTTTTTTTTTAACTGAATCTGAACTCTAAAACAATTTATTACTGTTACTATGGACTATTTAGCTAAACGTGTAAACTCTGAAAGTGATTACATTCTAATCCATTCCCAGTCTACCCGCATTTGCTGGTATTGCAATGAAATAAAAATTGTGGTATTATTAATTTCTTCTCAAGTAGTGTGTGTTAAACATATTTATAAAACTTCGTTTAATGGTGATAAAAATATTATTGTACTTACTTTAAGTTCTGAGAGAGTTACTTAAAACAATCACCTACCTGCAAAAGTAAAGCAGTGTTAAAAGCATTTTACCATTAATAGAGAAAACTTTTCGTGATGAGTTTTTATGGTATTAATATATATTTCAACCAACTTATGCTTTTTGTATATATTTTTAACATGTTTACCTAAACCAAGAACAAACTCATAAACTAAATACTAAAATTTTTAAGTACCGTCCTAAGTTTTGATCAAAAGGCGTATGTATATCATGGGCGATTTACATCACACAACGCACACCTAATATAATTTATTTTAACACTTTTCAATAATAAACATAATTTGATTTCTTTTGCTCAAAAACATTTTTATTTTTAAACAATATAAAAATCAGCATCTCTTCAAGAGACAAAAATATTTTAATTATTTATTGATGTAATAAATTCATAATTTTATGAACAACTGAGTACCACCATTATGATTGTATGGACGCTTGACGCTAGAGCATTAGCCATATGGCTGTTATAATTTCCTCGTATGAGAGCATTTATTTAAACTGTTTTCGCAGCAATTAAAAGCAATTTAGTAGCGGCTATCTCTACCCACAGCGCTAATGTCCTTTTATATTATGCGTTGCAGTTCAGTTTCATTAAATGAAGTAACCAGTCCGATTTTTAAATCCCTAAAATGATTGTGTTGTCGCAATACTCTTCTATTCCAAGTATTTGATCATATCAGTGTAATTGAATTTTTACTGTGGGAGAACAGTATACGTTTTTTAATTTGGTTTCTATTTGTTTCCTATTGGTTCAGTTTTTTCATTACACAATAGTTTGTAATTTTACACACAGGTACTAGATGATTATTAACACTATAAAAAGTTTTAACATTAGGGCCTAATCTCAACCAATAAACATTTTTGAGTTTTGTAGATGTCTACGTATTTTAAAATTTGTTTCATTATTATTTTTTGTTTTGTTTTACATTTCATATTTCATACGAAAATACACTCAAAAGATTTTTGAAATTTAAATAGAAATATGTAACGAATTATTTGCTAACTTGCATTATTTTCACAGGAAAAAGTTTTGAAATATTCATGGTTAAACACGGATAGACTTATTCTTTTATTTCTTTAGAGTGGAGAAATTATTTTAAGATAATGTAAGAACACAATAATTTCTATTATTAAATGAATGATAAAATAGAATATCGATGAATAACAAAGAAATATTATGCAAAATTAAAAATTTTTCTATGTCCGTACATTTTAGATTTTAAGTACACTCTGTATGCATCGAACTAGAAACCAATTATAAACTGTATTATTTCAAACATATGGCAAAGAGACTTAATGCACTCACAATAGTGAAATGCGCCGCTTTATTTCCTAGCAGAGCTATACATCATGGGTTTATCACCAGCTCAACAAGGCTGTTGGACTATGCGCGGGCAACAATGGTGCAATATAGCACGACAGTCGCTCATCCAGTAAACAGCTTTGGAATACACGGCATAATGTGACAAAAGGCCGATCCCCACAGTTTAAACGGCGGCGCGGAATGTTATAGTCCATTGTTGAGAGGAACATGCACAAACATGCAACAGAGCAGATGCTAAATACACACACGATCAGTCAAGTTCTGGGGTGATGTTGGAGGGTGGAGATCAGGAAAGTAGTCCGACTAGAGAGCAAGATGGCGCAGGCCAATACCAGTGTCATATTGTTGGATTTATTATAGTTTTGTTGATGCTTGGTAAAAGCAGGATAATAATAGCATTCAAAAAGTTCAGTTTTACCAAATTTGATGTTATTATGAACATTGTAGTTTTGCGTGTCTCAATGGCAAAGTACATCCTTGGAAATCGATATTATTTTTGTTAAATCATCAAAATAAAAATTCGTAAAATAAATATTTCAACCACCTATTATGCATTACTATACAACAATTCGAAGCCCTTAGAAGAACATAACAAAACTCAGAGTCTTTTTGCTTAAAGTCTTGTGAAGTGAATATAAACCAGAAAAACACTACTATACTAAACTAACTCGAAACCAGAGAGATTACTAAAGGTTTTACGGTAGATAGGTAAACAGTACATAGCAAATAGTAACCATGCCAAAAAAGGAGTAGATTCATGAAAGTGGATAAGACATACTACTTCTCTCCCATTTACGCGAATGGATAATAAAGTAAAAAAGTTCAATGAAGTCTTAAAACAATGTACTTTATTACTATTAAGTAGTAACAAATTATTTCATACATAATTATTGTGATAATTGTCAGCTGTGCTAGTATTAGAACTATTTGCGCGTGTGCAATGTGAATAACGAACAAGTTGATAGATAGCTGGGGTATTATTGAGTATTTTCCAATAGTAATGTAGTATTGAACAAGGATCTACAGTGAAATATTGCGCAACCCTCTTGCAACGTGTGTGAGACATCCAGAGTAGGGGTACTACGTTTGTGGCGGATTCCAATTTAGTAAATAGCATTCTTATTTTCAACCTGAAAGTACTAAAAGGACGATGAGGTAAAGATGAGTTTAGTATCCAATTTATTTTATTTTTAAGGAAAATAATTTAGAATTAAATTTGTGATTTTAATATGCATTACAAACAAGTATATTTTTATATGAAACATTAATTTTTATTGAATTTATTTTAATGTGGTATGTTGGTAAATAATCTCATTTATTATTATTTTATAAACATATTGATTTAAAAAAAAGTAAATAAAAATAATTCACAAAAATCTAACTGTTTAAAGTTATTTCTTAGTAGGCTACAAACTATAGGCTTTCTCTACGACTATAAATAAAAAAATATAAAATAAAACTATTTCAACCATGCCATTTGCAAATAATTCCACTTTTTCTTAGCTTGGTCTAATCGGTGAACTACGTGAACTGTTGTTTCTCATATCTGTTAAACTATTCAGGGAGTGTTTGTCAATAGCCTTATATATAATTAAAAGTATCTTTGCGGAAGTAGGAGAGGGTTTGACATTTAAAGGCCAAGCCTCAAATCAATGCTGTGCGGCAATAGCACGACCACGCTTGTGTACAAACAAACCATGTTTGACAATAAATATTTAGCAATATTACAACTGTAGATTGCAAATCGTGTGGGAGTAACCAAGTTTAAATAACCGCTGTAATTGTAAATATAATAATCGAATTAATTTTATTTGTTATAACGCCCATGTTCTTCTTTAACTTTGTAAAGTTGCATTGTGTTTCGGATTTGCCAATCCCAAATTCATTAGTTTTTCCAATTGAATTGCGTGTCCCGTGGAGGTAATTAATGCTTTAGAACATACCAACTTACCATAAAAAAACTCATTTCCACATAGTCATAATCATTACACTATTAGAATTATTAAAATTAAATAAGAATTAGTTAATTCTTAATTTTAATTAAGAAATGAGTGAGTGTTTATTTTTATTTTGTCCTCCGTCGGACAGCAAATTGAAGCAGGTTAAACAAAATTAACCATCCTCGACTGGAATTCGACAGTTGATCACATCATTACATTTACAAAACAATGACTATTGACTATAAAAAGCTAAATATTATCATATTCGCAGAAGCTTACAACACAATCAGCTACAAAACAAAAATTAGATTTTTGTTCTTAAGGTAAGTCTATATACATAAAACGATTAATTGAAAATCCGGACCACCTGAAGGATTGTTTCAGTTTAGCATAAAAACAAATAACAAAATATATATTCATAATGGTAATACTGTATATTGTTAAAATCTCTTAATTATCTTATGGAAACTTAAAAGTGTTATTCACTTAAATTACATAATAAGTTTGGAAGAAATAAGAGTGAGAGTGAATATTGATATTACAATAATTCTTAAATGTTCATGTTAAACATTAAAGCTTGTTAAGACTATAATGTAAAACATCATGAACTTAGACCACAATTTAAATAAAGGCACTAGTCATAAAAAGAAATGAAAGCTCGACTGAAGAGGGCGAATCCAATCCCATAGCAATAACGGCAGATGACAATAGTACTCCATGTCTTATGGCTTTCACGATTCCCTTGAAAACCCCTTGTACCTCAATCTGGTCGTTTTTACATTACTTATGTATTCAGAGAAAGTGGAAAAGAAAGATTCTTATCAGACTTATCTTCAATAATCTCGTTTTTTTATAATTATGTTTCAAAAAATGTATAATTGGTTCAAACAATAGATTTAATTAAATTTAGAATTAACCTTTGGATACAAGGCACAACTGTACGTATTCAACTTTTCAATTTCGCCCCTATGGTATAATAGATATTTTCGAGTCATTTTCTTAAAAAATCAGAATTACTATTAACATTGTTATCCAACCTTGATTCCGTAAAACAATGTAAAAAGAACAGTTGGCTACATTGCCATATGAATAAAAAATGTCGATGTATTAGCTTAGAACTTGTATTTAGAGCGCTCAAAATCATTGGTAATCTACAACGTTATATTTTAAAGAAATCTATCTATACTTATATAATACGCTAAGGGTTTTTTGTCTTGAGAACTCCTCCTACAATTTTCAACCGATTTTCAAGTTTTTGGTGTCGTTTAATAGGGCTTGGTCTGTAGTTGTTTCCGCCAAAAACTGGTGAGAATCTGACGGAAAATAAAGGCGTTATCCACCATTGTAATCTAAAAATTTTCCATTTTAATAACATTGGGATTGAATAAAGCATTTTAAACATCTGTTAATAATCAGCTGTAAATACTTGTAGTTTTGGTGATTGCAGATATTCACAATATTGGTTTGGTCGGACGTCAATGATTCAGAGATAATAACATTTGTATTATATTAAAGTAAATTGCTCGATTTCGAGCAACACGTTTACTAGTATTATTGTATTATGTTATGAAAACACATTTGTGTTAAAACTATTGTACGTAATTTAAAAAACCGTTATTTCACACTAAAAGATTTTTTTTTAAAGAAACTATACAGTTTCATTAAATAGAATTTACATTAGCCTTGTGCATAAAAATTAACGTATGCCAAAAAACTTTCATCTTATACAATATTGGCAAAAATAATAAAGCTACATTTCTATATAATATGGGTAATTTTAATATATACCAACCGCACTGAACACGACTGTTGATTTATTTTATGTATTCCATAAGTTTTATATTCACCAATGCCTACACTGTATATTACAATATTCACCTAGCTACACTGTATTTTTCGAATCATCTTCAACCCGGAAGAAGTCGCACCGCTTCTAAAAAAAATAATAACACATAAAAACATAACATAAAAAATACCAACCAAATAATTATATTTGATATTGCTTATTTTAACAATATAGGCTACGAGAAAATGTCACATCGACCGTTATGTAGATTGAATTGAACTTAGCACTCTAAACGCGTCCCCACTTTCCTGTCTTGTGGCATACATTCACTGGTTAATGTATCTAGAGTTTGTTGTTAGTTATTTGTATTATCAAACAGATATTTACAAAGCAAGTTATTTTCCCGAATGAATGATTTGTGTATCCACAGTCATAAGTATAAATGTCACTTAATACGTTCTTTAAGATTTTCCTTTTTATATCTGTATCAAGGCAAGCATTAATCTTCTTTTACTGACATAATATGTCTAAGGATATACAGTACCATCTTTAAAAAACTATTGAAAGCTTATCTAGCATTGTACAATGTTTATGTTGGATATAAATGCTGCTTGGATATGTTGCTCAAATCGTATTAACATTATACTCGTTACTTCTATAAAACTATTACTTTCTTTTAACCGAAGCACTTCATTGGTTTTATCAAACAAAATAGCAATCAAATTCCCATCGCTACTCTTCAGTAGTCACAGTTGCACTTGTTTGCTAATATCCTCTTGTTATGCATTTAGCTTCCTGTATATTACAATTAATTTCTACCACGACTCACTGCACCAATCAGCACGAGGTTGTGTGCTGTATTTCACCAGTCGCCGGCAGTGTTCATGATATGACGTTAGTCACGGTCAGGGTAAATGCAGTCATATAACATTGTACTCAGTTTTATGATGAAATAATTGAAAAGTAATTGTCGCATCAACAGGGGCAACCCCAATAATATAAGTTGAAAAATGTACAGTGTAGTATGTAGGCTAGTATAAACAGTGCAATTTGTGGTAGGCCTATAGCTATAGATTTCTATTTCATTATCGGATTGAATAATAATATGTTCAAACTTATTATTTGAAAATGTCATTGGTAAAACATATATGTATGATATATACAGGGTGCCTGTAAAGTACGTCACCAGACTTTATAATATAATTTTATAATTTTAACTAAAATATCTAAAAACTTGTAATCAAATAAAAGTTCAAAGTCACAAGAAGGTTCACACATTTAATTATTTAACCAAGGTGGTAAGTATTTTTCGACAAATAACAGGGATAAACCGATTTTCTGTTGGAAAACATTGATTTTTCGTTATGATGAATGTATGACAAATTAAGATAGTTTAATAGAAAAATCTCAATAACTCCGTTATGTGTTTTATATCCTTACAAACTTGGTGTTATTGGTTAGATAATTCAACATGTCAAAATTTTTGTGCCTTATAAAATGTTGATAAAATTGATCGGTTTTATAATAATTGAGTTTAAAATGTTAAAATAACCGCTACTTTGAAAATTCACTTCGGAAAAAAAATTCGGAATAGAAAACGACGAATATGAACCTCCTACAACAATCAGTCAAAGAAATAAAAAAGTATTGAGTGGAAAAAACAAAATGGCGGATGACTGGGTAAATATGTATTCTAGGCTATACCTTCATATAAACTGTTTTGCTTATCTTGACCTAATTAACCATATATGAATTTTAGTGACGTACTTTACTGACACTCTGTATACCTAAGTTGTCTAGTATAAATAAATATCATAACTAGTGAAAGTCTAAACAATGTATTTTTCCCAACATGACTCTATGAACATAACTTCAACAGTTATACTGTGTGGCGAGAACTCGTTGGTGAAAAGTCATTTCGGGCGCATGCAGCACTGGCATTGCAATAATGGTTTGCATAAAGTTATTAGCAGCTCTCCGGCACTGGGCTGATCGGGATGACTTGTCCACATAGTTGTTAATCAACTTATAAAGAGTACATAGAAAATTAAAAGTAAGCAACAAGTAGTTTGATTTTCATTGGTAAAACCACTTTTACCATATAAAAGGTTTTACATAACTTTTTTATACTAAAGAATTAAATTAACTAAATAAAATATATTTGTATCCTTTTTATGGGGAGTAGAATTTAGATTAATATACGAATCAAAATTGACTATAAAAATAGAAAACTCACATTACACTATTTTTTTTACAAATTTAATTTTTTAAGTAGTCATTTTTGGGGTCGATTAGTTTCAACATTACATAAATGAAGTAAATAATTATTTCAACCTTTTTTGCCAAAATGAGGTACGATATTTTATCTTATCTTTTAGAATTTTAAATCCCCCAGTAGAAATATCTATTAACATAAGTTAAGTAGTTAAATATGCAGAATTGGTATTAAATTATTATATCCGTTTTGTTACTCGATATTTTTTATGGATCGAACAACTTTTCTTCTATTGGCAAGCACAATGGTGACAAGCACTTTTATGCTGACGACACAACATTGTTGTTTGGGGGTCCACAAATTCGTTTACAAGAGAGAGTCAAGGAATCAGTAAAATCCCTAATAAATTGGTTGTCAGCCAACAATCTTCAGTTGAATTCAAACAAGTCTAACTTCATACAGTTTTTAACTCCAAACAAGCGACCTGAAACTATCTTTCTGGATGAATTTCAAATTGAGGAATGCACCTCAGTGAAGTTTTTGGGTTTAACAGTGGATAGTGGTTTGTCTTGGTCTTGTCATATTTCCCGGCTTTGTAGCCAGTTGAGCCGTATTTGCTATGCTCTCAGGGCGCTGCAACCTCTTCTGGATCCCAGTGCGTTACGCATGGTTTACTACGGTTATTTCTTTTTCACTATGACCTATGGAATTGAGGTCTGGGGCGGCTCTCCACATGCAAATAAAGTCTTCCTGGTGCAAAAGAGGGCTGTGAGAATCATTTGTGGCCTACCCCCTCTGTAGTCATGTAGAGGGATTTTTCGAGCCCTCAATCTCCTCACCTTGCCTTCAATTTTTATATACAGATCAATAGTGTCTTCAATATTGAATTTGAAGGCAATCCCAACTGTAGGAGAGAATCACCGCTATCCAACTAGGCACGGAAGTGACTTGAGTACTCCCAGTCATCGCCTTACCCTCTCTGAGAGGAACTTTGATTTCTCTGGTCCGCACTTTTTCAATAGTCTTCCGACAGAGTTAAAGAGGTGCTATGGGCTGGAGCTTAAAAGATTTAAAAAGTTATTAAGGGGATTTTAAATGAAGGGGAGTTTTATTCCGTGCAGGAGTCCCTGAACACCTTTTAAAATACCCAGAATGTTAATTTATTTATTTTTTAGCAATTAAGAATATTTTCTTTTTTTCTAAGTGTGTAATTATTATGACGACTGAGATGTAAAAATTGTATGTACTTTATTCAGAAATAAAGATATGTCTATGTCTATAAATGTTATTTTAATATATGCCTTCTCATCATATGGCGGAAAAATGGGCAACTATTGCATGTCACATTTCACTCGATTTACTATTATATACAATAATGTCAAATAGATAACTAACTACTTCTCGGCATATAACTATAGTAAAAAAATATAAAATTCTATTTACTAGGTAAAATACTTATAAATCTTTTATGCACGTTGCAAAAGAACCACTACAACGATTACCGGTCACTTAATAACCTATTATACTTATTGAATATTGAAATAGTGTGGGTAACGCCTTGAAATCTGATAAGCATCTGATATTGTCTTTGACTAGGTAAAGATTTCTCTAACACATAACAAGTAACGGATGAGTTCAACAATGTTGATCACATGGTGTTGCAACGCTGCATCTATGGACCCGGCAACGGACACCTGACCTGCTGATAACAGGGGTCACGGGTTATCAGGAGGGGGAGAGGGGTCGGGGGACCCTGGACCGTCTACACTGCGGGCCCACTGATCGGCCTGTTGAGAAACCCACCACCGGAACTGTGAATAACTAGTGTGGTGCAGTGGACCTGCTTACTCAGTGGACGACTAAAGGAGTTCAAATTCAATTTGATTGATTTGTTTATAAACCACAATGTGAGCCTTCTGATGGCCCATTATCAAAACTAGATATTTTAAAGCTTTTTTTGGACTACAATCTGAATTAGTTTTTAGTACTAGGGTATATAGGGTGGCTTTGCAGTTTTTTGTCGAGCAATTGGTAAACCTCATCCAATTCAACGTGTTTGAAAAGTTTTTTTGTGTTAATGAAGATGTTAAATAAAATATATGATAAACTTAAATTTTTACAATTGCAATTTGGCAATTTTTTGTAATTTTATACTTGATGAGACAAGCTAGGTTTAAACAAATCTGAATAAATATTATTATATCATTTTAAATAATTAGACATATATATAGTTAAAAAAAAAAACGAAAAAATATTTTGTTTTTAAGTCTATATTTTCACAAATTACCTTAATAAACTGATTTTTTATAGAGTTTATATGGTAGTGGTATAACAATTGAAGCCAGACCTCTGAAACACACTACAGGAGGGTTGACTAGAGTGTGTACGTTGTATATTCTCCGACTGTTTCACTTGTTAGGCTGTATAATTTTTTTTTCATTTTCAAAGCTAATGTAAATAAAATTCATTGCGATCCATACCAAAAATACAAAATTAAACAATTAGAACATATTCTAAGTTGATATGATAATGTTTTTTAAACCATGAGTTCCATATACGCTAATCCTGTTTCTCTAAGTAGTGTTGGATAAGAATGACAACTAGCTGTAAGATATAACCCTGTAACAGTAGCGAATATTATTTTAATTTTATTATAATTCTTTAATAAATTTTCATGTAAAATAATCGATAACATTTCATGAATTTGGTGTAAAAATCGTTGTACAGTAACAATAATATTATACTATTAAATCCATAACGAGTAATATCCATGGATAAAATTCATGTTATCTCTTTGCAGGTCACAACAAGGATAATATGGATGAAAAATAAACATTATAAGCCCTTAATTATAAACCTTTAATCATGCAGGTGAAAAATGGGAGCTCTCTTTAAAGCTAATATCAAATTTTGTTCGTGGGTTTTAATTTTTTTATTTTATTTTGATGAATAAGAAATTGTAGGTACTAAAAAGTTATTATATGTATATAAAAAATAGTATTAAATTAAAGGGAATGATGTTTAAACTATTACTCAAATGGATCAAGCTCAAGAAAGAATATTAAAACTTCAACAACGGCCTCATTGCAGTTTCAAGGGCTCTCAAACTGATAAGAACAAGCATTTCTATTTGATAAACAATTTTAAATTTATGTAGGATACGTTATATTTCATCAATAAGTTTTTTTTTATATTAATATATTTAATTAGAGACCCACAATAGTTCCAATACTTTTTCACAATAACTAATGACATATATTAAATTTTTCACTTGTAGATTATTACATTATGATCAGTTTTATATTATTTCATAACAATATAATAAAGGTAAATAGCATTTTTTAATTTGTTAGAGCTTATTTTCTGTATAGTACTTGCAGGTTATATTTAAACTAATCAACGAAAAAAATATTCGAGTGTAAAATATTAATATTTTTCAGTCCTAAAATTCAGTATTATATTCATGTTCGTTTTCCTAAAAACTATTATTAAAAGCGTACACCATTCAAACCTTTACTGTACTAATTAACTGTAATTCACTGTAGTGTGAATAAAATAATTTCAAATCCAAATCAAATAAAACAAGAATGGGAAGACAAAATGATATGACAATTTGAGTGCGGTCCGGTCCCTTCATCCAATCCGGGATAACGGGCACGCGCCGGATGCTTAAAGACGCGACAGTCGGAAAACTTGATATGGGCCGTGGTTCCGGTAACGCTCACATAATTTGCAAAGATCAAAACAACAACTTTTAACTCAGGCAGTAGCCAATAATAAAAATTAAAGAAAGTGATAATACGTAAATGAAAAAATCATCGAAGCAGTAATTAGAAAACAGGAAAGTTTCATAATAGTGTCACCTACCTTATTATATTCTAGATTTGTTTGCTACCGTTTCCATTACCGGCCTAGGCCGGAAAATTCTGTTGGCCTAGGCCGAGAAAACAGGTGATATCAATGTAGTGTGATGAAAAGAACTTTTTTCCGGCTTAGTCCCGAAAACTACTATTTTCCTGACTGTTTTCCCAACCTATCGGGAATTGACTAGTTTTGATCACAGTTGACTGTTCTGAAAACAATGTTTATCACAAGGGTATGATGAAAATATAGTTTTCAAAGTTTAGTGAAGATTCAGTATAACATCAATATCTATATTAGATTGGTGGTATATATTAAATACTCTGTTTACAGGTTTGACAAATCGGTTTACCAAAGGTAAGATCGTACGTAAAGGGAAAATCTGATTGATAATAATAACTTCTAAGCTTGTAACAGCCCTGGTGCCACACACTGCGGGAGAAAGTATGACGTAGGCGGCCAGGGAGCGAAGGAGCACCTGTTGTGTTTTCTTGTCGTGACTGTTTATTTCTGGACACTCGCCGTGTAAATCAAAACTAGAGGGAACGAGGCGTGAAGGTTTACGGACTCACATTGTTGCAACTGGAGTGGAGCGACTGAAATGGATGGTGCTGAAGTATAGTAACTACCTGTAGCAAAAGAAAACTGTGAAAAACTAAAAAGATTGTGCTAAAAATATAACGTTGTTTTTGTTACCAGATTATGACTATGAACTACAGTGTTGTTTTATAAACTAACAATTTAGTAAGATAATCACAGAATAATATAATCTTATTGTTACAAATTAACTTCATTAGACTTTTGCAACTGTAGTGGAGACACTGTTGAAACTTTGGTGGAATGCATTCATTGTCACAATTGCAGTGGAGAAGTGATGTCACAATTTTATGAGATGGTATTGTTACAACAGTGGACAAGATAATTATCAAGTTGTATTTGACAATTTCGCTGTAGTGCATCGGAGTATGATTTTTTAGGTATTGGATTACGTTGATGCTTCTCAGTTGATGTTCATTGTTAAAGTTAGGGGAAGGATAAAAGTAAACTCACGATTTAGCTACCGGTACTCAACTTAATGAAATCTCAAGTGATATGTTGAAATATGTTAAAATTTAGTTGCCTAATAGAATATCATACAGAGGTAAAATATCTTTTAAATTTGTTCTTCAAATATATATAAACTCCGTTGTTAGGCACACTGCATAGTTTTTCACATTTTATCTACAATACAAGCACATATTAGTATAGTAAGTTAGGATGTTCCCGAGAATCAATCGTCAGCGTGTTTAGCCAATTATCAGCCGGAGATTGCATTGTCATCGGATATGACCTTGTTTTAATCACCACCGCGCCGTATAAACTGCAAGGTGCATTGCAGAAAGTGAAATGCGATAATTATCAATGCAACAGCGTAATGACCGGATATTGGTACTGAGGAAACCGTCATATTGACGACAGGCTCGTGTTATGTTTCTAAATTGCTCAATTTGTGCAGTGGCTTTCCAAATGTACTGTGTGGCAAATAAGTTCCATAGTTTGTAGATGATAAGGTTACCATACCTTAATGACGTTGTCGATCCAAATAGTTTTTCCGACCATTTCATGGATATAATCACACTGCCACGCCTGTAAACCCTACGCAAACAGTACATTTCCGGTTTCTGTTCCTTTTCCGCTCTCGAGCAACAATGTTTTTTCCGCACGCGAAATCAAACAGCAATTCAAAGTCACCTGTTATTACAAACTATGCCCCAGCTGTTGGTCATTGTTGTCGTTTAGTAATTGCTTCTTTTTTAGTTTGAGGTTATGTTTGATAGTTAACAGTGTGTTCCAACAGAAACAAATCTTTTTTTTTTTGTCTTTAATTTTATATTTGCAACTGTACAAAACAAAATACAACGAGCAAATTCGCTAATAACATAAAAAGAACAATAACATGAAACATAAAACATGGAGGAGTAGGCTCAGAAGTCTTCCTCCTTATTATTGTAGATGTTAGGGGTAGTCCTCTTCAATATTAGGGATTCAAACTAGAAAGTCCCGACTCCAATTCCGTTTCAGCCTCCTTCGACGGATGCCTGGCAATGTTAAGGTGAAAAGGTCTTGTATCAGGGGATTTTCATGTCCATCAAGTTTGAGGAAAAATTTAAAATAGAGTTCTTTTGCTACTTCATGTACAAATTTAAAATTGAAATCATTATGCAAAGTCTTGTTGCTTACATAGTAGGGAGCCCCAGATATTAAACGTAGTATTTTTGACTGAAAAATTTGGATTTTCTTCATATTTGTAAATTTCGCTGTGCCATAAACCTCAATGCCATATGTCCATATTGGTTTTAATAGGGTCTTGTACAAAAGTAATTTTGATTTAAGAGGCAATTTTGAATTTTGATGAAGCAGCCGATATAGTTGTTTAGATCTTGCATTGAGAGCAGTTCTCTTTTTCGTGATGTGGGTTTTCCAAGTTAATTTTTCGTCCAGGTAGAGTCCAAGATAACGTGTGTCTGTACTTTGAGGGATTCTAGTGTTGTTTATATAAACCGGTGGGCACAGGCCCCGTTTTAGAGTGAAGGTGACATGTGAAGATTTTGACGCATTAACTTTCATTCGCCAATTTTTTAAGCAGGTACTTAAAACATTAATATGGTTTTGTAGGTGGCTTGCTTCAGTTGGATCTTCTGAAGTGCTGAGGATAGCGGTGTCGTCTGCATAAGTGGCTATCTTGGTATTGGGAGTTTCAGGCAAGTCAGCTGTATAAATACTGTAGAGAAGAGCCCCTGAGGAACGCCAGCAGAGATAGGTTTACAGCCAGAGTACTCCAGTCCTTGTTTAACAGTAAAGAATCGATCTTGTAGATACGACCTGAGTATTAAATAGTAGGTGGATGGAAGAAAAGCTTTTAATTTTGATAACAGGCCAGGGTACCACACTTTATCAAAGGCGGCGCTTACGTCTAAAAACACAGCACTTGTGTACTTTTTATTTTCAAGGCCGGACGCAATTGTATCGACCACCCTATGAAGTTGCTGAATAGTCGAATGCCTGGATCGAAAGCCGAATTGATGATTTGGTAGAACATTGCTTTCTTCAACAATACTTTGCAACCGAGACAAAAGTAATTTTTCGAATAATTTAGAAATGACAGGAAGTAAGCTAATCGGCCTATAAGATGAAACTTCGTGAGCAGGTTTTTCAGGTTTTTGAATCAAGATAATTTGGGACAGTTTTCATTGTATAGGGTAGTGAGTCGTTCGAATTATGGCATTAAAGATCTGTGTTAATAAAGTAATACAAGAGGAGGGGACTTCACGTAAAACTTCACTTGTGATTAAATCATATCCTGGTGATTTCCGCAGGGGTAGTTTTCAAATGGCCTTTTTAACATCAGTAGCTGTAATTCGGGGAGGTGGCAGGGACATAGGTAAAGGGGAGGTAATAGAATTTTCTATTTCAGATGAAAAAGCCAGGTTCTGTTCTTCGTGTGGACTGAAAATTCCAGAAAGGTGGTCTGCAAAAACGTCAGCTTTCTCCTTATCAGATTTTGCCCAAGAATTATTAGGACGTTTAATCGGGGATGTTGTAGGTATGTAGTGTAAGATTTGTTTTGTAGTTTTCCACAAAGAACCGTCTTTAGGGGTAAGATTTGTCAATTTCCTTTCAAAAGCTGAAACTTTGAAGTCTTTTATAGCATTTTTTAATTGATTAGTATATCTATTGAGGGTGGTCTTATCGGACGGTAGTCTGCTCTGATGCCATATCCGCCTGGCTATCCGCTTGTTCCTTATTAGTTCACAAATATATTGAGGGTAGGAAGGGCCAGATCGTTTCTTGAGAGGCTTGGGAGTTAAAGAAGTCCAAGCGGCTTGTTGGATAGATTTCGTCAGATGATCAACAGCTGCTTCGAGGTCGTCACCTGTTTTCAAAGGGAGATTCAAATTTAGAGTTGAATCGAGTTTGTGTCGGAAAGATTCCCAGTCCATAATTCCAGATGTTAATGAGGGTTTTACCTCTTTTTCTAAGGGTGCCACAGATATGTGCAGAAGAATTTGAGAATGATCGGAAGGAGAATTGTCGAGACAGTGTACGGTTTTGTGAAATTGATTTACTCCTTTTGAAATAAAAATGTCAAGTAAATCGGGTATTTTATTTGCGGCAGTAGGCCAGTATGTGGGAGTGCCAGGTGAATGAATATCAAGATTGTTAGATAACACCGATTGGAGAAGCTGACGACCCCTGGGATTGTTAAGTCTTGAACCCCATTGTATATGTTTGGCATTGAAATCGCCACCGCAAATAAAATGCGTACCCAAGTTAGAAAATAACTCTGAAAATTCATTTGAATTTATTGCAAACCTTGGAGGACAGTAAACCGCTGAAAATGTTATGTCAATGTTATTAAAGACTAAGGTTGTTGATGCTGATTGAAGGGAGTTTGTTGGATTAACTGACGGGTGAACAAAGTGTTTAATGTTATTCTTGACAAGCACCGCAGCTCCACCATACGCCCTGTTATCAGGCCGGTCAGCCCTGTAAATGTTATACCCTGGCATGAAAAATCTCGTATTATTTGTAAAATGTGTTTCACTTATTAAAGCAACATCGATGCGTTTTTCGTGTAAAAGTAACTCCAACTCTTGAGCATGTTGATGTAAACCATTTGCATTCCAAAGCAGTACTGTAAGAAAAATATTTGATATATTATTTGTCATGTTTATTGATGAGGACTTGCATAAGCTGAGTCATCATGGTTAATAGAGGAGTGAAGAGCGCTTTAAATTCCGTGAGGATTGATGTGAAGTGAGAAATGATGTCTTCTTGGTTTAAAGTAGCATTGGTATTTGAGTTTTGAAGACGCTTAGCGTAGTTATGTTCATCAGTTAAGTTATGAGACAAGGTCACAGGATGGTCACTTGTGCTGAAGGGATGAGAATGGAGTTTATGTTTCGGAAGTTGTGGGAATGATGATGGTGAAAGGTCAGGAGGTGATTGAGGTTGGGGAACATGATTTCCTTCCTTCGAAGGTCTAGATCTAGGGGATCGCCGGTTTTGCAGTTCCCTGTGAACAATACAACCTCTATAATTAGCAGGGTGACTGTCCCCGCATAGCGCGCAAGTTGCCGGTGTGTTATTCGGCTTCGTGCAGGCTGTGGATTCATGGTCTTTAGCACATTTAACACATTTTGGAGGGCGATTGCAGTATTTTTTTGTATGTCCCAGCTGTTGGCAACGCATGCACTGCACGATCTGCCGTTTAGGTCTTGGTTCTTCAACCTGAAATTTTGAATGGAGGAGTGTAGATAGTTCGAAAATAGTATCGTTTGCTTGGGATTGATCCAGATCAACAAAGAATAGAGGCAAGCAAGTTTTGTGCCTAGACAAAACATTAGTTACGCTTTGAACTGAAAATCCTTTGGCAATTAATTCATCTTTGATAGCATCTGGGTCAATAGAGCTGTGAAGTCCTCGAATAACTACACGAAATACTTTTTCTTCAGGAAGTTGAAAAGTATGAAATTCGGCTTTGTTTTCCCTCAAGAAGTAAACAATTTTCCTATAAGCTTCGGGAGAAAAAGGGTGAATGGTAACATTTTTCAAGGTCGAAGAACACCTAAACTGGTCGATACCAACCAATTGGGACAATAATTTGCAAAGTTCAAGGTATTGAACATTTGTTTGGAGAATTATGGGGGGCACTCTTTGTTTCCTAGTTTGGTTTGATTCAGAATCACTCGAGTTTGCAAGAGGTTGAAACCTATTTGAAGTTAGCAACGCAGGAGAGGTTTTAGAATTGTTGTGGGCTAGTTTGTTAGGACGAGAAGGGATAGAGTTATCACTGTTGGTTCGTTTTCTCGGTGATACAACGGTGGTCCATTGATTATTTAAGTCACTTACATTTGGTTGGCGTTCATCGTGCGATTCGTGGTCCATCTGGTGGTTGTTGTCAGAATTAGTAGTTTGGTTATTTGGCGTTCCCATGGCAACGGAACAAAATCCCAAGCTAGCGGTGAGATGAATTAAAAAATAACGAGTAAAACAAAAACTATAGTCCAAAAATGTTCACAAAAACGTTCCGGGTATATCAAAGCTACATTTTACGCTTAACACTCAATCTTAAAAAGAAAATTACTAACTGTTTTTAAAGAAATACACTAGACAAAAATAGCACGTGTCTTCTATTTCAGAAACAAATCAAACATAATCTAAATGACATTTTGTATAGGCCTACAATAAAACATTTAATCTGTTGCAATTATGTTGGTAGGAAAAATCTTGTGTGTATTACGAGCGCAAATAGCCATTGCCGCTCTCGAATTGTTTCGAGTGGCAATGACGTACTTTACGCTCTTAATACACAAATAGCTATTTTCCGTGTATAACTAATTCGGAACTGCTATCCCATTGTTAAATCTGTAGAAACGTCGTCAAGAATTTAAAACCACAGTCATAATATACATTTAATTACACACGATCGTACTTTGAACAATTAAATTTATTTTTGCCGGTCAAGAGAAGAGTCATCAAACAGGCATCCGCCTATTATGTCTGTGTTTTTAATTTCTTAACGATGTTTCTACTGATTTGACAATGGAGCAGTTCCGACACTAGTTATTACCAAAGAAAACTGTTGGTATTGACGACGGCATTACGGTATGTAACCTAATCATCTCTAGTTTTTTTAAACCTCATCCTTCTCGAGAAAATTGGGGTGGGGGAAATATTAACCTGTAAACAAAACATTTAAACTCGTGACAAAGATGTTTGAGTAGCAGATTTATTTCAATAACGTTTTTTTATAACTTATAATATACCTTTCAGTAACTCCTACTCAGCTGTTATGTTTTGAAGCCAAATATATACTATATGTTAAAAAGTAACAGTTCTAAAGTAAACTGATTAAAAAACAACTATTGCCAATAATGTTGTAAAACTGATACACAATATGTTGCCTTTTGAAATTACCAGCTGGTATGCAACAGTGAAATAAAACAAAAACAACAAAAAAACCAAAAGGCTTCAGCCAATGGGACAACAAGGATAAACAAACCCCCTCCTCTATCTCTATCTTGAAGGATCAGGTTAAAAAAAAAAAAAACGGACTATAGTCATTTATCAATCCTGGAGACTAAAATGAATCCATAGTTTACATATTATTGTATATATAAATACTCAACTTATACATTTACAATATTTATCAACAGTTCTCCAATTTAATTTAAACAAAGCCTGAATTAAATTTTTACAGTTCCTTACAAAAATGCATTAAAACCTAAGACGGGCCTATTGTCAACAGCAACACGTTCAACTTAATTTTAAACGATAGATTTGTAAAGAAACATCAGCAGAGAGGCAGGTTGGGTGTATGACTCTACATTCAGACGTCTATTTAAACTTCTAATATTAAAGTTCTTGCTGAAGGACTTTGGCAATGTGAGGTACAAACCAAATAAAGTTTAAAACATATGTTTAATATTTCACAAATAGTTGGATGATAACAACATTCCAACACTTCTAACAGGAATCCATGAGAAAAAAGTATATTTTTTCAAATGGAAAGGTTTTTAAAATGTTTTACATTGATATAATTATGTTAGGAGTTAAGATTTATTGTTATTTGAATAAATTTCAATTTTACAACGATACTAAAGAAGACAATTAAAGGTTTAAACCCTTCTCTTTGTAAGAATTCTATAAAAAAAGTTTATGGGACGTGCTAGTTAGTTGAGATGCACATGCGTACATTACTATAGTAGGATTCACGAAAATAGTCCGATGAGAGGCGAAACATTGTTGCCAAATTTATTTTGAAACACATTTTTATACTGTATTACACATGGTAAACATAATCACAAATTGACAACATTGCAGGGCGAGAGGGGGTGAGGGGGGACACAGCTGTTTAAATTTCCATCGGACTATTTTCGTGCATCTCACTATAACTAAACTATTAAAAAAAGCCTATTGGAAATTTTAATTTTATTAACAAATTATCTATAACAGATTATCTATAACAAATATATGTTTAAAAAATTACGTTTAATATTGTTTACTATATTATACAAATATGAATATTGTAATACAAAATACGAATTTTTGGGGAAATTATTAAAAAACCTCAACCGCAATCGTGCATTGTTGAGATTTTCTTACCGTGCTGTCTAAACATCAACCAAGACATACAGATTAGGAGTTTGTAGTAATCAAAGTAACCAGGTTAATCCCCCTCATACTTGCAATAGAAACTGCGGGGTTGGTTGTGGGTGAGGGGGAGGGGGGGAGGTTCCGACGAGAGTTTGTAATTACAACTGTAGTCGGTGATCAAAGTGCGCGAAATCTTCACTCAAAATCCCACTCTTTGAGTCCCCAATACTCCCAAGTATTACTTTTTGAATCTTCTGTAAACTAAAGTACAACATTATATGTAGGTTATAATTTGGTGGCCAACAAAATCCAAAGCTATTTTAACTGTCAGCTTTACATTTGAAACTAATATTCTTTTTATATTTAATTTCTTATAGGCCAATTTAATTTATTGTGATATTAAAAACGTATTATTTGAAAATTATAAGAACTGCTCTTTGGGATATTACTTATTGATCCTGAAAAAAAGAATTCATGCATTGGTCTTAGACAGTAAAATAGCTACACAAAGCATATTCAAACATTATTTTTAAACGACTTTTAATGTTAGTTGATAGGCATTGTAGAATAGACTAGTAATATAAAAATGTTACTATAAGAAACAAGTTTTACATGTAAAGATTGAATTTAACAATGAGTGCAAATGACGATTGAGGTCAAATAATTTGACTTTTAAACCGGGAAGAAAAGCAGTTGAGATAAAGCTATCCTACTAATGATATCTTGCAAAACATTGAAACCAAATAGGATTAAATCTATTCTCAAACTTACTCTTGAATACGATTGTCTGAGTATATCTCATTAGACTTGTATGTGTACTTATATACTTGAGTGCTCGTAGTTAGATGCAATCGGATGAAAATTATCGTTGCCCTTGACATTATAATATTTATTACATAAAGCTATTATTATTTTTAGTATACTTTTTTAACATAATTAAAATATTATAATAGGTTTGGTTTACAGTTAAACACTCACAAATCACCTTTCCTGATTTTAAA
This sequence comes from Neoaliturus tenellus, assembly GCA_030545055.2. Taxonomy (NCBI): domain Eukaryota; kingdom Metazoa; phylum Arthropoda; class Insecta; order Hemiptera; family Cicadellidae; genus Neoaliturus; species Neoaliturus tenellus. The sequence goes on along the minus strand of CM061534.1, from coordinate 53,414,967 downwards.
ATCCCACATTTGCTATGAAGTACACGACACACAGTTCGTAACAAATGTATAATTTTTGTCACTTATTTCATACCTGAAATTTATTTTCCAAATCAACACTATAAGAAAATTCAAACTTCATTTCTACTACGTTATATTACTAGCTATTTTAAGCAGTAGGAAAATTCACTCGTTGACGACTCGTTGACGACTCGTTGACTCGTTGACGACCCACGAATCGAGTGGGTCCCGCGGCAGTTGGGGTCTTGCAGACAGTTGGATTCATTGATGAGTTTGTTTATGTATGCCGACGGTTCGTGGCCGTGACACCGCGATGACGATGACGAGGTTGATGATGTTGATGATGATAATGGTGATGGAGGCCAGGGGTCAGCTTCGTCGTTATCCCATCATGATGAGCGGCCGCATGCTGAAGGCATCATCACCGTCGCGTGTTGATGGATGGGGGGAGGCGGTATCGGAAATTTATGACGATTAAAATCAATAAACAAAACTAAAAATTAATATTATTTTTCAAATTTCATTATGAAAATTTGATAGTGATTGTTCACCATGGTCAACAATTAATTAGGCCTATATTTGCTATCTAATCTTGTGTGAAAGGACTTTGCTGTCGATAATAAAAAAGAACTAACAATAAGAGTTATTCATGAAGTTAGCTTGTGAATTAAAATTACTGTGTGGTACGTTTATTGCATAAATAACGTTCATAGTTAAAATCACATATCATACTCAGTGGCTTGTTCGTAATATGTTCGTCATTCATTGGTATCTCGAAATCTATAGGAGGTAAGGAGAAGGTTTAGGGATAAAATAGAAGATTGGCTGGGTAGCTGAGTGGTTAGATGCTCGCCTTTGAATCCAAAGGTTCCTGGTTCGATCCTGGGAAAAGTTAGTAGCATTTTAATGGTTCGATTCTGGACCCAGTAGCCATCTGTCATTGGGCTATTATTAATTATGCTTTCTAACAACTGATCGATGTTAGAAAGTAACAAGACTGGCGTTTGGACCGTTCCCCGCCAAAACGTAAAAAAATGCCACTAGCATTTGCTGATACCACCGCTAAAATTTTCTTTTAAAATATTAAGGTTTGAATTCAAAAGAATGGAGTTTGTGGCCACACTGCACTGTTTTATTAATTACTGTGACAAAATACAGCTATTTCACTCAAATGCTTCGCAACAATTAGCTCAATATATTCAACTACTTAAGTATTTAAAATACCACTTCTTAATTACAGCCTGAAGATAAAAACATTTGGTTTATAAATCAAGATAAATGACAAAGATGACAATGAAGGAGATTACAAAGGAAGATACGGCAATACCTGCAGGAGTGGGTGCAAGATAGAGGAGGAGTAGCTCCATTGCAACACTTTGATCATGATTTTAAATTTTAATTGTAATGCCCTCCCCTCTCATCCTTCCATTACCCTTACCCTTTACTGTCATCTCTTTGCTGAACTTTCTTGCTTACGGTACTGAGAATTGGAAAAATGAAAAAACCTGTGAAAGGTACAAAATTATGATGTCTAGTCATCTTGTGCTAAAGGAACCCTCTCAGAAATGTTTAAGGGATATTTTTAATCTGTTTTAATAGTATTGTAGTTTATGTCCTAAATAATCACTTGGAAAACCACATCACGTGAAGAGGTTCACCTGATAGCAAAGGGAAATGAATATACTTTTATTTTATAATAATATTTTTTAATTAGTAATATTATCCCATTCAACGTGTAAAACAAAAAAAAAAAAAAAAAAAAATTACATGGTTAATGATATATGTCAAAGTAACTTGTCCGCACAAAAATTTGCATTTACGAGAGTGAACAATAAATCAATGTAAAGGAAAGTATAAAACATTTCTCGTAAAAATTGTACAATTAAAACCTCATAATGTTTTAAACAATGTCCTGAAAATCTGTTTGAGACTGTAAAGAAGTAAAGTAAAGAACAACAAAAGACTGATCGAAAAACTCTTACATGGGAAAATAAATAGTTGATCAGCTTGTGAAAGAACTTCGAATGTGCGAAATAGAGATAAAAGGGAAAGAGAAAGATATAGAAAATGCACAACCCTCGAGCTACTAAAACGCTTTACAGCTACCGAAAAAGAAAATTTATGTATTCAGAATATTCAATAATTTTCATAATACAGTACACTCTCGTTCATCGGACTCGGCGACATCGGAACTCCGCTTTATCGGAACTGAAAATCTGGATATAATTAATTTTTTTTTCTTACTAAATAAATAATTTTTCCGTTTTAGCGCCTTCAATTTCCATTCGTTCTATCCGCACAACAGTGAAGTATCACATTTTGCATCAAACGTCATCAGGCGTTTTCCATAATCTGTACCCATCGATGTGATTTACGAGGCCGTGGAGTATTCGCACAAAAGTAGAAAGAGGAAGAGGCCGGAAGTGAACATCCGTTTCGACCGCTTCCCAAACTCAAACTGTCATTCAGTCAGTCTCGCGTCGCGACTGCACCTGTGTTACATGGAAGTCAGTTGACTGCTAGAATATGGATAGAATATGAATATGAAATATGAGAATAAAGATTTTGCATCTTTATTTGCTGCGTTGTTTTCATTCCTATAGGTTCATTGTTACCATGTTCAAAGTTTAAGTGCCTTATTTTCATAAAATATCTTGTGTTATCTTAAAAACAAAAGTGAATACAATCACAATAGGTCACCGTACGGGCGGAAATGATGACTCACGACGGACTCCGCTTCATCGGAATTTTTTGACATCCGAACCGGCCGTCCGCCACATTAGTTCCGATGAACGAGAGTGTACTGTACATCATGGTAGTTTTATTTTTTTTTGTGTGTTTCTACGCTCGAGGTATTTTATAACGTTTTAATTGGGAACAGTCCAAACCTTCTACATTAGTTTCATTTCATTTATTGTTGTTTTCTTTTACTCTAAAACCTTTGTAACGTTCTACTGTTATGGTCATACTAACGAACCATGGATGGATTTGAATATGTATTTTATAACGCCCTTCATTTCAATTCAATTCAATTAATTTATTCCAAAGAAAGATACATAAATTATATTACAAGTTGCATTACAATGGATGAGTCCCCAAAAAGACGACAAGTCTGTCTGTGTATGGGGACGAGTTTGTAAGAATAATCAGTTCTGCCGATGCTATTTAAGAATAAAAACACTGCACTTTCACTGATACTAATTTACATGGAACAGAAATTAAAATATTACATAAATGATACTAAACTTAAACCTACTTTTAACATTATTGCAAATACATAAAAAATAAAATAAAAAAAATAAATACATAAACCATCAACTCGCTGTGAAACAAAAATTATTTACAGTGAAAAGAAAGAAAGTGATAAAGGGGAGAAAATATATGAAATTTATTTTATTGTTTTCAGTAGTTAGTGTTTTTGATGGGTTGCTGGACTGCAGACTTCATTGCATGGGCTCAAAAGTGACCAGATTAACGTGCATAATTGGACAGTAAGAGGGCCTCCGTGCTATCAGCACCTATTTCAAGAAGCCATTTACTTATCTCCCGCTTGTAGACGGCGAGACTGCACCCCTCCATCTCTAAAATATTTGTTGGTAAGTTGCGATAGAGTGTGTGTAAAATATAGAAGGTACTAGATAGTTCTGAACTACGCTGTAGTCTTGGAAAAATGAATCCAAAATGTTGTCTATTCCTCGTATTATAGTTATGCTGAATATTCGAAAAGATACTGTTTTTTATTTTTTTAATGTGTATTAAAAGAGTTTTAACATAGATCTGTCTTACGTTAAGCACTGGAAAATCAAGAAAGAGTTGATTAGTAGGATATCTTTGGTTTTTATTTAGAAGTATTTTAATTATCGCTCGTTGGGTCACAGCTAGCGGCTCCAAAACGGCCGCCGTTGCCCCTCCCCATCCCAAGACTCCGTAATGCAAGATCGATTGCACAAATGCGTAGTAAACAGTCCTGCGATGGCCCACGGAAAGCACCCCACCGAGCTGCGAAAAGGCATATAGCATCCTTCTAAGACGTTGCTTGATGTATTGAACGTGTGGAACCCAGCAAATTTTGTGGTCCATAACTACACCCAAGTATTTATATTGTTCAACACGCTCAACAACACAACAGCCGCAGGCCGCCGTTCCCGGGCCACCGCAGGAGTGCATCATCAGCATCCTCGGGCCAGGGTCTTGGTCACTTCTAGAAAATATAGGCATGAACTTTGTTTTACTGACATTGACAGTGAGTGTATTATGGTCAAACCATCGCTTGATATCAGATAGGTCCGAGGATGCCTGATTATACACTGCATCCCAAGTCCTGTCTGCCGAGACCAAGGCCGTGTCGTCCGCAAACAGGAAGAGTGAGCCCTGGATATTTAATTTGGAAACATTATTTACATAGATAAGAAATAATAGAGGACCAAGCGTCGATCCCTGGACCACCCCATAATCTACAAATGCAGAATCGCTGGGAATTTGATTGATCGTCACAAACTGTTTACGTGATTGAAGAAAGCTTTTGAACCACTCCAGGGATTTATTTTTAATGCCAATAAGTTCTAATTTTAAAATGAGTTTATGCCTATCGACTGAATCAAATGCCTTAGCCAAGTCGAGGTAGGTAACCAATACTTTATTTTTTCACTGAGCTGGTTTGAAATTAATTTAGTTATATCAAAAAAAGCGTGTGATGTATTTTTATCAATCCTGAACCCATACTGACTTGAGGATAAAATATTATTGAGTTCCAGATATTTTGTTAATTGACTTTTTACACACCTCTCAATGACCTTAGAGAGCGTGCATAACAGTGAAATAGGCCTATAATTTGACGTTGTAGATTTAACACCTGACTTAAATATAGGAACGACTTTTGCAATTTTTAATGAATCCGGCAAAGAACCACTCATGAGACTTAAGTTAACAATGTGACATATTGGTTTACATAAATGGTCGATGTTACTTTTAACTAAGTCTGATGGAATTCCGTCATGACCAGGTGCAGTCCGTCCTTTAAGGCTTTGAACGACATTTTTAATTTCAAGTTCGGTGACTGGTCTCAGCTCAAAAACAGACTCCACGGCATGATCCCGGTCAATCACGGGGGGAGGCCCAGCAGGCTTCAGAGCACTTGCCAGCTGAGAACCCACGGAGGAAAAGTAGTCATTGAATGAATTGCTGATTATTTTGATTTTGTTTGGGGTGACAGCCTCGTCGCCACTGCAGAATGACTCCACTGGAAATCCCTCCTTTGCCACCGGTCTGCCGGCGACCTCGTTTACAATTCTCCAAAACCGCTTAGGATCCCCCTCCGCTTCATCAATTTGTTGCGTATAATAAGTGTATTTGGTGTATTGCTTTGTTTAATCGTTTAATTTAGCAGAATTAACCAACGCAGACGACCGACGCTAATGTGAAGGTCAGTGTTGCGGAATCCATTAATAAGAAGCTTTTGTCCCAAAATAATGTTTATGGGTTTGGAACTGAATCAAAAGTTATAAAAAGACGTAGTGAGTGAGCGCGTTATGTTTATAAAGACTGAAATGTTTTTACAAACTGACACTAGTGAGGTTCTCCAAGTGGCCACCAGGTTGTCCCGCCCTCAGGGGCAGTGGGCTTTCCACTGTACGGGTGTTTCTTGGCGACCCCGGGGTACCTGAGCCAAGCTGTGAGACCCTCCTCACAGTTCTTCCCGAGCTAGGGCCTTTCTTCTCATCTTTCAGGTCTTAGCTCACCGTCTTTATTCTTTCCTGAGCTAACCTTGCTCACCTTCTTGTTTTCGACCCCGAATCAAGGGTGTCTTTCCACCTTCTTTCGACCGGCGCATGCTGGGGGGTCCTGGGAGTGTCCCTGTTGTGTTGCAGGGACTGATGTGTGCCTCGCACTGCCGATGGTCTCCTCCAGTGTGTCGTCAGAAGCCAGCCGCTTCGGACCTTAGTCAGGGAGTGCGGCATGGATGCAGGGATCGGACTCTGCATTGCCACGGTGCGACCCCCAGCACGTCCGGCACATTTTGTGTATCGGTGCTGGGCAAACCGAGGTTCGGGCCCCGGAGTTCCGGGGTAGGGGTGTCTTATCTCCTACGGGGGGTAGACCTCCGAGGGTGTACCCGCTCTCGGCCGATGAAGGGCCGCCCCTTGCCGCACGATGCGCTGGTGACATGAAAGCATGGATTTTATCAACCGAAACACGAAGAACGTAAAGGAGAATGAGCAAGCCGCTTTTAGGCGAAGCTCTATTGTGCAGAGGTCTCCGACCTCGAAGACTGGGACGCCGACAGTGGGAATTAAAACCTCCCCCCCATCGGCACCGTTCAAGACGTTAAGTGACGCCGGATCGTCGTCCGATCCTGGAAAGAAGAAAGTGGAGGTCAATCTAGCGATGAAGGTGACCGAGGCAGAAACTTCAAAAGCGAGGCTCGATGGAATACCTCCCAGGAAGAGCCCTCTTCGTGCGGCATTCGAGCTGCAAATGCTGCGACAGCAGCAGGACGACGCCCACGAGGAGGAAGACTCATGTCTGAAGAAGATGAAAGCTCTTTTGAAGGAGATGGCCAAGGCCCTCTTAATTCAAAAGAACGTAAACAAGGCCATAAAAGAGGGGATTCCGAAACTCGAAGATTCTCTAGAAGAAATCGAGGAATGCCGGAAAATCAGGCTAAAGGCAGTGAAACAGGAGCGCGATGTCACGAACCGAGTCATCTCTGCTTCGCCTCAAGCTCATCTGGCTGAGTCCCAGACTCAAGCAAGAAAGCGAAAGAAGAGGCAGAGCGGTTCATCGTCGGGAAGCCCTGAGCTCGGGGAGTTGGACTTGGCGCCGAGGCCGGTTTTTGTCACTGCATCATCGCAGACATCTCCTGTCCCGGCTGCTCATTCCATCCCGGGCGCTGTCGTTGTTCCAGCGGCTACTCCTGCAGAGGTTCCTGCTCCGGCGGCTAATCCTGCCTTGGCAGCAAACTCTGCCTCAACACTTTTGGGGGGCTGGAAGACGCGCCTGTCTAAGAGAGAAAGGAGGAGGCAGAAGCAAGCGGAGGCAGCTTCGAAAAGTGCGTTGAGGGTGGAGCGGACGCAAGTCTCAAACCCGGTTGGGGAGGCCTCTGGCAAGTCTGTCAGAAAGCCTAAACAACCCAGGCCTAAGAAGCCCAGGACGGAGGCAATCTTGATCAAGCCCTTAGGGGGGCGATCTTTTGCCGATGTTCTGGGTCAGATTAGATCGCAGGCCAAACCGGAAGAGACCGACACCGTTATCAAGTCTATTCGGCGAACCCAGAACGGGGATGTCCTCCTCGAACTGGGGAAGTCGAGTGACAAGATCGGTTTGGCCGCTTCCCTCAAGACTGCACTTGGGGACAAAGGCTCCATCAAGGCCCTGGAACCGAAGTGTTCGGTCCAGATTCGGGACCTTGATGTCCTCTCCACCGAAGATGAGGTGACCCGTGCGATCCAGGTGGCACTCCCGGAGATACCGGCCGATGGAGTGAGGGTATGGCTGACAAAGCCTAACCGAAGTCAACTCCGGATGGCTGTTGCTGAGATGAGCGAAAAGCACGCCAATAAGCTGCTTAGCCTTCAGCACCTCAGAGTCGGTTGGGTCAGTTGCAGGCTCAAACGGAGGGTGGTAGTTTCGAGATGCTTCCGCTGTCTCGGTTTCGGCCACTCCTCCCGAAACTGTAAAGGGCCGACAGGAGTGCCAACTGCTTCCAGTGTGGAAGCCAGGGCCACAAACGTAAGGAATGTTCCTCGAGCCCCTCCTGCTTCCTCTGCAAGGATTCAGGCTCCAGTGCCCTCGGTCACTTACCCGGGTCTGGTCAGTGCGGTGCCTTCAGAGCCGCACTTGAACAGGCAAAAGGCAGCGGCCGGTAATTCGCATCCTCCAGGCCAACCTTCATAGATCCTGGGGAGCTGATAACCTTCTAGATCAGCTCGCCCGAGAACTTGGTGCTGACGCGCTCCTTATCAGTGAACAGTATCGGGACAGAGACCCAAACTCTTGGATCTCGGACAGCCTCGGTACTGCTGCATTTTGGGCACGTAATACACGAGATGTTTTGGTGCGGAGTCACGGGCGCGGCCGAGGATTCGTCTGGGTTCGGTGTAGGGACGTGACTATCTTCAGTTGCTACCTCACACCCAACGAGGCCGTCCAGGACTTCCGCGACAAGATAGATAGCCTAGAGGAGTGCGTTCTCGGCACCACCGGGCATGTCGTCGTTGGTGGCGATTTCAACGCCAGGGCCGTCGAGTGGGGAATGCCCTCTACCAGCTCCCGGGGGAAATACATCCTGGATTTCATCGCCAGGGCCGGTCTTGTCGTCCTCAACCAGGGCGACACACCTACTTTTCGGCGCCCCGGGCAGAGAGGCACGATCCCCGACGTCACCTTTGCGTCTGAGTCGCTCCTTCAGAGAATCTCTGGCTGGAGGGTTGTGGAGGACTACACGGGTAGCGACCACCAATACATCGTTATTGACCTGCATGATCAGGCAAATCGTCGAGTTTCCGCATCTCGGGAAGGGCCACGCCGGTGGAACACCAACAAACTGGACGTGGTCAAGTTCACCGAAGTCATCTCTCGGGGAGCGCAGGGGAATCCTGGTGAGGCTGGGGCCGAGGCACTAGTAACATCCACGATGGAACTGATCGCCTCGGCCTGCGACCAGTCTATGCCGCGAAGGAAACCCCGACGCGACAAACAACCCGTTTACTGGTGGACTGAAGAGATTGCGGAACTCAGAAGAACATGTTCAAGAACTAGACGAGCCGCCACTAGAGCGAGAATTCCCGCAGACAGAGTTCGTAAGTCGGAGGCCTATAAAGCTGCGAGAAAATCTCTCCGCCAGGCGATCAACAGGAGCAAGGCGAATAGCTGGAGGAGACTTCGTGACGACGTTGACTCTGACCCGTGGGGCCTGGGTTACAAACTTGTAACACAGAAACTCGGCGCCCGCTCTCCACCTTCCATCATGGAGGGCGCCACCATGGGGAGGATCGTCGCTGCGTTGTTTCCTGAACATCCACAGCGACCGCCGGTTGACTTCGGACGGGTAGAGGACGTTCCACTCTTCACCTTCGAGGAGCTGGAAACCTCCGTTCTCTCCCTGAAGAGCAACAAGGCTCCTGGCCCGGACGGGATTCCCAGTGAGGCTTTAAAGAAAGTATTTTCAATCAACGCTGACTTGTTGTTGAGAATGTACAATGCCTGTTTGGTAGAAGGGGTGTTTCCGGCTCCCTGGAAAACAGCCAGGCTTGTACTGATCAGCAAGGGCAAAGGTGATCCCGAACTGCCGTCGTCCCACAGGCCTCTCTGCATGTTAGACACGGCTGGGAAGCTGTTCGAGAAGCTGATCCGTTCCCGCCTGACTTCTGCCGTGGAAGCTGCCGGGGACTTATGCCCCCGTCAGTACGGCTTCAGAAAGGGACGGTCAACGATCGACGCTGTCACCGAAGTTCAGAGAGCTGTGGAGGGAGCCGAGAGCCACAACCATTTCTCCCGCCGAGTAGTGCTTCTTGTTACGCTTGATGTCAAGAATGCCTTCAACTCGGCGAGGTGGGTCGATATGTTGGATGCGCTTCGTAACACCTTTCGTATTCCTGCATATCTGTTGCGGCTCATCGAGGATTATCTACGCTCTCGAAGCCTGATCTATGACACGAGGGACGGAACGCGGACGATGGAAGTCACTTCTGGTGCCGCACAAGGTTCAATACTCGGCCCGGATCTCTGGAACGTTGCCTATGACAGCCTCCTGAGGTCCGAGATGCCTGAGGAAACCACTTTGGTTGGGTACGCTGATGACGTCGCAGCTCTCATTGCTGCACGCAACGTTGAGCTGGCCCAACTAAAGTTGAACCGAGTTATGCGGGTTGTCAACAACTGGATGTCCGATCACGGTCTCTCGCTTGCTCTTAGTAAGACGGAGATCGTGATTCTCACGAAGAAGAGGATCGACACCGTCGTCCCGTTTCGAGTGGGAAGGGAGGTGGTCACATCAACTCGTGCCGCCAAATACCTTGGGGTTATGGTGGACACCAAGTTAAGCTGGAGGGATCAGATCTTCCGTACGGCGGACAAGGCCGCTAAGGTAGTTACTCACCTTAGTAGGCTGATGGCCAATGTCGGGGGTCCCCGATCCAGCAGAAGACGTCTGTTGATGTCCGCGGTCCAGTCCGTGCTCCTTTACGGGGCAGAGGTGTGGGCAGGCGCTCTAGATAAGGAGTGCTACAGGTTGCGACTCGCCCGGGTTCAGCGTCAAGCTGCGCTCCGGGTGTGTTCCGCCTACCGGACAGTGTCCGAGCCTGCCGTCCTGGTGGTCGCCGGAGTCATCCCTGTCAAGCTCTTGGCAGGGGAGAGGAAAGCGATTCATCAGAGACGTGGCGAGATCGGCAAGGACACGGCAAGAACAGAAGAGCGCTCCCGAACCTTCCAGCAATGGCAACACAGCTGGGAGCACGACACCCGAGGACGATGGACTGCGCGACTTATCAAGCAGGTCCAACCATGGGTGGAACGGCGGCATGGGGAGGTGGACTACTACCTGACCCAATTTTTGACAGGTCACGGCTATTTTCGATCGTACCTGAACCGGATGGGAAAGACCGGTTCACCGGACTGCATTTATTGCCCGGGTGTTCCCGACGATGCGGAACACACATTCTTCCGCTGTCCCCGTTGGGAAGGGCCCCGCCTGGAGGCCACACAAATATTTGGTGCATTTTCGGTGGACTCGGTCTGCCAAAAGATTTTGGAGGATGAGGGCAACTGGGATTGTTTGTCACAGTTCGTCCGGGGCATCCTCCTGGAAAAGAAAACCGATCTGGACCGCGAAGTGGCCCAGATCCCTTGATAGAGCGGCTGGATAAGGAGCGAGCCCGACGGGCGTAAGCCAAATTTAGGCCTAGCCTGACGTAATGTGATAAACAATTCCAGGTTAGATTCCTAAAGAGTAGAGGAGGTTTTTTAGTGGGTAAACCCGTTTTTTAGGGGAGCCCCACACTACAGGCTGGCCACCTGTGTGCGTAATGCATTTTTCCGCCTCTCCCTCAAAAAAAAAAAAAAAAAAAAACCAGGTTGTCCCACTGTGCGTCAACCGCGCCATCATCTGCCACTCAATCTTAGGGTTCGTGAACGGTGAGTGGGTTATGCCAATGAATACGATCTGATGCGTGTACTAAATTACCAAATTTTCACAAAGACTACTCATCATGATTCATGGTAAAAATTATCTATTGAAGATACTTTTAAAATAAATATGAATATTGATTAGGTTTAATTAATAATGTTTAGGAGAACATGAGAGCTTCAAAAGGCTTTTCGAAGGGTCCTCTAAAATTTAGTAGTTTAAAAGTTTGCAAAAGGCACGAACTTAGAAGTTAATGATGAAATAAAGTTCTTTAAAAATCAATTAAGTGTCGATAAGCTAATCCAATAATACAGATAATATACAGTACTTAACACAGAGCAAAACTGTTGACTAAAGTAAAATTTTAAAACAGAAAAAATCCAACTTCAAATTTACACTTGTTTTTAATATAACCCATAAAAATTAGATTTAGACTAGACCGTTAAAGCACGGTGTTATTTACGTACTCAGCTCTCTAAACAAAACAAATCGGCTAAAGGATTTTCCGAGCGGAGCTCAATAAATTGAACTAAAATATTGTAATTTAAAAATTTTCTCCACTTAATTTAACACGCTTAGATTTTGTTTCAAAATTATAACTCGAAATACAATATTATTTTTATAACTGTCGAGATAAAATTCAGTTACCATTCAGTATCAATAACTCCGATATTTCACATCAACAATTCCAATATTTCTATAAATCGTTTCAACTAACAATGAAACGAAGGGGTTAAACAGGTTTAAATATTTAAATCAGATTATAAAAGACTGAAGTTTTATTGTTTTGTCAAAATCTGAGTTTTATTTGTATATCGCGTGATATTCGAGACTTTTCAATAAGACAATATCTTGTTTCACGAGAAATCTGTGACTGAAAACTTAAGTTTTACTAGAAAGACACGTTATTCAATACACAAAAGGAAATATGAACACACGAATAAAAATCTTCTTTACAAATATTTTAATACTATCGAGCTGAAGATCAGTTCATTTGATATATATCTTTCAATTACAGACACGACTGATGAATGGTACAATTACAGAAAAAAAACTATTTCCAATAATATAAAAAGTAAATTTGAATCTCTGTTAATCTGGACTAAAATATTATATAATATATTATTAAATAGTACCAGAGCGACCGAGCTTAAGCTCGCTAAAATTATTACTTTCGTTCTCACACAAAACTCTTTCGCTCCGCTCACTCGCTCTATTCCTTTTTAAGGTGAGCTCGTTCGCTTCGCTCAATAGCGAGGCCAAAGGGTGCTGCACTTTGGTATAATTTTCCTAAACTACAGGTTAATTTTTTTTTACAGGTTAAAGATATAACACATTGGTTTATCAGCTGATCAGACAGTTATCAGCTGATTTTTTTCAATTTAAAAATCTCCATAAGAATAACATGGAAACTTTGAAGGGCTCTGGAACGAAAACAGGATTTTCCCAGACATGGGACCATCTCCAATCAATTTCTGGTAGGCAAAACCCCCATATTCAACCAAAAAATCTAAAATCCTGGGAGCAAAAAAAATTTTTCCCGTACAAACATTGCTTGTTTTAGAATATAATATAAGATACATTACTAAAATTTAGGTTTATAACTAAACAGTAAGCTAAAAATTTACTTTAAATCAGGAAAACATAATGACACTTGTATAAGTTGCAGTAACAAATCTATTAATATCAGTACCAAATCAATTCACCTAAATGGACTCATATGTGGGATTGGTACTTTGCCGAATTGCGTACTGTAATTAACTCTTATAATGAAAAGCCTCAACGAGCGCTCTCTGCGTTGACAATTGATTAATCGCGTTTGTTTTATTTACTCTGAAACTGCAAACAATGAGCTGAAACGTCGAGTTTACCGGTCGCAAAAAGCCTTACTCGGCAGGAATATTAATGGTGAACCGAAATTATTATAAATATTTACAGAAAATATTAAAAGTCTGCAGTACCTATGCCATTTCAGTATTTTGTCCCATAAGAACAATGTTCAATTTGAAACATTACTGTGAGTTTGTTTTTCGTCTGAAAATTACAAACTTGATGTCATTTTAAATGTTACCATAGTGTCTTTCATTTGACGTAATTAAAATTAATTAAAAAAATTATCCACTCGAATAACGAATAAAAAAACAATGGGTATTATCACCATTTTAAACCATTTTTGGAGGTTTATTAAAAAAATTATCCACGTCACATGAACCGCCATACCATTATTGTGAGCATATTCAAGTTTCATGCGAATCCGATGCAAAATTATCGAGATAAAGTGTTTCAAAGAAACCTTATAAATAACATTGATCTTATGGGACTAAAACTCAAGATGGCGGAGGTACTGCAGACTCTTAAGGTTATAAGTTGTTTTCTGGAAACCTTTTGTAATTTTAATTCGTTTCATATAATGTAAATTCTAGTTTTCGTAAGTTTTATTACTTTTATTTAGAACCATTAAAGACTTTTCTGATACGTACCTTTCTAAAGTAACTAGATAAATACTGTGTTCAGTGACTAAAATTCAATATTTTTTTAACACATGATTATGGTTTTATAAAATCAGAACGAGTTTTAATGCGTATACAAAACAAGAACAAAACAAAACAAAATTAGGCCTAGTCTTCGTTCTTAAATGGTTTTTTGAGGTAAGCCTGGCTTGTGCCACTGTAACTGGAGAACTAGTATTATTATATGGGTTGTTTCCCAGCTTGAGGCTGGGACGAGCCCAATTGTCCACTAGAGGGTTTGCTTGGTTGGTCCCAAGCCAAATCTTTACTTGCATTAGATTTAATTCTGCTAATATTCGAGCAGCATGCCACCTCATACATTTGATTTAATGTAGACTAAATGTTATTAAATATTAGATAGTCGAGAAAGTATGAAATTGTTTTGAGTATCATTTAGAAAACATTAACCTTCATAGCTCTGTCTTTATATTCATGATTTCTGACTATATCTCTGAAAAAATTAACGGCTGGATTCGGAGTGAGTTCTGAAGGGCGAAAGCAAAAGTAGGCCTAGCTCTGAGGTAATGAGATAAGTAATTCCGGGCTAGTGTCCGAAAGCGAAAAGAGTTTTTTTTGTGGTTAGTCTACTGGAGTTTTGTAGGAGTCAAACACTACAGGTTGGCCAACCGTGGGAGTGAAAGGATTATTTTGTCCTCTCCTAAATCATTGATTTTCCCAAAAAAAAAGAAAAAACCAAAGGAAAAACACCTTCAGTCCTCTAACTCTATCGCTCTTGAAATCCCCAGTGTCAGTTTATATTTTTACTTAAATTCTATCTCTGTACATTATGATGTACAATTCCATACAATATACCATTTTTATTCCGTAAAACCTTAGATTAGAAATGCTGTATGATGATAAGCAATGTGTTATTAATAATTTGATTTGTAAAAATTTGTATGTTTTTAATATTGCTCCTATGTGCTACAAAACTGTGTGCCTTTAAGTGAAGGAAAAAATCTGTATTAATAGTATTTGATTGCATAATTGTAATCATGCAATCAAATACAACTCATTCTTAATGGTCATTCTTAACTCAACTCATTCTTAATTCTTTTATTTTAACTGCCAAACACATTTGCTTAAAGAAATAAGAGCATAGAAATCTCTTAAATTTTAGTCGTTACCCTAAAAGATGAAAGTATCTTTTTCTAAACGACGACGAAGATACAAGTATTTGAACAAACTGTTAGAAATATTTGAGTAAATTTATCGATTTAGTACAAATGAAATCAAGAAGCCAGAAAAATTGACCAGCTGATATTTTTAGTAAAAATTAACCACATGAGTCAAGACCCCGGCGTGTGATTGTGCACCAAAGATATTTTTATTGGCTTATCTCTCGGTGGAAACCTCCATGAACTTTGGTCATTATTGCAACTTAATCTTGTAAAAAGCATTCAAGGACGTTCGAATAAGGTTAGACAGACATGATCACAAGTTTTATGAGTCATGTGAAAGACATCGTTCATTAAAAAGATATGGATATAATAAAAAGTATACGTTCTAGTTTAGTATTAGTACTTCCTAGAAAGACTTCTTGGTACGACTACTACTTTTTACTACGTTATCAACATTTTCCATAACGATCGTCTACAATATTTATAATAGTGGTAAATTTTAAAAGGCCATTTGCTAAATAATCTTCAAGACCAATTGTAAACTTACTTTACAACCATCGTGTACTATGTTTCAATTTCATAAAATATGTTTGAGCATATATGAGTAAAAGATGAACTAAATATAATTGGCTTAATACACTCTCAATGATTTTTCAGAACTACAGTGCAATGTACAACATTTATTTTAATGTGTTACATGTAAATTTATTACAATATATCTGAACAGTGAACGATTTTAAGAACCCTTCATAAAATATTACTGTTAATTAAATTACATTTGGTAAAAACTGATTGGAACTTTAAACCATACTCGAACAAACTTCAAGTAAAAGGACAAGAACATGTTGTAAACCTGGTTACAATCTTTGTGATGAGCGAAGGGGAGATTGAAGTGGAGTTGGAAAAAGGATGTTCCAACAGTACGCTTGTAGGATGTCCTCAAAGCAATGATTATTATTATTTTGTAGGTTGCGGGTTGCCCAGCATGAACCCTCATACAGACGGGCAGAATAGCCCACTTAGAGGTCCCCCGCTGTTAACATGGAGTTCGGCCAAAATACATTTCTTCCTCATTTGGCTGGAATTTTCTGCAGTATGCGGTTGCTCAAAACTCAACCAGTATAACATTTTATCAATATAAAAAGGTACAGTATCATAACTGAAGAGAAATTTAGGTTTACGTTGTTACAAGTGTTTATTAAATGCCAGGGAGGAATTTAATCTTCAGGTTCAACTGTTCCACTACATTAAAGAGAAGTCTATCTTATTATTTATTTTTTCGTTGTTATAATTTAAACTTACCTTTTCAATGATAGGTAAATTGTGGAACTGAACAAATAATGTAGGATACTATTGTAAAAAATATCCTGTATAATTTTCGCAATATTTGCATTTTACGAAGGAAATTTAATCTCCATAAAGAATTTCAAGCCCCGCATTAGATTGTTTTACTTGTAATTCCCACCATCCTAGATTAAATTTGTATCGTATTTCCGAACTATTTTAACAAAATTACTCAAATCTTAGCCATTTTTTATACAAGCGACAAAGGTATTATATGCTAATTTATGTTCTTCTTTATAAATTAGTTTAATTTTTCAATTGAAAATATTAAACGACAAGCTTATCTAACAAGTAATTAATTTATTACAGAATATTAGTATAGGAATAGTATAACTAACATCCTTTCTTCATTTTTATCCGCAACCTTACGTAGATCACTAATCCTCTTTCCATATGTCGTTTTAATCATAGACGTTCTTAACACATTATGATGGTTATTAAGATAAATTAAGTATCAGCAAAAGACTCCAAACAGAAAAGAAAGATGGAGTCCGATGGAGGGGACAATTTACGTCACTAAAAATAATCACCGCTCTCAAAGGGAGTTCTGATAAGAATCAGTCTTCTGTCAGCCGTTCAGTCTGTGACCAGCAAATTTAGACAACAGACGCTGTCTTAAAACTGGGATTTGTGGAGCCGTTTGGGGAAACAGTAGTTTAAGTTTTACTATTCTTCCTTAACAGTTCGATATTTTCTATTACCGGTAATATTAATGACGCAATTTTACGCAGATTATTATATTTTTACCTAAATTTTAGCATTGAGTTAGTGTTCTATCTGCAGATATCTTTGTTTGGCACATTTTATGTTATTTCATTCAGGGCTCAATTTATAAGAACAAAATAAGCTTTTACTGTATAGTTTAAAATAATTAGGCTCCAACTTATTAGGGTGTTTTAAAGAGATAAACTCATTCGTCTGTAAAATAATAAATTAAAAATACTTTAGATACCACGATATAAGTTTCTTGAAATTGAATAAGTTAACTTAAAATTACTTATTTCTCAATGTAATTTAATTTATATTTACAGTGGGCCTGTACATTTTTTGCGATTTAAAATTGTAAATTTCTTTATGTGATTACTAACACTACATTTTACGATAGGAAAATTCATGATTCACCTTCCTCGCAAATTTAGGCCTACATAAAAAAGAGAGTTGAATAAATCCTATTCAGTGCAATTTATTTTACATTGCATACCTTAAACATACATCATAAATACCCTAAATGAAGAATAAAAATAAAATAAATACAAACTAGGTGAAAATCGGCAAATGTATTTCACTTTATATGAACTATTTAAGTGTAAAACCGCTGCCAGTAAATACAAATTAAAATGTATACCCTACTTCAGTCAGCCAGCCATATAATTAAGCCACTTGTGTGTGGTTAAGGTAAGTAGTTTCTTGATACAGACCCAGATGTTATTAACACAATTTGAAAACCAAATACTCGTATTAAGAAGAATATAAATAAGAAAGTTCGATGTTAATTGGAAAATAGACTGCTCAGGAATTTGTAAATAGGACCGGGGATGTTCCAAGATACTTCGGCCGTCAAAGAAGGGCGGAAAATGCAAAGATAAGAATAGAGTACCAAGATCGACCAGAGGGGTTGGTTGGAGGCTTGGGAAAAAGTTAGAATGACTTAAGACTGGGTAGTTTATAGTTGATGGCTGTGCAAGAAATTGTCTTTCATTTGAGTGTTCACGAATAAGTGAACACCATGAAAGCAGCCGCGCATATATAATGCAACAAAAACTTAAACCCCAGTTAAACTGCAATAAAAGTGTCGCGCAGCAGCAAGGTGACGTCACGACACTACGTCACGGCGCGGCGCGGCGGCGCGCTCGCGTGTCGGGTGCGTCTGCAGCGTGCCGCGACCGCCACACACGGCCGCTCACCTGCTTTATGTGCTTTTAATTCCAGACGGGAATTCCGAGCAAGTCCAGCCCTGCTTACGTCCCGCCTCGTTTTATGGACGGCCCGGCTGAAGTAAACATAAAACCCTCCGCCAGGCGGGTTCTTAAAAATATAAACTGAAGTGTATAATTGCGTTCCTGCTTTCATGAAGATTCGTGAAGTTTTTACTCTTGCAGAAGGTGTCTTATATAAATTATTGATTTTCTATAGATGTGCTTTATGGCAAAAGTCATCGGTACATTTCATGTTTTAGTATAATTTTACTGTAACAGGTTCTATTTCAGTGTTACTTTAGTTACTTACTTGAGAACAAAAGTTTCAGACAGCTTCGAAACGTACCTGTAACAAAATAACAGAAAGTTAAAAATAAATAAATTACACAATTTCTATTAATTTATGAAACAAAAAAGAGAGATAATACTGATGAGACACGATAGTTGCTAATATAGTCATATTATTAGTTTCTCTCAAGTATAAAATTAATATTATTGAAATAATCAATAACAAAAAATAAACTTTATATTTTGCAGGCAAAATCTAATCTTAAATTTGTTTATTCACTATATGTAACTTTAAAATTGCCCCCGTCTTTAAATTTAATCAGAAGATAAGTTTTCACTTTCATATTACCTAATGTATATTTTCACGATGAAACAAAATGAATTACATCCCTAAAACACGTTAATGTTACATAATGTACTTAGATATAATCAATGATATTCAATGAATTTGTTTCGTACATTTTCAAAGTGTGTTTGACTTAAAACATATTCTCCTTACTGGGAACTTAGCTCTAGCGGGAATATACTGTAATGAATTTCAAGTTCAATTTCAAGACAAACACAGGTATCTGCAGCGTATATTGAAACCGTCCGCTGTATAGGCAGCAGCTTTGGCGGGAACGGAGCACGAGTATCAGCTGATCTACAGCTGTCACGTGACAGCGCCGCATCGCGCCACGCCAATGGCGCCCCCGGAATATTTTGTGTTCTTTACCCACCACCGGCGCGGCGCGGGCGGCGCCTTTCATCCTTCATATCATTTTGTCATCACGTCCCATATCTGAGTTTACCCACCGGTTACAGCATATGAATTGCTGTGTTGTAACTGAACATGGACACGTCGAATATTATTTGGGTGAGTTATAAGATGGGATTGAAAGAGTAGGTTGTGGAATACTTTAGATTTCTGGCAAGATTTTGATCTCTGACATTGATGTACTCGATATACAGTATTAATAAATTCTTTGACCACTATTTAAGATGTTGATGCTATCAGACTCGTTTCACTGTGAATAGAGAGGCCTAAATATGAAAGATGAGTCTCGAATGGGTGGGATGTATTGTGTAGCTAAAATAGTATACTGATCTATAAACTATCTGACCGGTTGCAAAATAGACCGGATCAAGGACCATAACCAATCAATTGCACACACAACTTACCACTTTATTAACATTACTAACAAGCTTAACCCCTAAAACACTGGCATCCTTAAGGACAGAAAAAAACGACATTAAAACTCATACATCACTCGCAGTTAAGTAGTTTAGCCCTGTGTATACTCCCTCCCAGGTGAACCCAATAAGAGACAGCGATAAACAAATGTGAAACACGGCTACGCAGCTGTTGCTTATTTATACCTCACCAACACGCTCGCACTCACGCGCACACACGAGCACGCGCGCGCACGAGCAGTGGAATGTTGAATGTCACGCACCGCGTGGTCTGCTCGGCGTGACCGCGTGGAGGAACCGACCACGCTGACCTAAGAACCATCGAGGAGCGTGAAATTTAAATATAGTACCTGGAACACTATCAACTTCAACCTCCTCGTCAAGTAGACTAAATCATCAGTAATTAATTACAACTAGTAAACGTGTTGCTCGAAATCGAACAATTTAACCTGGACTATCCCATGTAGTTGCTAAATATGTTACACTTCGTTCAATAACACCCTACCAATCCAATACTGTGATTATCAGTATCTAATCGTACAAAAATACACTTATTTACAGTTGTACAGTAACAGATGTTTGGAAAACTGTACCCAAGCCCAATGTTATTTTAATGGGAGAATTTCAAATTTTAATTAATATCACCCTAAGTCCGATTTGTAAAAGTTTTTTTCGGGAACCAATCAAATCAAGGACACATCAAGCCCTATCCAACGACACCGGACACTTGGAAATCAGTTAAAAATTGTAGGAGAAGTTCCCTAAAAAAACCCCTTAGCGTATTAAATAAGTATTGATATGGATATGTTATGTGGATATAGAAAACGCAAATTGATTGAAGTCCATGGTCGTCCATGGAAGTCTATCTTCTTACTCCTATAAGAGTTTCGTCTATTACACCCCCCTTTCTCCCGACCTACTTAACAGATTTTTAAGATTGGGGTGTCATTTTAAAGCCTACGATCTAGCGCGTGTGCGAATGGTAATAAAAAGCTTAATTTCATTTCTTGCTTCGGCCCCCTAGCATCTATATATATAATACGTGATGCCCCTTTTTTGTTAACACTACTCCTCCCTTATTACTGGACCAATTTCAACGTTTGAGGTGTCAAAAGAATGGTCTCAGTTCGTAGTTTTGCAATAAGGTTTTAGATTTTTGATATTTTAATTCTGAAGCTCACGGGAAGCCCTTAAAGTTTGTTTTTTGTCCATAAGATTAACATGGGGAACAATTGTTATTAAATTGCAAAATAAAACAGCTGTTGCTGATATTAAAACAACAAACACATGTTAAAAGCTAGCTGAATAGAAGCAGTTGAACTACTGGTACTGAAATATCAACACAATTCCATACAAAATACAAGGAGTGTCTATTGTGTGGAGCAAATTGTGTGTTTTACCTTTTCCCTTAAAATGTAGCAGGTAGATTTTGCTTAAACTTTGTAATTTTTGCGTATTTCAATACAAAAATAAGTTTAGTAACTTAACCCCAGAAAAATTCATTTTCCTGTACAAAAAACCAAGTTTGGAAATTGAATCTTTTGAAGTGATTCTTATCAGATTGTTATTGAAACAAAAACGAAAATTAAAACACGAAATGTTTGCACATCGGTTTAAAATGCCACGAACTAGGGAAAGGGATAGTTGGTTGTTTTTCTAAATTTAATAATAACCTGTTTACTGTGATACTATTACAAATTTCATACAGAATGTATGCAGAACATATTAAAACACCTGAGACAACATTTAAAAGTGTTTTCCTCCGGTATAGATAACATCCTTATTGCAAAAATGGTTTATATAAAGATAAATTTTATCCAAAATATAAATGCCACATCAAACCAAAATAGACCACATCAACAAAGATGTAGATTTTCTTAATTTTTGTGATTTCTTTATTTAAATTATGTAATGCCATGGATAGTTGAGGAGGTTTTAGTTCGTTACAAATAGTAATAATATTGTGGACTTATTCAATAAGTTGACTACTAATTCATACAGTACTAAACTACAAAAACAGTCAGCGTGAGTGCTGCATAGCTTATACAGGACCGGGGAGTTGTAATTAAATATTGATTTTCCTTTTGTCGTCATTTACGTTTTTTGTGTGATGAACTGTCTAGATCCAACATCTGTGAATTTATTCTAAATTTTATAGGAGTTTTTAGGCAGAGGCTCTACGACAAAGCAGCATACGTACCATCACGTATGCCTAGCTAAATTAGACCTAAAGGAACAACTATATACTATGAAAAGAACACTATCACATTGGGAATTTGGAGAGTTATAGCATTGACTTTGTACACGTAGTGTACAAAGTCAATGGTTATAGTGATGATGATCGATTAATAAAATAACATAAATTGTAATTCGATTTTCACTATAATTTTATTTTTATTTAAAGCAACTCGGTAAATTACCTTGGAGCAAGGTTAACACGAATCCTCCCTGATCTCTGGGCCAAATTTAACGTTTAAGGTGTCAATAAATTCGCCTAAGTTCGTAGTTTTTTAAAAGGTTTTAGATTTTTTATATTTCATTGTGAAGGGTACGGGAAGCCCTTATAGTTGGTTTTTTGTCCATAATATGAATTTGGGGAATAATTTTCATTGAATTTCTAAATAAAAACGCTGCTGTTAGTAAAGCAGACAACACATATTTAAAGAGGAATAGAATAAATTGGCTGAAATGTCAACACAATTCCATAATGTTATATGAGGAGTGTCTAATGTGATATTGCACATGTAGCGAATAGCTTTAGCTTGAACTTTGGATTCATGCGTATTTGGACACACACAAAATTAAGTAACAGCCTCAACCCCAGCAAAAATTCCCTCTCATGTCTAAAAACACATTTGAAAATTAAAATTATTTTAACATAGGTCTTATTGGTTGCCATATTGGTATAAAAAAAAAACAACAAAAAGTATAGCCTACAAAAATTTAAGCAAAGCTCCAAATTTGGGAATGAGATTTTAAACAGCTGTAAACTAGAAAATTAATGGTTTTTGGTGTAAATTTAAAAATTTGTTCACTGTTATACTATAACAAAAGTGAATAGAAATTTAAATTTGTTGCACATTTTTGCACGTATTAAAGCACCTGTCAAAGTTAAAAAAAAATTGTAGGCCTACATTCTTTTTTACCGTCAGCATATACTGTATAGTAAGCTTACAAAAATGTTTTTGTTAAGATAAATTTTAATAAATTATTAAATTATAATTATTAAATAATTATGTTTTTGTTAAGATAAATAAAGATAAATTTTTGCCAAAATACAAATTAAATTAACCACATCAACAAAGACATTGTTCATCTCTTCAGTTTGTGATTATTTAAATTCTGTTTTGCCATGGAAAGTTAAGATTAAAAGGATTGAAATTGTTATTGTGAGCTCATTCACTATGCCAAGGACTATTTTTCCATACACTATTACTAAAACAGCCACAATGAGTGATTCATAACGTTTCGTTCAGGGCCGGGTAGTTGTCTTATTTTTCTCTGCAGTCATGTATGATGATAAACTATCTAGACCCAGCATCTGTGTATTTTTTTCCAGTTATTATTTAAGTTTTTAGGCAAAGGCCCTTGGTCAGATCAGCATACAAATTATCACGTAATCCTAGCTAATTTGAAACAAAAAAGGGCAACCACAAAATTGCAACACTAATCACAGTAATAAGTTGGAAAATAAGTTATGAACATTGATTGATCAAACGCTGACAGTATAGAAATTAATCCACAGTAAATTTGAGTTTAAATTTTATGAAAAAACTAAGTAAATTACCATGGAACGAGGTTTGATCACCAAGCACTCTAAAGTATGCAGCGCATTGCGCTGCACAGGTACCCCTAGTTTCATTTATTGCTAGAATGCACCTTAAAATGTTGACAACTTTCATTGTAAGATTTTTAAATTTGAATTGTATATTAACACTTGTACATTATATTGTACCTTTAAATGAATTTTTAAGTAACACTAGAAACAAAAATAGATCGTCGGTCGCCGCATAGTCAACATAAATGTAAATATTGTTGAATCATTAACATTATTTAGTTCCTTATGAAAATGTTTTTCTTGGTAGTGAAATGTTTTAAGTCATATGATTGTCTTTGAATGGTACTGAAGGCGAGTTTCTCACAAATAGAAAGAAATTTATTACCTAATACACAATTAAGGCCCCCCTAGAACTAATTTAATTTGGTCCAACATACGTTACGTGTCTGAATGTTATACAACAAAAGATTAAGAAAACAATTATACCATTTAAATATACATTTCCACTCATTTGATCGTACACAGTGTAGTTTGATCATGTAGGGATGTTTTGGCACAGGAAGGATAAAGCTGAAAACCAAGGGTTGATAAGACTCTTTTCAAATGTACTGGAACCCAGTCCAAATTGCTAACTACATCCAAAACAATGCGTTTTTACTAGTCCATCTCCTAGTTAATATTCGGGCTCGATGCTTTCTCTTTCTTATTTCCAAGCTATCACAGTAGGATAAAAGGTTAAAGAAAAAAGTTAATGGCTCGCAACATAGAAAGAAATAAAAGATTATTAGGTTTGTCTTGAGAAGCATTTATTGAATAACATATAATATTTATGAATTGATACTTTGAATACATAAAAATTAAAAACGTTTTATAGCTTTAGATAACAACTTTTTTTTACTCAAACAGAAGTATCCCTTAAAAATATTTAATCGTTTTGACATTAAAACGTCCATCTTAATTGGAGCGAGCCGAAACTACGTTACTGAACTTACAGAGGAATACACAAGGACTGAAGACAACAAACAACTAAAATGGGATTTGCTTTTATGTAACATTGCAATTTAGTTGTCTTGACTGTTATCTTAACTTTATGTAATGAACAACTAAGTCAGGCAATACAGAGCAATTCCATCTCAGCTATTTTTACTGACACAAAATTTTTCTCTGAAAGAAGAAATGTTACACTAGTTGTTTGTATAATTAAAAGCTAAGAAATACAACTCGTATTTATTTATTTAATTAAATTCCAATAGGGGCATTATGTATTTTTATCTTTATATTTTTTTATAAAAGGTATTCCAGAATAATAATAGAAATATATTCTGAATTTACCTCTCTTTTGATATTTTATCGCCTTTCAAAACTGTAAAAACACTAAGATGGCTTACAGGGACAGAAGTCCCTAATTATGAACTAAAATAGTAACATACCTTAACTTAACCCATACTTCACTATGAATCTCCAACGAAAGAAGATTTTAATTTCAATAGTATTTAAACAAAAGTTTTTTAAAGCCTAAGGATGCCAATCTCAATACTCGGGACTTCGGGAGACCAGCTTTTGATTATTCAAGCCCCATCTTCCGTCACACAATCACTGTAATCTATATTCTAAGCTAATCTACTATATTATTTGTCAAATACCACTCGCTCATGTACCAGAGAATCTCCATAACTACAGGGGATAGAGGGTTGACATTTTGCATGGACGTTCCTCTTTGCTTAAAAATGCTCACTAAGAAACGGGTTTGCGAAATTCCTTCAGGTCTCCTCCTCACAGAACTTCAAAATTTATATCTAATGTTATTCCGAAGGCCAATTTTAATACAAATCAAGGCAACAACTAATTTGAAAACTGAGGAACCTACGATTGTTAAATTTGGCATGGGCGTTCTTCTTTGCTCATAGATGCTTGCTAAGAAACGGTTTTGCAAATTTCCATCAGGGCCCGCCACAGGACTTCAAGACTATTTTTTATTATTCAAGGTTATTTTTATAGCCAATGTCTTATACGAATCTAGTAAATAACGAATCTGACCTAGGACCTTTGCTTTTAAAATTTGGAATGGACGTTTCTATGTGCTTATAGGTCCTTACTAAGAAACGGTTTCGCCAAATTTCAACAGTGCTCCGGCCCATCGGATTTAATTTTTTTTCTAATGTTATTATTATGGCCAATTTTAATATGAATCTTAGGAAACAACGGATCTGAAAACCAGATGTTCTAAGGAAATCATTTGGAATATTTGAAATGGGAGAGCCACTTTACCCATCTGTGCTCACTAAAAAACGCTCTTGGAAAGCACCTTTAGGACGCCGTCCCACAAGACTAGTAAATAACTCTAGGACCAATAGGTGAAATTTGACAAGGTCAGTCCTCTATGCTCATAGGTGTTTACTAAGAAAATATTTTGCAAAATTCAATGCTCTGCCTATAGTACTTCTATATTTTAGTAAAATTCTTAAGGAAGAAGATTTTGTTGCTCTAAAAAAGAGATTTTATTACAAATAAAAAAATTCAATCACGGGCGAAGCCATAACCAAATTTCAATATTTATTGGGCAACAGCTAGTTGTACAATAAATATTGCTTAAAAGAATTTACATAGTGAATAATAAAATTACGAATAAACTATATTGTATCATGTGGTGCATAATATAATTTATTCCTTGACGATTTCATGATTATTTGAATCGGTTCAAATTCAAAGGAAACTTTAGATTCAAATTTAGCCTAAATTTATAATATTAAAAGTAATCTAAAATTAAGGTCATGTAATTAAGTTTTCTAATGTGTGTTTGAGCTTAAAATCCAGCAATTAAATTTAGATTGTCATTCGTCATGTTTGCAGAAACCATTAGACCTATATAAACTAACCCCTACCCAACGATACCAAAAATTGAAAAATCGGTTAAATTTTGTAGGAGGGATCCCAATAACGAAAACCCTTAACTTATCACATAAATATGGATATCAGTAACCTTTATTGATATACTTATATAAATTTTAGTCTACTTGTAATATTGAGCATAAAAAGTGTCCAAGACTTGTTGGACCGATGTGCAGCGTAGCCGAACCTACAACCTGTTAAACAACCATTCGTCTTGGCCAGGCCACAATATGTCTGGTTGGATTTATTTTGCAAATCAATAAGCCAATATCTGTAGGGTCGACGATATGGGGCCTGCAAGTAGCAATTTGGTCGCAAACGGGCCCACCCGTCGCTCTGGCTGCCGTCCAGCAACCGACCATACACCGCCAGCCCTCTCACTCGCACTCACAGCAACCGACCATACACCGCCAACCCTCTCACTCGCACTCACAGCAACCAACCATACACCGCCGGTGCTCTCACTCGCACTCACAGCAACCGACCATACGGCGCCGGCCCTCTCACTCGCACTCACAGCAACCGACCATACACCGCCAGCCCTCTCACTCGCACTCACAGCAACCGACCATACACCGCCAGCCCCTCTCACTCGCACTCACAGCAACCGACCATACACCGCCAGCCCTCTCACTCGCACTCACAGCAACCGACCATACACCGCCAGCCCTCTCACTCGCACTCACAGCAACCGACCATACACCGCCAGCCCTCTCACTCGCACTCACAGCAACCGACCATACATCGCCGTCCCTCTCACTCGCACTCACAGCAACCGACCATACACAGCCGGCCCTCTCACTCGCACTCACAGCAACCGACCATACACCGCCGGCCCTCTCACTCGCACTCACAGCAACCGACCAAACATCGCCGTCCCTCTCACTCGCACTCACAGCAACCGACCATACACAACCGGCCCTCTCACTCGCACTCACAGCAACCGACCATACGGCGCCGGCCCTCTCACTCGCACTCACAGCAACCAACCATACACCGCCGGCCCCTTCACTCGCACTCACAGCAACCGACCATACGACGCCGGCCCCCTCACTCGCACTCACAGCAACCAACCATACACCGCCCCCCCCCCTCACTCGCACTCACAGCAGCCAACCATACACCGCCGGCCCCCTCACTCGCACTCACAGCAACCAACCATACACCGCCGGCCCCCTCACTCGCACTCACAGCAACCAACCATACACCGCCGGCCCCCTCACTCGCACTCACAGCAACCGACCATACGGCGCCGGCCCTCTCACTCGCACTCACAGCAACCAACCATACACAGCCGGCCCTCTCACTCGCACTCACAGCAACCAACCATACACCGCCGGCCCCCTCACTCGCACTCACAGCAACCAACCATACACCGCCGGCCCCCTCACTCGCACTCACAGCAACCAACCATACACCGCCGGCCCCCTCACTCGCACTCACAGCAACCAACCATACACCGCCGGCCCCCTCACTCGCACTCACAGCAACCAACCATACACCGCCGGCCCCCTCACTCGCACTCACAGCAACCGACCATACACCGCCGGCCCCCTCACTCGCACTCACAGCAACCGACCATACACCGCCGGCCCCCTCACTCGCACTCACAGCAACCGACCATACACCGCCGGCCCTCTCCCTCGCACTCACAGCAACCGACCATACACCCCCGGCCCCCTCACTCGCACTCACAGCAACCGACCATACACCGCCGGCCCTCTCACTCGCGCTCACAGCAACCGACCATACACCGCCGGCCCTCTCACTCGCACTCACAGCAACCGACCATACACCGCCAGCCCTCTCACTCGCACTCACAGCAACCGACCATACACCGCCGGCCCTCTCACTCGCACCACAGAGTGTACTCTGTGCTCGCACTCACAGCAACCGACCATACACCGCCAGCCCTCTCACTCGCACTCACAGCAACCGACCATACACCGCCGGCCCCCTCACTCGCACTCACAGCAACCGACCATACACCGCCGGCCCCCTCACTCGCACTCACAGCAACCGACCATACACCGCCAACCCTCTCACTCGCACTCACAGCAACCGACCATACACCGCCGGAACTCTCACTCGCACTCACAGCAAACGACCATACACCGCCGGCCCCCTCACTCGCACTCACAGCAACCGACCATACACCGCCGGCCCCCTCACTCGCACTCACAGCAACCGACCATACACCGCCGGCCCTCTCACTCGCACTCACAGCAACCGACCATACACCGCCGGCCCTCTCACTCGCGCTCGCAGCAACCGACCATACACCGCCGGCCCTCTCACTCGCACTCACAGCAACCGACCATACCCCGCCGGCCCTCTCACTCGCGCTCACAGCAACCGACCATACCCCGCCAGCCCTCTCACTCGCACTCACAGCAACTGATCATACACCGCCGGCCCTCTGACCAATCATAGTGATGTTAATAGATTTTTATAATAATTATAATAGGTATAACTGGGTATCATAGGCGTCATTTCAGCATTCTGATTGGGGGGGCAAGATTTTCATAAGGTCATACCCCCCCCCCCTCCCCTCTTCCCACAAATACGCCAAACATCTTAAATTTCGCTAAAAACTGTCAATAAAAGCTAACTAAGTTTACATTGTGACACTTAAGCTGTCCATAAAATGTGAACTTATAATATAATCTCACAAACTCATGAAAACAATATCCTAATGCATGTAAAATTTGATTATAAAACATGTTTCTATCTGTAGAAAGTCATTATTCTTCTGGAACTGCCAGTGGTTACTGTGATGTAAAACACCTTAAGAAATTTAATGGATTTAATTGGTTAATGGATACTAAATCGTTAAAACAAAAAACATCATTTTATAACTATTTAGTTATTTTTATTGTCTATTATTTACAACTGTAAATTACAACTCATCAAGTCCTTAAAGTTTGTAATTCTCCCATCAGTAAGGAAATTGATTGATTTTCAAGTAAACAACAGTGTAAACATCGGACATCAGCGAAGGTACTATATCTACCTTTTCACACGAAAGAGGTTATGTTTAACCAAGGCAAGGCTCCGGTCTACCTGAGCCCGAACGCCTGAACGACGTTACCGAATGCCGCCTCGCGGCCGTAGCGCTAGGCGAGTCTGATGGCTGCAGACAGTGCAGAGGTTTACGGGAATCGTGTTTTCAAGTTAACTAATTAAGATAGAGATTGACTCTTTAACTTTTTCTAAAAGTAGAGAGACGGATCTCGTCTTCTCTGGTTTTAGAATTTTTAAATACAATTTTTTGTTTTAGTTATAACTGTCTAAAATCATCTGTTTTTCTCGAAACAAATGCAAGGGTTTTTAGAACCCTGTTATCTTTTGCTAAATGCAGCCTAGAGCTTCAACAATTGTGTCATATTAAAGAAAAATAACGGTGCTAAATTTCCTTTCTTACACTTTGGTAATCTCACTTTGGTAGTGTTATCAAAACTAATGGAAAACTTAAGTTAAAAATCGAGAAAAAAGATTATTTTAAACAGTTATAGCTAAAATTAGAAATTGTATTTAAAAATTCTAAAAACAGAACCGACGAGATGAGTCTTTTTACTTTTAGGAAAAGTTAAGAGCCAATCTCTATCTTAATTGGTTAGATTTAAAACACGATTCCCGTAAACCTCTACCTTTAATACCTTTATTGAAATGGCGACCTAACTCAATAGGTAGTTTAAAGCCAAGTATGAATGAGGGATGAGCGTAGGATGATTGTGGCGCGATCTTGTAGTCTTGTTACTGACTAAGGCCGACATTCTCCTTAGACAGGACTGTTAATTCATAGCCCAACAGCCAATGGTATCTAGGGACCTACAGTTTAACGTGGGATCCGAACCACAATTTCAACCTAGCATATACGAATTGGTCTAATTATGAGGATGGTACTTATGGATGATTTAGTATTCACTAGTGCGGACGTTAATCCCCACCAGGGAATATCGCTTCCACAAGCCATCGCTCATTAACTATCCACAATTCGTGACCTCCAAGTAGCTGGATTACGGGACGTCGCCACCGTCCCAGTCTGCAGCCATCAAACTCGCGGAACTCGCCTAGCCGTACGGCCGAGAGGCGGCATTCGGTAACGTCGTTCGTGCAGGTAGACCGGAGCCTTGACAACTCAACAGACGTGAGATGGG